>NW_006499809.1:43161-134178 GCF_000471905.2 Amborella trichopoda
ACTCCATGGCCTCCACGGTCAGCCATTCATCACCACCATGGTCCAGCTGTATGACCTTAAACCCTAGTGCACGTCCTGGCCACATGACATTAAACTGTTTCACATAGGTCCCGAAGGCATGACCTTAAACATGCCTTCACAAAAAAAATGATGATGAAATATGGGCACGGTGTATACTTTAACAAGGGAACACCATGTGTAGAAATGATGGACAAGCATGGTCACAAAACCATGAGTAAAATATTTATGTGAATAGAAACTTGGCATGGTGAAAACACAAAAGGACATCGTGAGTAAAAATGGATGAAAAGGGTGGGCATGAATGAAAGGTCTTGGGTAAAAGAGCCCCATAATAAAAAAAGAAGATGAAAACCGTCTCTACGGTGCCGCTTCTCAAGTTCAAGTGAAAATCCGCAAAGAACGCTTGGATCAATAAATAGGTTGATGTAGCACTTGCGGCTTCAGCCCTCACTCAAAAAAAAAGAAGAAAATCCCCGGTTTCACCATGCTAGGAATCCAAAAATACGAGTTTCAAGGAAAAGATTTTGACAGCCTGAGTCTAGTTACAAAAGGACTCGAAAGACAGAAGACTCGCCGAGGTGGCAAGACAAGTCTCATGAGGAAGAACATTATTCCCACTATGTCACAAATACACTCTAGAAATAAACACAACAATGACAAGAAACTGACAAAGCCAGGGAAAAACCTTCCAAAGACTTCAGCTTGCCCAGCTGGTTGCCCAGACCTTTTGGATCGGCTAAAAAAACTGCCCCCGACTGGAATCGGTAGACACGACCTACAGTAGTACTTTGATCGTCAAAATCAAACCTGGTGTAGCAGCAAACCATGTCGACCAAATGAAAACAAATGAACCCTGACCAAATGGGAACAATGCCCTTCAACATGGCACTCAATTGCCAAACGGGCCTGATTCTGACTGACGAGGTTCGTATTAAATCCTCAGCTTCAAAATCACTAATAGTTCACACGAGCGTGAGGACTTTGACAAGATTCTTAAAAACAATCTCTTCTCCCCTTAAAGTCTCCACAGAGGGACCCACGAACAATGCATCCATACGTCTGAGCATCCCAGTTATACCGTTACGTGAATCTCCTCGACATTCAAGTGGTCCTTTGGCTAGGAAGAAAAATGTAAAAGCTGAAGGAAATTTTTTCGAATGATTGGCCTTCTCGCTTCTCTTGAAGCACAACATTTGGTGCGGCAAGTTGTTTGAACGTATTTTTCAACTCCTTGGTCCCTGATAGGAAGAAGCTCAATAAAGCCTACAAAACAATGGAAATTTCAGACAGTCTCAGAAAGGCCCCAGAATTGGTCAAGATCTCCATCAGCACTTCAAATGACCACCTGCCAAGTTTTATCCTGTCAGACATGTCTAAGACAGTGAACACAAAGACAAAATTTCAGCGAAATCGGTCTCTAGCACCCTAAAATGGACTCTGTAACTAGAACCATACTTTTGGTACGTCAAACAGCTGTGAGACCACCTCCATTAGATTCGGCAAGGTCAAAAACTTATATAGGTAAAATATCGAAAAGGGGTAGGCCGCACACTATTCCCGTGGGACCTGACTCCATCAAAACACCATTAAATGTGGCTGTTTTACAGTCATATGCAGTCACTTTCGGGGCTTATATCTTACTCGTTCCAAGTCGGATCGCTCCCAAATTTGCTGAGTGTATTCGTCTCATCAAGACGAGCAATTCAATATGTGGTACACCCCGTGACGATGCTTGAGCAGAGAGAAAAACTAAATGAAAGTCGCTGATCCATGAAGGAAGTTGCAGAAAATTCAGCAGTAGCACGCCTCATTTGAGTAGCCAGATCACGATGCTTGTATACCCGATCGACACGAAACCAATTGCAATATGTGCATGAGGTCCGAGGCTATCTCTGGTCCGAACCTCATATACGATGAAGGACTGGATTTCATACACAAAGGCGTCAAAGCTGTTGTAAATTTCGACAGTCGGATTTCAAGATTCTGGTCAAAAACTCAGGACAACAAAATCTTCATCCGATCACAAAATCAAGCTACGTTTATTGCAATATAATCATAACGGCATGCTCAGTGTAATTCAATGAAGAAATCACGAAGAAACATCAAGGAATGTGCACACAAATTGATTTGGAGTTTTCAAGATTCATCCAAAATTCAAGTCCCATGATCATGGCTAAAAAACATGATTCATGGCTAAAAGTTGGTATCAAAATGATCGCCTTGCCGAACCCTACAAGAAAACAATAATCTTTCGATCAAACAGGCATCAGAACGACCTCGGGTCAGCCACAGAAGATCACACAAGTTCTCGATCAGCAGCAGGGACAGTTTTGAAATTCCACACATTATTAAGCTGGGGAAAACAGTCCTTTTGCACCCATTTTTAGAATTTCATTAAATTCAATGAAACTGTAATTATCTTCAATTCTAGCTATTTTTTGAGCGTACACCCACATTTTAGCCCAACTCTATATAAACATGCAAAGCTAAATTATAAGGACCTTTGGTTCATTTCTCATTGATTCAATAAAATTTCCATTCTTGCTGAAGTTCTTGAGTACGTCTTGAAGAGAGAGAGAGAGAGGAGAGAGAAGAGAAGCGTCGGTACCATTCAGGCAGGTAAATTTTTCTCTCCTCCCATCTTTCTCATCTCTATCTTTTTCTCTCTCCTCCCCTATATCTCATCTCTATCTCTTTCTCTCTCCTCCCCTCTTTTCATCTCTATCTCTTTCTCTCTCCTCCCCTATTTCTCGTTCCTATCTCTATCTCTTTTCTTCTCGTCTCTATCTCCTTCTCTTCTGAAGCCAGTTGGTAAAGCCTAGGGTCAGCTGGATTTCTCTCTCTCCTCTTTTGAAGGCAGTCGGTGAAGCCTAACGTCGGCTGGATTTCCTTCTCTCCTTCTCTTCTGAAGCCAGTCGGTGACGCTTAGCACTGACTGGATTTCTCTCTCTCATTCTCTTTTGAAGCCAGTCGACGAAGCCTAGCGTCGGCTGGATTTCTCTCTCCTTTTCTTACAGTTGGCAAAGCCTAGCACCGACTAGATTTCACTCACTCATTCTCTTACCGTCAGTGAAGCTTAGCGCTGATTGGATTTCTCTCTCTCTTTTTTTGTCACAGTCGGTGAAGCTTAGTGTCGGCTCGATCTCTCTCTTGCTTCTCTTCAATCACAATCGGCGCAAGCTTAGCGTCGACTGGGTCTCTCCTTTTCTCTTCTTCTAACATAGTCGGCGAAGCCTAGCACCGACTGCATTTTCTTTCTTTTTTTTTGACACAGTCGATGAAGCCTAGCGTCGATTGCATTTTATCTCTCTTATTTTGACACAATCGGTGAAGCCTAGCACCGACTGCATTTTCCCTCTTCTTCAAGTATAGTCATTGAAACCTAGCGTTGACTGCACCTTCTCTCTCCTCTGTATAACACAGTCGGTGAAGCCTAGCACCGACTGTATCTTCTCTCTCCTCTCCTTTGTATAAAGCAGTCGGTGAAGCCTAACACCGAATGCATTTCTCTCTCTTCCTTCTACTACAGTTGGCAATGCCTAACACCGACTGCATCCTCCTTCCCTCTCTCCCTTTTATTCTCCTGCCTTTCATTCTCTTCTCTTCCTTTCTTCTCCCTCCCTCCTTTTGTTCCCTTCTTCTCTTACTTCATTTCTTATTCTTTCCTCATAATCATCATTCTTACTCTTTCATTCGATTAAGAGGGATTGAGGTTAGCCTTTCATGGTAGTCCTATCGTCTATCCATAATGTTGTGTCAGGATTACTTGGCTCACTTTATTGCCACGACAGACTAACCTTCGTGCCTAGGTAGTTGGTACTGGTAATGACGTCTAGTAGTAATCAATGACGTCTAGTAGTAATCCTGTGAGCTGGTTTTAGTTATTGAGCCCATTTTACTACCACGTCGGGCTAATTATTCATCAGCTTAGTCACCGCTCTGATCCTCCCGCTCAGTACAATTCTTCTCTCCCTCATCATTCTTCTCTTATTTTTTTTTCTTTATGAATGTGCATGCTTGTGTATGTTCATCAAAGAGGAAAAGGGTGAGGTTTGACCCACCTGTCTTATTACCTTTGCCATATGTGTGTGATTGCAGAAAATAAGAAGAATACAAGCCAAGGGAGGTGATTTCGAACCAGTTTTATTACTGGGGGCTTTTTTCATGATTTAAGAGGGCGCCCATAAGAGCCAGCCCAAGTAAGTCCCGAACCCGCCTAAAATTCCTCCCTCACCGGTTGGTAACACCTGCCCCCATTCTCAAAATGAGATTCTCAAGAGAGCGATCTCAAAAATGTGCTGGGTCTTCTCTTGAAACCCAAGACGCGTGCTGCCCGATCCCCAAAAGGATCTGGAGGGCAAGATCGAGGCACCTAATCAACATGCTCTGTTTTTCAGGAAATTAAGCCTTCATTTGCATAATATGATGAGCACTGAAATTCTTCTTGATTTCCTTGAAAATTTGTAGGAAGGTGTTCCTATGCATCTAAATTACGAAGAAAGAGGTTTCATATTGAAATATAGTATAAATTGGGAAGTATTGACTGTTCTTTGGGGTATGTTATGAGCACACGGTGAAATTCCAAGGAATTTACATATTCCTGTGATGACCTTTTGACTAACCAAATGATGTCCAAATGGCTCCAAATTACTTCCATTTGAAAGATATATACGTCTACTATGATTTTCATGTTTAAACTTTGTTTATGAATGAGTTTTTATTTTTCTTTTGTGGTTTTCTTTGATTTTGTATTTCTAAATGCGTTGAGCCACTCCCACCTGAGTGACGTCTGTGACCTTTGGTCACGATCCAGTAGTCTGTCGCACTCCGGCTAGTACAATAGGGTCAGGGGGCGGGATCCTAACATTATGCGTCATTATCATGCATTCATTTCATAACAGAGCATGCATTCATTTCATAACAAAGCATGTCTCATTATCATGCATTCATATCATAACAGAACATGCATTTATTTCATAACAGAGCATGCATTCATTTCATAACAGAACATGCATTTATTTCATAACAGAGCATGCATTCCTTTCATTATAGGGCATTTCTTATTATCAGGCATACATTTCTCATTAGCAATAGATTACCATGCTCACATATCATAACAAGAGCATGTTATAGATATACTCACATGCAACATCAACATGTCCAAAGCATGTGATGAATATGATCATGTCACCATGCTTATTAGCACAAGAGGCATCATCATGTCAATATCATACAATATACCAATGCATTTGACATCATTATGTTATAATCATGCTCATTAGCTCAAGAGATATCACAACATCATATTTTTGATCTTTCTGTAAGGACTTGGACTTTTCCAGCATATGGTGGTGCGCCAGCGAGTCGTCGACATTGGTGATCTAGCATGCAGATGCTGCTGAGCATGTGGCATTGACGATGTCGTGCGCGTTGTCACCGTACGAGATGCTGTTGAGCGCGTTGCTGTCATGCTCACTGCCACTGTGCATGTTGCCGCCATGCGTGATGCCTCCATGCGCGTTGCCGCCGTGTGTGTTGCCACCGTGCGCGATGCCATCGAGAGTGTTGCCGCCGTGTGTGTAGCCACTATGCGTGTTGCCATCGAGCGCATTGCCGCTGTGTGCATTGCTGCCATGTGCATTGCCACCGTGCGCGTTGCCGTCGTGTGCGATGCCATTGAGCACATTGCTACAATGCACATTGCCACCGAGCTCCCGACAGTTCAAGGGGATTTCTTCCCTCTCTCATGTTTGTTTGCATGATGCCTTATGCACCACTTGTCCTTTGCATGCTGCCTTGTGCAGCACTTGTCCTTTGCATGCTGCCTTGTGCACCACTTGTCCTTTGCATGCTGCCTTGTGTACCACTTGTCATTGTGTTTGCTGCCAACCCTTTGTTTTTTCCTATTTATACCACCTCACACCCCTCCATGGGGTTTTGGGTCTCTCTCTCTTCTCCTTGCCCTCTCTCACCCAGGCCCCCCCCCTCTAGCCTTAAGACTTAAGATTGAACCCATCCTTGGAGCTTGGCATTGAAGTGAACCTATGTAGAGTACTTTGGATCTTCATTTAAGTGCAGTAAGTGGATCTAACTTCCATGATTTCATGCCTTAATTGCTAAATTAGTTTGTCAAAATATGAAATTTGAGTGTGATTATGAATGTGATTGTGAAAATGGGTGTGGAAATATGTTGCTGAAATTCTGCAAAGTATGTACTCTATTTCTAGAACTATGACTCCCATTTGAGTAATTGTTTGAGCATTAAAAATATCTTTGTTGATTATGAAATTTTATGAGGAAATTATTCCTTTTAATCTATTTTAAGAAAGAAAATACCTCATGTCAATACCTCTTTTGGTTGGGAAGTTGTGAGCCATTTTCTGAAGTATGCCATAAGTGTGAAATGAATTTCCAGGAACCCTGTGTATTTTTGTGTAGCATTGTTCACTCACCAAAATATGTCAGAATGAGCTCAAAGTACTTCTAAATGAAATATGTATAAATCTATTTTGAAAATGGTCTTGGAAGAAGGATCAAATTCTCTTTGATTCGAAAGTTATATTCATTTTTCTCTAAGGATACCACACTGGATTTTCTGCTGAATTTTCCAGAATTATCACATATCTTGTATACAATTTTTCACTCACCAAAATATGTCAGAATGAGCTCAAAACACTTCTAAATAAAATATGTATGAATCTATTTTGAAAATAGCCTGGGAAGCATGATAAAATTATCTATGATTCAAAAGTTATGTTCATTTTTCTATAAGGATACCACACTGGATTTTCTGCTAAATTTTCCAGAACTATCACATGTTTTGTGTAGCATTGTTCACTCAACAAAATATGTCAGAATGTGCTCAAATCACTTCTAAATGAAAGATGTATGAATTTATTTTGAAAATAGTTCTAGAAGAATGATCAAATTCCCGATGGTTTGAAAGTTATGTTTGAATTTCAATTAAGATATCATCCTATATTTTCTGCTGTGAATTTCAAGCTTTAGGCCAATATTTAAGGGTCACTCGAAAGGTGTGCTTTAATGAGTCTATATTATGATTAAAGTTGTTCCAGGTCCAAATTATTTTGAATCCCATGATATGCCTCTAAAGGTGGACCTTGTTCACTGGGGCAAAACTAGAAAAATGGTATGATGATATCATTTTAGGTAATGAGCCTGGTGGTTGGTTTATATGCATGATACGTCATGATAATGCCTTTCAAACTAATAAGCATGATAATATGATTTTTTCATGGCACATTGATGTTATATGTGAGCATGGAAATGTGTTGCTAATTAGAAATGTGCACATGATAGTATGACACACTCTATTATGAACACGAAGGCATGCTCTATTATGAATATGAATACATGCCTTGTTATGATAATAGGGTTCACTCTGTTATAATATGGAAGTGTGGTCTGCTATTATTTGAATGCACGTAGTAAGACATGGTTAGTGATGATATAAATGCATATAGTAAGTGTAGACATCCCAATTTAAAACTGGCAAATTCTATAGTTTTCCTGAACCCTTAGAACCAACTATCCTACAAACACCCACCACCAACCACCATAGTCCATACTGCCTACCTTGTGATGTAGAACCATATTGCCTACCGTGTGATCCAGAATCCTGTAAATACCTTGTTTTACCAAAAAAATCATTAAAAAAGGCAAAATACTTTATTTTGACCAAATTGTTTTTCAGAAGCATCACAAGAGCTCCAAGATCAGACTTGATATGAAATTTTGCAATTTTGGTCAGTTTTTGTTTGGGCGACATTGGTAGTGCCGCCCAACCCAGATTGGGTGACACATCCAGTGTCGCCCACCTGACTGGGCGATGCTCGTAGTGTCGCCCAGCCTGGACTGACCCGAATTTGCTGATTTTTGGCAGGCAACATCTTGACAGTCTTTAGACCAGTCTTGCATAGGAATCTGCCATTTTTAACATATTTGGTTTGCGCGATGCTCAGAGTGTTGCCCAGCCCAGACTGACCCAAAATGGATCATTTTTTGTAGAAACCATCATGACAGCCTTGAGAACAGTCTTGTCTAGGAATATGCCATTTTGAGTAGATCCGATCAGGGTGACACTCTTAGTGTCACCCAGCCCAGACTGACCCAAAACATATGATTTTTGGTAGGCAGCACCTTGACAGGCCCAAAATCTGCCCTGCATCGAAAAATGCCAATTTTGAGTAGATTTGGCTTGGGCAACATTGCCAGTGCAACTTAGCTCTAATAGCTTTGAAACGACAGTTTTTGCATGGCATGATTTCCCTTCTATTTTGGGTCAGGTTCAATGAACTTGGACCATTTTTTGGCTGGGCGACACTGTTGGTGTCGCCTAGCCTGGGACCACCAATACGACAATCCAGGCTTGGGGACATGCTGATCAGGGCATGTTACCTTTCCTAGCTGATACTCAATCTATAAAGGGGTATTTTAGTGGCTGTTTGTGAGGTTTAGAAAAGGAGAAAGGTTGAAACCCTAAAGTTGAAAAATTGAGATTTTAAAAACCTAGGTTGAGAGTTTGAAACCCTAATTAGAATTTGCGACTATGGTTGAAACCTAGACCTAGGAAAACCCTATTTTTAAGCCTTCCTTAGATCAAGAAAGCCATTCAACCAAGCCAAGGCTTGGTCAAAACTTGGAGAGAGACAAAGAGGATGTACGATATAAACTCGGCCAGTCCTGTTAGGGGCGAGGCCTCAAAACCTCAGGAGTCGCGGCCAACTGGCCCGATTTGGTACATTTTATCCTTTCTTGTGTTTCTTTTATCTTTTTGTGTATTTTATTAGAATTAAGATAGTTTTATTGCTTTTACATAGTATTTCATATTTCAGATCAATGCTGTCTCTGCCACTGATATGAGAGCAGATATGCTCATCTCTGAGTAGATCTAGCCTTAGATAAAAATTTGATTGTTGTTTATGATGAAAATCTGACAGATCTTTCGATGAAGATCTCTCGAATTTTAACACCTTAAACTAATTAAAAAGATGTAAATAAAGTGATAGTTAAAGTGGGATAGATCGAATTTAGATCTGAGGCCAGATTTACCAGGAAACGAGCATATTTACTCTTAGATTTGTGGCAGAGCCAGCATGATCTAGAGCATTAAAATACAATTTTTAAGACAAGTTAACAGATAAAAAATCAGTAAAAAAAGAAAAATAGTAAAAATAAGAAGAAAGAGAGAGGAAGAAATAATACCAAACCAGGCCGGATGGCTTGGGATTCTCGAGCCTTCGAGGGTTCGCCCATATCAGAATCGATCCTCTTTGCCTCTCTGATTCGGATGTTGACCAGCAGATCTCTAGTGTAAAAGGTTAGATCTAGGGTTGTTGTTCCCTAAATCTCATTTTGATCTAAGGTTTTTGTACCTTAAGTCTAGGTTTTCTCAGTCTTGGTGGTTAGGACTGCAGGAGGCTAGGGTTTCCATCTTCTCTAGGGTTTTCAATTTAGAGATTTTTTTAAAGCTGTCGGTCTTTCTCAGGGTTTGGAGGAGAATTTCCTTAGATTTCTAAGGGTTTTGTGATCTCTAGAGGTTGAATATGAATTCTTAGAGTTTCTCTAATTTATTGGGATTTTTGGGGAATTTTCTTAAATTTTTAGGAATTTTCTTAGGGTTTTTCTTATTTTTGCAAAGAAGTAGACACAGTGGCATTCCTTGTCCTTCGAGGGGCAGGTGAACGTCAAAGATAAATCAGACATTTTAAGTTTCTTCCTGAGGTCACATGGTCAGGGGGCACACCAACTATCCCTCCAAGTCATTGTGCTCACCGAGTTCACCCACCTAGGGAATTTTTCCTCTTATAGTTTTCGACGTGAGATGTTGGTGAGTTACGCAAGCTTGAAACTCGATTTGAATTTTCTATTCATGCCACTTAATTTCAGGGGTTTTTATAGTTTGAATTTTTACCCCTGGCATTTTCTTTAATCTCCTTAAGGTTTCCTAAGGCTGCCTATATGAAAACGCTTTCTATAGGAAGAGACTTGTGTGGCTGAATCCGAAGTGGGAGACGAGGCAATAATGTGGCAACACGGTAATCATCATATACGGGTGTCCATGCTCCGTTTTTTTAAGAATTGTTTTAGAATTTTTGAAAGTAGGGGGAGATTTCAAATAGAACCTGGAGCAAGGACAGGTTACGATTTTAACAAATAAATTAAAATTTTTTGAAAAACACAAGATATATAGTGAAAATTTTAAAAAGAGAAAGATATTTTGAAAAACAAGGTTTGTTAGCAGTTTTAACTCCTGCAACCATAGAGCTCTCTGAGTAGTTTAGTGTCACACAGTGATGGACCATACACCTGACCCTTTTACGTCAATATGGGATAAACATAATCCATTGAACAGGGTGGTTGTTCCCTGGATACACCTGATCTTTTTGCATCATACGGGGCTAAACGGTACTTGCCTCGACTCTTCAACGTCACATGAGTTTGATATTTTTCCATCGAATAGGGTGGCTGTGCCCTAGATGCACCTGACCTTTCACATCATATGAGAAGAGACGGTACCTACCTTAGCTCTTTTACATTGCTTGAGTTTGATGTTTTCCATTGAAATAGGGTGGTTGTGCCCTGAATACACCTGACCTTTCACGTCATATGGGGTTGGACGGTCCCTGTCACAGCTCTTTTACATCGCACGAGTTTAACGTTTTTCTATTGAACAGGGTGGTTGTGCCTTGGATACACCTGACCTTTCATGTCATATGGAGTTGGATGGTCCCTATCTCGGTTCTTTTACATCACACACGTTTGACATTTTTCCTGTCTCAGCTCTTTAACATCGCACGAGTTTGATGTTTTTCATGTCTTGGCTTTTTAACGTCGCAAGAGTTTGATGCTTTTTTTTTTGCCTATCTCGGCTCCTTTATGTCATATGAGTTTGATGTTTATCCTATCCAGACTCTTTAACGGTGCACGAGTTTGAGGATTATCCTATCTCGGCTCTTTTACGTCGTACGAGTTCGACGGTTATCCTGTCTCGACTCTTTAACGTCGCACAAGTTTGGTGCTTATCCTGTCTCGGCTCTTATATGTCGCATGAGTTTGATGTTTATCCTGTCTAGGCTCTTTTAAGTGGCACGAGTTTGACGTTTTCTGAATTGGACTTTGGGACATTGTACACACACACGGGGATGAGCTTGCCTCATTTCACCTCAAGGGATCTAGTCAAGAGAAAAAACGCTCCAAGACTAGCCAATATCATCATTGGCGAGGTTCACTCATCTCCGATATGTGGTAGTTGGTAGTTATACTCATACAATCATGGAGTGCCTAGCTAGTTTCAAGCCTTCATAACAGGCGCAGGAAGTTAGCTTCAAGAACCAGGGCAGATCGACTAACAGTTTAACCTCTTGTAGTGATGGAGGAAGTCCTTTCTAAAAGCATTTTGGAAATGGAAGGTTTTAACAATTAGATTAAAAAAGTGCTTTTAAAAGGGACGGGCCTTACAGTTTTGCCACTTATGGCCCCTTTGGTGGTCATTTTCTTTATTTGTACTCGAGTGTTTTTAAATCAGAAGCTCCTTCTTGGAATTTTTTTTTTTTACTCGTGATGCCCTTTCAGGTTTTCACCACGTCCATTTTTTATTTTTTTCCTTTTGGTGATGCCTTTTCAGGCTTTCACCACTCCTTTGAGCCCATTACGGGTAGTATTATCTGAGATACATTGCATTGATGGGTTCATTGAGCTTGCAACCCTCCTGATTCTTAATCTTGTAAGAATTTCCTGTGTGCACTCGGGTGGTCGAATGGTCCCTCCCAGTTAGGTTTGAACTTGCCTAAAGGATGTGGGTTTGTAGGAGTGTGGAAGATTTTCTTGAGTCCCATGTCCCCTTCCCTGAACTGTTGACGAACAACTTTACTTTGGTATACTAGTAAGCAACAATATTTTGAATTGCTCATAGTTTTCTTTCATCCAAATTAACAAGGGCAGCGATTCTTGCTTTGATCTTTTGTTCCTCATCTGAATCTTTATGAATAAGCACTCAGACAGACGATATCTCAACTTCAATGGGTAACACTCCTTCCATACTATACACCAATGAGTATGGGGTCATGCCAGTAGGAGTCTTCTCAGTTGTCTAATAGGCCCATAGCGCATCACTTAGCTTTTCGTGCCAATCTTTTCCACCTTCTATTATTCTATCTGTAATTATGAGAAGTCATTTGTTTGTAGCCTCTGCTTGTCCATTTCCTTGAGGGTAGTAAGGTGTGGAGAATTTCTACGTTATCCCAAACTTTATGCAAATCCTATAGACCTATTCATTTTTGAGATTGGATCCATTGTCAGTAATGATTGAATCAGGAGCACCGAACCTGAATACATTATTGTTCTTTATGAAATGGGCAACATGTTGTCCCTCAATTTTGACAAATGATGCAGCCTCTATCCATTTGGTGAAGTACTCCATAGCCGTTAATATAAAACGGTGGCCGTTTGCATTCAGTGAGATCATTTCGATGATATCAAGAGACCACATGGCCAAGGGCCATACAGGCGGTGTTGAGTTGAGTGGTACAGACGGTGCATGGATGAGGTCTCCATAAAGTTGACATTTGAGACACCTCTGTATGAACTTTCAACAATCTTCAGTCATGATGATCCAGTAATAACCTTGGCACCTGATTTTATGAGCTAAGGTGGCTGTGTCAGAATGATCTCCTTCATCGTGTAACTTAGTCAGTACTTGGTTGATTTTTGACTGATCATGACACCGTAGAATGATGCCATCGAAGGACTTTTTGAACAAGAGATCACCTCTTACTAAGAATCCCATATAAAACCTTCGAAGGATTTCTTTATCCTTTTTAGTGGCTCCTTTAAGGTACAACCCATCTTTCAGCAAGGACATAACATCGTGGAACCATGGTTTTGCCTTAACTAGCGTATCTGAAACCACGAGAGAGACATCCCCATCATTCTCATTTTCTTGCTCTATTTTTTCTTTGATCGTTGGTGAGGAAGGATCATATTTGTTCCTGATATAGAATGCAGCGTGGTGATTTCTGGAGGAATATCAACCATTGAAGCAAGGGTCGCAAGGGTGTCGGCGAACCAATTTTTTTCCCTAGTTGCATGCTGAAAGGTGACTTTCTTGAAATATGAGATCATCTTTTCTACCTTTTCTTGATAGGGATTGAGCTTTTCTTCTTTCACCATCCAAATCCCTTGAACTTGGTTTATGACGAGTAAGGAGTTACCAATCACTCGTATTTGTTGCCCATGGCGTTCTCGTGCCCGGCAATCAAGGCTTCATATTCTACAATGCTATTGGTACATGGGAAATTCAATCTGATGGCTGTTGGCATTAAAATCTTCTCGAGTGAGCATAATATGACTGCTATACCTGACACATATTCATTCCTTACACCATCGAAATATAGCTCCCAAATTGATTCCTCAATTGCGAAGAGGTTCTGATCAAGGACATCCATGTTGACGGGAGTGTTATTTGGCAGTGCGTGTTCAGCAATGACTTGTCCTTAGATCGATTTTTGAGAACATATTTGATCTCAAACTAGCTCAATAACATTCTCCACTTCGCCAAACGTTTGTTCAGGACTGGTCTCTCCAATAGCTACTTGAATGGGTCTATTTATGAGATGAGCTTGACTGAATGAGATAAGACATAGTGTCTTAACTTCTGCATGGCCCACACAAGCATCAACCAATGCTTCTCCACATCCGTGTATCTTGTCTTATAGTCCACCATAGTCTTATTGATGTAGTATATCATTTGTTCTTTTCCATGGTCATCTTATTGTCCTAACATTGCCCTCATGGTCTTGTCTCTCATTGAAATGCATAAGAATAGGGGTTTGTCTGGACTAGGAGGGTACTCCTTGATTTGATCAAATGCTTCTTGGCACTCATTATCCCATATGAATGGGGTATCTTTCTTGAGTAGTCTATTAAACGACGCGCACTTGTCTGTTAGTTGTGAGATGAAACGCCTTATGACTTATAAGCGACCTTATAGGCCACAAATTTTTCTGACGTTTCGAGGCGGTGGCATTTCAATGATGGCTCGTACTTTGGACGGGTCCACCTCAATGCTTCTTTGGCTTACTATAAAGCCTAGTAATTTGTCGGAATCAACCCCAAAGGCACATTTTTACGGATTGAGTTTGAGTTGATGTTTTTGGAGCCTTTCGAACATGGTTCTCAGGTTGGTGAGATGATTAGGCGAACAGATTGTCATCGACATAGTCTTCCATGATGGTGTGCATTAAGTGGTGAAAGATGCTAGCCATTACCCACTGATAAGTTGCCCCTGCATGTTTGAGGCCAAAGGGCATGACTTTGTAGCAGTAAGTTCCCCATTGCGTTATGAACGAAGTCTTGGTATGGTCTTCTTCTGCCATGAAGATTTGGTTGTAACCTGAGAAGCCGTCCATGAATGACAACATCTCATGCCCCACATGGTTTTTGACCAAGGCATCTATATTTGGTAATGGAAAATTGTCCTTTGGGCATGCCTTGTTGAGGTCTCTGTAGTTAACACACACTCGGATCCTCCCGTCTTTCTTAGGTACGACCACTATATTGGCCAACCATTCTGAGTAATTGATGGGGATAATGAACTTCGCTTTGAGCATCTTGTCAATTTCTTCTTTAATTTTGAGCTCAAGGTGGGTCTTCTGATGTTGGAGTTTCTGCCTTTCAGACTTAGCCCCTTCATTGACTATTAGGTGATGTTACACCAATATGGGATCTAGCCTTGGCATATCATCGTATTTCCAGACGAAGACATCGCGATACTCCTTGAGAAAAGAAATCATATTTTCCCACTCCTCAGGAGATAGGGAGGTTCCAATCTTGGTTAACCTTGGGTCTTTCTTAGTTCCTAGGTTTATGTTCATTGTCTCTTCGATGATAGCCGTTCGGTCACCATCCAACCTCTTCTTGAATTGCTCAACATGGGAAGTGAGTTCCTCAGGTTGAGGGATTTCTTCAGACTCTTAGCTCTCTTGATCTTCATCTTGGTCATGCAATTCGTCATCTTGGGTATTGTGCACCATTATCGGGCTATCATGAGTGTTCGCCGTATTTTAAAATTATTTTTAATTATTATCAGTTTTATCATGTTTTGATTTTTCAACAGTTTTTGAAATAAACACAAGAGGTGTCCCTTATGGGACTCGCGAGAGAAATGTTGGGGATTGGACGCACAGGGTGGTTAGATGGCCACCTTGCACCTATCCATTTTTTGGCACTAAGACTTGAAGGTGTCGCTGGTATGCTTCCATCGGTTCTTGAAATAGGGAAGTGATTGATCAATTCTGTTATTGGGTGTGAATCGGTGGATGAGCACGCTTGGCTGTGTTGGAACCAATTGTGTATACCTTCAAATACTGGTCAGCAAAAAGGTCTTCAATTCTCAGTTCTTGTGTGTACTAAGATGTGGAAGAAGAGTTATTCCCTATTGGGGATTCAAGGATCACCTTAGGCTGTTTTGAAGGATGGGCATCGAGAGGATCGAGGCTTTGAATGCCTTCAGATACAAAGTCCGGATAGCTTGAAGGCTTCATCCGACTTTGCAATAAGGTGAGAGAACACCTGAGACCTCTTCGTTCTCCATTTTTAGTTTTGGCTTCAAATGATTCAGAAATCACCTCCATTACACCTTGTCCTTGACTACCCAAGCCTTGGCCTGGTTGGAAGCCTTGGGAGAAGAGCATGTGCCAAGCTTCAAGGGACCTAAAATTGTATCGATGTTGACATTAGATAATGTCATCCATTGATGCAGAAGTTTGCAAAATTTGAGGAACAGGGTCGCCGGCCTCTCTGCTTAAGGTGGCACAATCGGCTTGCTCAAAAGAAGCGAGCGGGATTTCTCTGAGCTCGACTCCTACAGCTAGGTTCCTATTATGTATACTAGAATTGAAAAAAGCTGGGGGTTCAGCACATACCTTTGCGATGCTGTTTTTAGTTGAAAATTTGAGGCATTGATGGAGTGTAGAGGCAACCACAAGGTTTTCATGCAGCCACGTTCTTCCTAACAACATGTTGAAAGAAGATTTTATGTCCAAAACATAAAACTTTATCACTTGGATGGTAGGGTCGAGGTGAGAGACAGTATGCCTTCAGCTTGTCTTTTGGTTCCATCGTATGCAGTGATAGTTAGTTGACATGGCTGGAAGTCATTCGGGCTTTGGCCTATCTGCTTTAATGTTTTCATAGGGCATATATTTAAGGATGCCCTATTATCAACAAGCACTATTTGTATCTCATATCCTTGCATGAAGAAAGTGATGTGCAGAGGTTGGACGTGAAATCAGTTGAAGTTGGCTGGGATGTCATTGTTTGTGAACACGATTGGTGTTGGTGCCATCCGTATAACTCATCCAGTTGTGTGTTGCTCGAGGTGTGTGTCTTGGCAAGGACCTTCTCGATCTGGGCTCTATGTGCTGGTGAATTGGTGAGTAGCTCCAAGATGGAGATATGAGCCTAGATCTTCTCGAGATGAGTTGGTAGGTCATAGGTGGTTGCAGATTCTTAAATATCCTTGTTCGGCTCGTGATCTACGACCCCGCTGGTTGTTTGGTTTTTGAGGTACTTCCCATTCTTTCATCGACAGTATCGGCCATCAATTGAATGGGTCTGAACACTTGGCCTCTTTGGGTTAAGGAGTCGACCTCACCAACCAGAAACTTGATAAGGTAAGCCCTAGCAAGAGTAATGGGAAACTTTGGGGTGTTGGCCCCTTGTTTGGAAGATGATGCCTTTTCATTGGTTCTGACCATATCAATATCTAGTGTGTCATCTTCGTCATATAGGTCCCATTTGGAAAGGTTATCAAGGTTTGGAGATGAAGGGCTTCCTCTTAGGAGGCTCAAAAGATCTTATTCGGGTTCTTGAAAGTGATGATCACAAGCCAATATGAACTGACTGGGATCCTCTTCTTCGTCTCCACACTCAATCATGTGAATGACAACGTTCTCTTTCGAGTTCTCTTGAGCTCTCGGCTTTTCGGTCGTTGTGACCATATTTTTAGGGAGAGGATTTGTGAAGATACCCATCTTTTGATTAGGCTCTTCGACAGGTTGATTTTAGGTGCCACAGTCCCCCTTATTGATTAACCCTTGAATCACTCGTTTCAAATATATGCAGTTTTGAGTTTCATGAGCATGATTTTGATGCCATTTGCACCACTTGCTCTTATCTGTGACTTAAAATGGTGGCGGGAGACAAACAATATTCTTAGCTAAGAGTAATTCCAACACTTTTTCTAATGGGTCTTTGAGAGGGGTGAAATTATCCTCTCGCCTTTGGATATTATTTTGAGCACTGGCTCTAGGATGACCCTGTCAGTTTTGATTCTGATTGTTGCATTGAGCAGCTGAACCTTGGGCTAATCTGTTAACGACGATCTCATTAACCTGACCGGAAGCATTCCCCTTGTTTTTGTTCTTATTTTACGGAGCTGTTATTGGCTTGTTGTCAGGCTTGGTGCTGAGGGGTGTCCCTCTGGCCCTTTCATGTCGTGCCACTCGCTCGATCATGGAGTCAAAATAGTGGGGGATAAGACCTTGACTGAAGAAGGTCCTGTACTCGAGAGTAGCATTATCTAAGACTATGGAGATCTTGGCTTGGTCTATAAGTGGACATTCTATGACCCGCAATGCTACATCGCAGAATCGACCAATGAAATCCTCGAAGGATTCTCTTGGGTTTGTTTTAATGCACTGAGTTCGTCCAGGGAGAGAGGTCTTGGTGTCGACCCACGATAGTGAGAGATGAATAAGTTGAACATTTCGTTTGGAGTGATGTGTGGTCGAGTAGACATTATTCTCCGATGCCAGTTCAAGGCCTCACCAGATAATGTTTGTGAAGATATGGCCTTCAGTTGGTTAGGCCTATCTCGCAAAGCTCGAACGAAGAGGAGATACGCCTTGAGGTGAATATCTGGATCGCTCTTCCCATTGAACTTGTTTCTAAATTCTGGGACGACAAATCCCAAGCGAAGGTCTTCCATGCCTCCAAGGGTCTCATGAACATAAGCCTTTGGGGGTAGAATTTCATGCATGCCTATTCTTACATGCATATCCTAGATTGTGTTTAAGGTTCCTTCTTGTTGAGTATTTAGCATGGTAGTAGGCCCACTGGTTGGTGGGTTCCCAAGCGTACACTGATAAGTTGAAACTTGGGGTATATGTCGGCCTGCATGGGCTTGAGATTGATGAGGCGCAGTCACCAGGGCGTTTGATACATTGGTGCTTGAGGGGTGTACTAACCCATAGGTGTCGCCATCGGTTGCAGAAATTGCACGGTTTGTTGGACTGGATGAACCAGAGGGACCGATTAAAGAATCGATTGACTCGGCTATGCTAAGGGTTGACCTATACCACTAACTTGGTTTGGGATCGACCCGTAAGCTGGGGCATGAATAGTGTAACCTAGGTCAACTAGACTTTTGAGGGCAGCTTGGACGCCTATCTCGCCTAAGGGTCGGTTTGAGTCGACACTTCTGCTTCGTACAATGTTCAGGATATCATGAGCAGTACTATGGTGGCTCGAGGTTGGGTTAGATCCTTTAGACCTAGGTGGGTCTTGGTTTTGAGATCGCCGCACCTCAGAGTTATCTTGGTTCGAGTTACAGGAATTGGCTTTAGATGTTGCATGAATTTCTTTCCTCACTCGACTTCTACTTTAGTTGCCTAAAATCCCCTGAAGGACGATGCCTGGTCGGACTCCTTGACTATTCAAGGTTTTACAGGCGGAGTCGGCTTTTCGTGCCTCACAGATCTCAGGATTAGGAGTGGATGCTTGGGACTCTGCCTTTAATTGAAGACTTGGGCGTTGGATAATGAATTTTCCTGAGGTCTGTCGATAACTCTAAGGGATTGCAGCATACTGGTCCCTAGGTTTGGGCAGGTTAGGCTTAGAGTCGGCCGTGGAGCAGTCATCATGTCACCTTGAGTGACTGACATGGTGATTGTTTTTTGTGCAGTAATAAAAGAGTTCTTATAACAGATTCAAAACATTCCAAAGGTTTCTGAGACCTTTGAATTTGAGCGACACTGGAGTGTCACCCAGAAAAAGCAGGGTTTTGGAGCACCGAACCCTAGATTCTGGTCACAACCGACTTTTGGGACCTTTTGTGACTGAAAAAGTGAAAAATAGTGAATAAATAATATTTTAAAGCTTGGATCAAGCTCGAAATGGCCCCACAGTGGGCGCCAAACTATTTACGATGAGAATCTGACAGATCTTACGATGAAGATATCTCAAATTTTAACACTTTAAACTAATTAAAAAGATTTAAATAAAGTGGTAGAGAAATTGGGGCAGATCGAATTCAGATCTGAGGCCAGATGTTTTCGGAAACGAGCATATCTACTCTCAGATTTGTGGCAGAGCCAGCATGATCTAGAGCATTAAAATATGATTTTTAAGACAAGTTAACAGATCAAAAATAAATAAATGAAGAAACATAGTAAAAATAATAAGAAAGAGAGATGAAGAAATAATACCAAACTGGGCCTGATGGCCCGATATTCCCGAGCCTTCGAGGGCACGCCTGTATCAGAACCAGTCCTCTTTGCCTCTCTGATTCGGAGACCAGCATATATCTGATGTAAAGGGTTAGATCTAGAGTTGTTGTGCCTAAATTCTAGTTTGATCTATGGTTTTGGTACCCTAGGTTTAGATTTCTTAGTCTTGGGGGTTAGGCTCAGGAGGCTAAGGTTTCTATCTTCTATAGGGTTTTCAATCTAGAGATTTTTTTAAAGCTGTCGGTCTTTCTCGGGGTTTGGAGGAGAATTTCCTTAGTGTTTGGAGGAGAACTTCCTTATTTTTCTAAGGGTTTTGTGATCTCCAGAGGTTGAATATGAATTTTGAGATTTTCTCTAATTTTTTGAGACTTTTGGGGATTTTCCCTGATTTTTTAGGAATTGTTTAGGGGTTTTTCTTATTTTTGGTATTTTTAGGTAATTTTCCTAATTTTGAAAGTTTCTAAGATTTTTTTGGTCTCTTTTTTTCTCTCTTTTTGGGTAAGGGAGATGGGGTATTTATAATATTCAATTGGTGATTTTTCCTAATTTTTTTGGAGTTTCTTCAGAATTTTTTGGATTTATCTTGAAGTTTTAGCCTTATCTAATTTAAAAAACACGTTTACTGCTTCATCAGATGTGTTGACTACATCATCAGCCCCCGTCTGGGCCTGTCGAGCCCCTTATAACTTGGCCCGCTACCAGACATTTGGGTCTCACAAGGACTAAATTGTTATTTTTATATCGTTTTATCTGTAGGTCCGATTCAGGCGATTCTTCGACCGTTGGAAAGCTCTTGGGCTCTACTTGAAATTGGGATAGGATTTGGGTAGTTTGGGGTAATTAAATTGGACATACTAGGATAATGTGGTCCTAAGGGTTCAGAAAACCATAGAATTTGCCAGATTTAAAATGGGGTGTCTACAATTGTCCCCAATATCTACCTCCCCTCCTTCTCGTCTGTCTCTTTCTCTCAGTGAAGTATGTAGACGGTGCTACCCATCACCGCTGACAGATGTAGCTTTGATGTCTCGGTGCAGAACCTAGATGGCGAAGTGTGTTGTTGCATGTAGGAGTCTTCCTCTATTACGCATCTAACATAGACGGCGATACCTATCGTCACGCGCTAGAGGCTCTGGCAACACCCATTGTCGACCACAAGATTCCTTCGTGCGTCTGGTGCCTATCGTCGCCCACTAGAGGCCCTAACAATATCCATCGCCATCGGTGAGATTCCTCCATGCGTTGGGTGCCTATCGCTGTTCCCGTTGCGTCCTACTCCTATTGCCATGCGTTCGGTGCCTATCGCTGTTCCCGTTGCATCCCACGCCTATCGCCGTGTAACCTAGGAGAAACCATCTTCGCGTTCCTTATTAGGAGTTAACGCCATCCACAAGGGATGCCCTGCCTCCTTGCGTTACTCACCGCGATGTCTATCGACGTCTGGCTTTTCCCTTCTCTTCACCGTCTCGTTCTTTGTTCTCCACCTCTTCTCACTTGATTGGGGGTAGGCCTAGCCTAGTGCCAACATGCCGACCTTCATTTCGAGTAGTATTGCTGCCCTGCTGATCCTTGAACCATTCTCGTCTTGCTACCGCTCCGATTCGACAACTTATGGCTGTCATGCTAGTCTCGCCCTTCCGTCAAGTTCTCTTCTCCTTTCGTCTAACCTTGCACTTCATCGCCTTCTCCCATGAACGTGCATTACCCTAAGACAAGGGTGGGTCCTCTTCAACCCACTTGTCTTACAAATTAACCGTAGAAGTGTTGTGCAGAAAAATTGGAGGATTACAGGTCTAGGGAGGCGATTCCAGACCAGCTCAAGTAGCTGGGGGCCTTCTTCCCGATCTAAGAGGGCGCCCACATGAGCCAGCCCGAGTAAGTCCCGAACCCACCTAAAATTCCTCCCTCATTGGTTGGTATACCTGCCCTTGCCTTCGAGCAAGGTTCCGAGAGAGTGATCTCAAGTCTTAAGTCCACTAGAGACCCGAGACACGTGCCATCAGATCACCTAGATCCGGAGGGTGAGATCGAGGCACCAAACCAGCTTGGCAACTCCACTAGTGACTTACTACCCATTAGTCGATTCGCTCTTGTTTGACCAGTTTCCTTCTTTACTTTCTACACTCATTTCTATGGCACCTGGGTTGTTCAACCCGTTCATTTGAGTCGGGGATTTCCATATCCCTGCACTCGTGGCCGTCTCAGGGAAGTGAGCCTCTCAAGCCTCCTTCCCTACTCTCCTTCTGAGTCTGGACTCATGGTCTTGCTCTCAGGTTCTCACCTGGGTTGGTGCGAGAGGGGATTTAAAGGTACCTTCCTCCCCGCTTTCTTGCCTTGGTGGACCCTCCACCAAGGCCCCTTGCATGGGCAGCACTTCTACTGCCGCACACCCTACTACTCGCAAATCTCTACCAGTCGTACTGCTGTGGTATGTCGTAAGGCTGCCCCGTCTATCCCTGTGAAAGGTAAGAAAACTACCGTCGCTCATAAGGTTCACCGCGACGCAACCCCCTGTGCCCCTCCACTAGTACGAGCCCCGACACCTGCAGGGTCGATACATAGAGGCGGAGGCCCTGAGGTCTTCACCCCTCGTACACACTCAAAGGCTCGTGGTCTATCCACTCGAGCCACAACTCAGGGCGACCCTCATGTTGCCTTGAGCTCGCATCCAAGACCAGGCCTTCTCGGGCCAAACCCTGCATGTGCAATGTATTCGATTTTCACAACTTGGGGCAGCGCTAGCTCTATGCCACCTTGAATCGCTCTGTCTTCCCTCCCGGCACACAAAGCTTCACCTTGTGAGAGACAAGCTCCCGTCTTGTCCCTCACAAACACAAGCTCGTGGGTCTCGGCCTCCACAGGTCAAACCCATTGACCGGGCTTGGGCTGACCCCTAAGTCACTCGGACTGCTAACCCTAAAGGTGCACACGCACCATCTTTGCAGGTCCCTTTCAGAGCCAGACTCAAGCGAAATCACAAGCCCGCCCCTCTTTCCTCTGCCGCTCTCCCGACGCCAAGCAGGCACTAGCAAGCCCTGATGCTCAAAGGTCTTCCCTAAGAGTACCATCTTGAGCCAGCCTCAGGTCATCCGAACACCCAGGCGTCACAAAGGAATTTGGGGCAATGGTTTGATGTCGTACAGAGGCCTCCAGCATCCAAAATAAGAACTTAAGCTATGCTCCATCCTTGGGCCCCACTCCCTGCTCTAGCTCATAGACATGGCCCTTGCCTGTTTAAAGAAAACAAGGCAGTCTAGGTCTCAGGCTTGGTTCTGGAATGAGGTCCACAGCCACCTCAGGATCAAACAAAAGAGAGGCCTACAGATCCTGACTAGAGAAGCCTCCAAGGCAGTCGAAATCGCCACCCTTGACGACCTCCTACCTTGTAATCCCTTTTTCCCTCTTCAAACTAAGGAGCCTGAGCAACTCTAGGAGTTCTGTTTGATGATCACCACCCAAAAGCCCTAGACCGTCAAGAATCGGTCCTCACAAGATCGGCATACAAAGCCCGAGTCTAGTCCATGCAAGCTAAGCCCCTCTAGACTGACTTGTCGCGCATGACTCGCTAGCCTCGACAGTCCTCTGCATCACCTGACTCTGACCTCCCAGAAGAAATGGTCAGTGTCATGGTGATCAATGACCCGAACGACGCTCAGGAGGAGTGGATGAACAAGTTCGAGGAAATGATGCCAATCATCCTCGGAAAGATGGAGCCCCTAGAGGCCTCTAGGGCCCCTTCTATGCTTGACTCCCTAACCGGTGAGGACACTGAGCCTAGGCATGCTCCCCCACCGTTCTCCCACGATAGCTCCTCTTCTCGCAGGGTCTCCCAAACCGACATAGATGCTATGGTGGCCCATAGCCTCAAGAACAAGGTCCCGAGCATGCAAGAGAGGCCAGTCTACCAAAAGCCATATCCTTCTTACATTGACCAGGTGTCGTTTCCCCCGAACTACTAAAACGGAAAACACCCCGGTACCACATCTCCTCACCAGCATACGACCCACTTACAAGCTGCCTGCCGGGAGACGGCAACTAACAGACGTCTTCTCCTTCGTCAGTTCGTCGAAACTCTCGAAGGACCAGCCTTCCAGTGGTATGCTCTATTACAATTGGCAAAGAAATGGAGTAGTTATTTTACCAACGCTTCTACATAGTCCAAAGGAACATGGAAACCATCGAGCTCCTCACCTTGATGCAAGACCTTGGTGAACCGGTTGATAAATTCATCACCCGATGGAGAGAGTTGGCGACCTTTCACGCCACTCCCATGACCGAGAAGGAAGCAGTTCAGACCTGCATACGGAACATGCTTCTTGAGATCGCCCTACATGTTGAGGCATCCAATCCACCCTCCATGTCAGACCTCATCTTTAAGGTAGTTTTTATTGAGGGATTGTTCAAGCACGACAACACCCATTAGCAACCTGCCTGCACAAACTCACGCCTCAGTGGTCGGAGCAATCAAAAGGTAGTAATCAGTGCGGCCGTTACTGTGGTTGACACCAAAGGTTCGGTTCCTCAAACCCTGGACCTCTCCAAGGCACTGGCATCTCCGATCAGGGGCAAACAGCAGGCCTACAACAGCGTCTCTTCGCCTAAAATCTCTAGGCGAAGCAACTACTTGGCCAAGCACGAGAATAGGGCTTACCCCTTCGACACAGAGTGGACACCCGCACTACTTCGACTTTTCCTAGAACAAAACATGATATAGTTGCCGGAGGCCAATATTGCGGAGTTGGCTGAGCGGGAGGCAAATGAGAAGTATTGTGCCTATCACAGGACTGCCACCCCACTCACGAATGCTATAAGCTCAACGACACTATCGAAGCCCTTATCAACAAGGGTCCAATAAAGCTCGAAGAATCGAGAAAGGCGTTTGGGGTAGCTGAGGCCTCTCAGATAATCACTATCCAAGAAGATGATGGGGCACCCGCTATCCTTCATGCATTCTTCTCCATATTGATCGAAGAAGGAATCGCCACCCCAAAGCCGATAAGGCAGCCTAAGTTCTTGCATCTAGGGACCGAGAACCTTTGGTAATATACCGAGAACCGTTGGTGTGCATATCACAGGATAAGAGGCCATGATGTTCGCGAGTGCACTGGCTTCCATAAGCTCTTGGCCGAAAATATGCAGTAGTGCTAGGAAGTTCAAGGTGACCAGATGAGACACCCTCGAGTCCGTCTCTCGCCTGCATAAGAAGACCTCCCGATGCAAGCCTAGGGAAATTTTGAGCCAGACCCTCTGCAAGCTCTCTTCTAGGAAATGCTCCAACAAGGTCTAGTCACTCCTAAGCTTGCCAAGCAGTCGAGACACCTTACCCGGGGCACAAAAAACCTATGGTGCCCCTATCACCAAGTGTGGGGCCATGAACTCAATGACTGCTCCAGGTTCGAGGCCATAGTCACGAAGAAAGTCCATCAAGGTCGCATCGACTGGGTGATTCTTCCAGAACACGTCCAAGCCCTCGCTCTTGTTCAAGGAGAAGCCACGCTGCAGGCCCCTCACAAGTATGCACTGGACTCCTCAGGGCCTTCGACCTCTCAGCCTTAGGAATTCTACCATGGGTGAAGCAGGCTCAAGTCCCTGAGATGAGAGGCACTTCGCCAGGCTATGGCCTCTCGCCAGCCTTATAGGGCCGTCAAAACACCCCCTCGGGGATCTAGAAGGAGACGGTGGACACCTAGGTTGGCCCGCCAAAGGAATCATCTTCCTGAGCCGCTAGTCAAGGAAGAATTCCTTAGACCCCTTCCTCCGCTACCAACATTGCGAGACTTCATCCCTGGCACAGCCTGCCTCATCTTATCATCCAATCAGGCAGACGGCCCTGAGTCATCAATATCTCAAGAGTCGGTCAAAATGGATGACGACGTTAAAAGCACCCCACAACGGTCAAATCCGGGGCAAGACCTTAAATACCCCCTGTAAACGTCCAACTCCGACGATGACTTAAAAATCTGCCCAGAACGTCCTAACCCTTCTTCTCATTCCCTCTCCTCTATTTCTTCTACAGGTACCTCTCGGTGATGCCCAGACTTCGACTCTTTAAACAGGGAGTTCAGAGACATCAGCCTCACCATGCCTCAACAAGAACACCTCAGAGAAATGTTAGCTGAAGCAGTAGGACTCTCGACAGCCGCTAATGCCCTGGCAACTCGAGTGAAAGCCAAGCCATCTCCGGGCTCCTCCCTCCACGAAGCCTGCCACATGATCCAAGCACACGAGGCGTCGCCCAGTTTGGGGCAAGCATCGAGTGAGCCCCATCGAAAGGCTATGGATCCCCCGCTTGAAGCAGACCCTTCTATCGCCTGGACTAACCAAAGATTAGCTCTCCCCCACATTGTGCCCCTCCTAGAGGTTGAGATGTTAGGTTCATGGCTGGCTACACTCGAGATCGAAGAAAATCCTTGTGAGTGCCCCTACGAGGAACTTCAGGAGACTCCCGAAGAGTGGAAAGAGGGCGGTCAGGCCACGGCTGATGAACTGAAAGAGATCAACCTGGGGAAGAGGCCGACCCAAGGCCAACCTTCATCTCAACAAAGATGTCTCTGGAAGAGCAAGAAAGCTATATATTCCTCCTTCGAGCAAATCGGGACGTCTTTGCCTAACATTATCATGAGATGGCTGGTCTAGACTCCAAAAGGTTTCTTTTGCTACATTGTGATGCCTTTTGGGCTAAAGAATACTGGTGCCACATACCAGCGAGCCATGACAACCATCTTCAGGGACATAAATCACAAGGAGGTCGAGTGCTATGTGGATGACTTGGTGGTAAAGTCTGAAACAAATGCCACTCACGTGCAAGACCTTAAAAAGGTGTTTGAGCGGTTGTGGCGTCACCAGCTCAAGATGAGCCTTTAGCATACGCTCAGGAAAATTCTTAGGGTTTAATGTGAGATACCGTGGGCTGGAGACCGAGCCAGTCAAAATCAAGGCAATTCAGGACATGCCGCCACCTACAACCCTCATGAACTGCGGTCCCTCTAATGACAGCTCGCCTACATTCGAAGGTTCATTTCGAACCTCTCAGGGCGATGCAGACCTTTCTCACACCTCTTAAAGAAGGATACTCCCTTCATATGGGATGAAGCGTGCCAAGCTGTGCTCAAGGACATCAAGCAGTACTTGTTGAATCCGCAAGTACTCTCTACGCTAGTGTTAGGAAGGACCCTCATCCTATACGTGACCACCCTTGACGAGTCACTTTGGACATTCCTGGCATAGAACAATGATGGAGGGAAAGAGACGACACTCTATTATCTCAGCCGCAGAATGCAAGGGGCTGAGAAGAACTACCCTCCCATTGAAAAGATGTGCCTAGCCTTGATCTTTACGGTGCAAAAGCTTTGCCACTAGTTATTTGGGCACAAGGTTGAGTTGATCTTCTAGGCAGACCCAATCAAGTTCCTTATGACCTGGCCATATTTGTCAGGACGTTTAGCCAAGTGGGCATTATTGCTATTGGAGTTTGACATCACGTATGTACCACAACTGGCAGTTAAAGGTCAAGCCCTAGCTGACTTCCTTGAGGTTCACCTAGTCCCCTCAGAATCTCCCCTGTCAAGCGATCTCCCAGATGAAGAAGTTTTTTGTACGGCGCTAACTCGACCATGGGAGATGTACTTTGACAAAGCGTTCCAGTCTGATAGAAGGGGTGCTGGAGTTGTCTTCCTGATTCTCGATGGAGGAATGATCCCTCTATCCTTCTCACTTGTGGAGGCGTTTTCTCATAATGAAGCTGAGTATCAAGGCATCATAATCAGACTGGAGATCGCCCAAGGTTTAGACCTGGAACATCTAAACATCTTCGGTGACTCTGAGCTGGCCATCCGGCAGCTAAAGGGGATCTATGACATAAGGAAGGATACTCTCAAGCCTTACCATGACATGGCCAAAACTTACATGGCCCAGTTCGATGACTTGTCCCTAAGTCATATCCCTAGAGGGCTAAACTCGCTGGCTGATGCGCTCTCAAAACTTGGTGCCACCATACAATTATCTTCATCAGGGCTCAATCCAGTCTGGGTAACCGAATGGAGACACGTTGACTTGAGAACCGAAGTTGACGTAGACGATGAGAGGGATGTGTTCCCTAAGTGCCCGCCTTACCCATTCGGGGAACTCTTTGTGGCTAGGGATGTCCTCAAGGCAGAACATGAAGTTTCCCAAGGAAAATGAGCCAAGGCCAGGGGGCAGGAGCCCGAATTCTTCAACCAGATGTGTGCAGAGGTTGAAAAAATAGAAGACTGGAGGGAGAGTGGACTTCGTAAAGCATGAAAGGCTACCTCAAGATCGAGTGGAGCGCAACGGCATATGACGGATGATCACTAAGTATACCCTTCTTGATGGGGATGTCTTCTTTCATTGGTCATTCAGCGGAATCCTCCTCAGGTGAGTCAATGCACAAGAGGCAAGAAAAGTACTCAAAGAAGTGCACTCGAGCATCTGCGAGCTGCATCAGTCTGGCCCCAAGCTGTATGAGTGCATACGCAGACTTGGCTATTACTGGCCTTCCATGGTAGCAGACGCCTAAAACTACACCAAAAGATGCCAGGTGTGCCAAATCCACTCAAGCCTCATTCATCAGCTCCAACAAAACCTCGAGCTCAATCAAGGAAGAATGAAGAGAGCCTTTGACAAGTCTGTTAAGATTCGTTCATTTGCTTTTGGGAACCCAGTCCTAAAAGTTAAGAGACCGATCATCTTGCGCGAGCACCGCAAAGGAAAGTTCGAGCCCAAGTGGGAAGGTCCATTCGTAATCAAGAAGGTTATACCAAGTGGGGCCTATGTACTGACGAACTCTGATGGAGAAGAGGCGATGCTCCCTATCAACTGGCAATATTTAACAAAGTACTATCCCTAACATGGCAGTAAAGCGTAGTGTGTGCAAAAAAAATGATAGAAATGAAGAAGAGAAACATCAAGCCAACTCAAAGGAAATTCATTTCTTTCATTGAATTAGAAAAAGTTGTAAGTTACAACCAAAGGCCCATTATCAGGGAAGTTATAAAGCTCTTGCATCTAAGGATAGGAGGAAAGTTTCATGCCAAGAGAAACACCCTCCTCAAGAAGCAAACCCACAAAAAAAATGCCTGCCCCATGAAGAAGTGGCAAAACCACTTGGAGAAGTTAGCCTCGATCCCACCAAGGCAAACGGTTACTAGCCAAAAGAGCGAGCCAACCACTTTCGAGTCAGCTTCAATTCATCTGACGAGTATATCAAGTATACAAGGCAGACTTCTTGGGCAAGGAACTGGCCTATGAGGGAGGGCGTATCCTGTTCACAAGGAATGCCCTTCCACAAATCAACATGGACTTCACGATGGGGTCGAAGGACTTTAATTCCAACACACTGTGGTGACAAGGCCTCCCCGTTTGCCATCACTCTTGACCCTCATGAGGCATCGCCATCCGAGGTTATCGTTATGCGCAACACAATGCCGCGTCCTATCATCACCATGGGTAGGCTAATGCTCCACGGGATGATAGCCACGAGCCTCATACCCCCAAGCATGGAAATCACCATGTGTGGCCTAGGGAAACATGAAGGTGGCACCGCATGCAACTTAATTTCAAGCACGACTTTGAAGTACTTCGGTTCCAGCTATTCTCAATTATTGAGGGACATTGATTCCCACGCCTCTTCGGTTCCCTCAGTTGCTGCCCCCGCCGACGGTCCACTTTCTTGTGACCCTTCGCCTTCCCCACAATCCTTTGGGCGTCGTTGGAAACACACCTCCGACCGCTAGGGTCCCTCGGCTAACCCTATTCTTTCCCCTACTGGTGTGGCTTCCCCCTTTCAGAAACACCTTTCCAATCAATAGGAACCTCCTGTTTGACCCTGTTTTTCCCCTTTTTCGATGGATGGAAATATCACGAAAAAATAGTGGGAAAACCCTCTCTCGCCTCCTGCTTGTTATCGGAGTCAGCAAAAACCACCGAAAATCCCCGAAAGCTTTCTTGTGACCTTGCGGATTGCCCTTCACCTCGGTTTCCTGCTTCAACAGTCCACCAAATCTCACTGAAATTTCGCTAAAATTCTAGTGAACTTAATGCAGCCCCTTCTCCTTCTCCTTCGACAACCAGAGAGCTGACAAAGCCCTCTGAGCTCTATGCGACCTCCCCTTCAACAGCAAAACGATCGGAGAAGCACTCCAACTCCAGTAGGACACCTCTGCAAATTTTGCCAAGGTCCGGAGAGATCCTCTTCCTTTCTCAGAAAGCTTCGATGCTAGCCGAAAACTGTTCGCAACACGCTGTGAAGCTCCTGAAGTGCACCAGAAAAATCCTGAAGGATCATCCTCTGCAAGTTTTGACCGAGAAGTGCTCATCAGAAAACCCTCGCTAGGAGCTTTAGCTCTCTCTCTCTCTCTCTCTCTCTCTCTCTCTCTAAAAAGCCCTTCTACTATTTTACCGTGGTAAAACATTAATGTGGGGTTTCTTCCCCTTTTATACCCCCTAGTACTGGAGACTGCCCTCGACAAAACTCAGAATGATGCTCCAGTCCCCAACTCTTGATGGCGATAAGGCCAGGCTAGGGCAGCCAAGCCCAAGACCCAAAGCAGCAATGCCACACACCTCGTCAAGACTTCATCCAGGGGACTAGCACCGCGTACTTTGTTTAAAAGGTTGTCATCGCGCATCTCGTCCAGGGACTACCACCGAGCTCTTTGTCAGAAGCCTATTTCTGCGCACCTTGTCAAGGAGTTACGGCCCTGCATCTGACCAAGGGCTACTGTTGCGTGCTTCACCAAGGGACCTAACACCATCATCTGGGTTTAATCCTCAGGAAGTTCATTCCCTACACCACAAATTCACCCCTCAACGAGCCCAGTTTCTGGTAATGGCTCTATTCCCCATGGAACTGCATCGCCATGGTCAGCGTTGCATGACCTTAAACTGCATCGCCATGGTCCACACTGCATGACCTTAAACTGCATTGCCATGGTCCATGTTGCATGACCTTAAACTGCATCATCATGGTCCACGCTGCATGACCTTAAACTGCATCACCATGGTTCGTGCTGCATGACTTTAAATTTCATCGCCATGGTCCGCGTTGCATGGCCTTAAATTGCATCGCCATGGTCGGTGCTACATGACCTTAAACTGCATCACCATGGTCCGCGCTGCATGACCTTAAACTGCATTGTTATGGTCCACGCTGCAAGCTCTTAAACTGCATCGCCATGGTCCTAGCTATATGAATTTAAACTACACAGCCATAGTCCGTGTTGCGTGACCTTAAATTGCACAGCCACAGTCCAAGCTGCATGACCCTAAACTGTGTAGCCATAGTCCTTGTCTTACGGCTCAAAACTGTATAACCATGATCCAAACTGTATGACCTTAAACTTTAGCGGAGGTCTAGTTGCACGACCTCAAATTACAAAGTCCTTGTCACAAGACTTTAAACTTATGACCATGGTCCAGCTGTATGACCTTAAACCATAGTGCACATCCTGGCCGCATAACTTTAAAAGGCTTAGCACCATGATCCAAACTATATGACCTTAAACTGTAGCGGATGTCTAGTTACATGACAACAAACTACATGGTCCTAGCTGTATGACTTTGAACTGCACAACCATGGTCTGGGCTACAAGACCCTAAAATTGTAATGCGCAACGTGCCGAATGGTCCATATGCATAACTCCAACTGGACTCCCAATAGAGTCAGATGCATGAAAGGGTTGTACTCATCCCAGCATCCCCAGAGAGTTAGAGACATCCTTCCTTCAACCCACGGGGGATTTCATCCATTCCTTGGCTTCTCAAAGTTTCATGCACATCGATATTCACATCCCCATGGAGTCACACTGGCCCTCCTAATCCCCAGTGAAGCCTTTCATGTTAACTACCCATCGTAGGGTCACCACCTTCATCCACATCCCTACACATGTGGATAGCCTTAACTATTTTTATCGCCAGGGAATCAGATTGCTATCCACATACCTACCCCCATGCAACCCTACTGACATGGCGACACATACACGGTCCATGCTGCATGACCTTAAACTGCATAGCCACAGTCCAAACTATATGACCATAAACTGTAGCGGAGGTTTAGTCGCACGACCTTAAACTGCACGGTCTCAGTTTCATGACTTTAAACTGCATAACCACGATCCAAACTATATGACCTTAAACTATAGTGCATGTCTTGGCTGCATGATATTAAACTACTTCGCCTAGGTCCAGGATGCATGACCTTCAAGATGCCCCATGTGCACACACACCTCCCTTTTATGTGCATCTTCAGGCATGTCTTCCCTAACCAGCCCATCAGCCCATTGGTGCATGCGTACCACTTCTTCTTCTCTTTAGTGAGCCTACCTAGGCCCACATGCCCTTTACGTGCATCACCACACACGTCTTCCCCAATCAGCCCATTCGTGTGCGCGGGCCACCTACACCACTTCCATTGCCTCCCCAGTGAGTCTACATATGCACACACACCCTTCACATGCATCGCCACGCACGTCTTCCCTAACAGGCCCATTCGTGTGCACGACCACCTTCACCATCTTTCATCTCATTCCCCAAAGTCTTACCCATTCTCACCAAACGGCAAGACATCTCTGCGCCAGCTAATGGGTCAGCTACCATCCAATCAACTCTCTACAGGCAACTTCATGCCACCTTCCCAAATGAGTCAAAGTCACCCCTAAACTCACTCTATGGCCTCTACAAACTGCAACTCCTTACCGCTACGGTTCAATTATATGATGTTAAACTATAGTGCACATCCTAGCCGCATGACGTTAAAAGGATTCGCATAGGTCTTGAAGAAACAACCCTAAAACATGCCTTCTCTCAAAAAAAGGGGCATGGTGTACACCTAGACAATGGAACGCCATGAGCAAAAATGATGGACAGGCATGGTAACGAAACCATGAGTAAGAGAGTTCCGTGGAAAAATAAACCCAAGCATAGTGAAAACCCTAAAAGGGAACTTTTGTGAGCAAAAATGGATGAAAAGGGTGGACATGATCATAAAATCATGGGTAAAAGAGCCCGAAAAAAACAGAAGTTGGTGAAAACCATCTTCACTATGCCACTTCCCCTGTTCAAGTGAAAACCCATGAAAGGGTGCTTGGACAGACAAAGCAGGTGGACGCACTTCCATAGTCTCAGCTGACACCACAGCAATTATGGCTCGTCAAGGAGTGAGAGCATCACAAGATCTCCCAAGTTTCCACAGCTCGTCAGGGAGTGAAAGCCTCACAAGATCTCCCCAGTTTCTACTACTCATCAGGGAGTGAGAGCCTCACAAGATCCCCAGTTTCCATAGCTCATCAGGGATTGAGAGCCTCACAAGATCTCCCCAGTTTCCACTGCTTGTCAAGGAGTAAGAGCCTCATAAGATCTCCCCAAGTTCCACGGCTCGTTAGGGAGTGAGAGCCTCACAAGATCTCCCCAGTTTCCATGGCTCAGGGAGTGAGAGCCTCATAAGATCTCCCCAGTTCAGCAACAACAAGAGTCCTTGAGGGTGAGGATGATGACGTAAAGATCCCTTCAGAAATGCTAAGGGACATTATGAAGGCAAGAGACTGACAAGGCCAGGGTTGCTACAGGATTAAGGATACGTCTATCCAAAGCCCTGTAGCTAGCAGGGGACCAGACTTTTGGGTGGGCCAGAAGCCCCCTACTGGACTCCGCTAGATGGGACCTACAGGGATACTCTGCACATCAAAGGAAAACCTAGTGTAGCAGCAGTTTCGACCGTAGGTTCGTAGCATTTGGCCTTATAAAAAGGCCTGGCTCTGTATGAGGAGGTCCTGACAAAGGCCTCATGCTCCGGAACCACAGAGAGTCCCTTGAGGGTGAGGATGATGATGAAAAGATCCCTCCAGAAATGCTAAGGGCCATTATGAAGGTAAGAGATTGGCAAGTCCAGGGTTGCCACATGATTTAAGGTATGTCTTGTCGAAGCCCTCTAGCAAGCAGGGGACCAGACTTTTAGCGGGGCCAGAACCCCCCGACTGGACTCCACTAAACAGGACCTACAGGGATAACCTGCACATCAAAGGTAAACCTGGTGTAGCAACAGTGCCGACCAGAGGTTCATAGCATTTGGCCTTCAAAAAAGGGCTGGTCCTATACGAGGAGGTCCTGACAAAGGCCTCATACTCCAAAACCACAGATAGTCCCTTGAGGGTGAGGATGATGACGAAAAGATCCCTCCAGAAATGCGAAGGACCATCATGAAGGAAAGAGACTGACAAGGCCAGGGTTGCCACATAATTCAGAGTACATCTCTCCAAAGCCCTCTTGCCAGCAAGGGACCGGACTTTTAGGCAGATCAAAAGCCCCCAACTGGACTCCGTTAGACTGGACCTATAGGGATACCTTGCACATCAAAGGCAAACTTGGTGTAGCAGCAGTGCCGACTAGAGGTTCGTATCATTTGGCCTTCAAAGTAGGCCTGGTTATGTACGAGGAGGTCTTGATAAAGGCCTCATGCCCTAGTACCACAGATAGTCTCTTGAGGGTGTGGACGCTACAAAGATCCCTCATACTGCCCGAATGATTGCACTTCTCGATTCTCTCCAAGCGTAACATTCGATGGGTCATGCTGTTGGAAGGTATTTTTCATTAACATGGGGCCCCCGCTCAATAAACGCCTAGCAAGTAGTGGAAATTTCAACAGTCTTAGAACAGGCCCAGAACTGGTCAGGATCTTCATGAGGTACCTCAAAAGTCTCTAGCCAAGTTTCGTCACATTATGACATGTCTAAGGTAGTACAGACTGATAAAATGTTCTGGTAGAATTGACCTCTAGCACCCTAAAATGGACCCCTATAACTAGAGCTACATTTTCAGTATCTCAAATTGTTGTGAAAACCCCCATGGGTCAAGTTTCAACCCAAACGAATACTCTAGGAAGACGTTATAGGCAAAAGAGTGAACCAAGAGGAGCCACACGTTATTCCCGTGAGGCCACCCTGCAACACTACACCATTAAAGGGACAATCACAACCAGTGACTTTAGATGCTCATATCTCGGCTATTCCATGTCGGATTGTGCTCAAATTTAGTGAGCATGTTCATCTAGTCAAGATGAGTGATTCGATATATGGCATGCTCCGTGACGATACCTGAGCGTGAAGAAAAGCTAGAGAGAAATTACTGATCCGTGAAGAAAGTGCAGGAAATCCAACAGCATCGTGCCTCACTCAAGCAGCCAAATCACGCAGCTCGCGAGCCAGATCAATGTGAGACCAATTCCATTATGGGTGTAAGGTCTCGAGCCATCTCTACTTTGAATCTGGTACATGATGAACGGTTGGATTCTGCACATGAAGCGGACGAACAGACTAAAAATTCTGCCATCGAAATCCTTGATTCTGACCAAAATTCTAAACTTTTAAAATCTTCGTTCGGCCATGGAATTGAGTTGTGTTTGGTGCCCCATGATCGTAGTGGCATGCTCAATGTGATTTAGTGAAGAAAAATTCGAAAAACGTCAAGGAACAAACACACTATCGATTCAAAGTTTCAAGATCTACTCAAAATTCAAGTCATATGATCGTGAACTAAAAACACGATCCATGGGTTGAAGTTGGCATCAAATCGATCTCCATGTCGAGCCTTAGAAGAAAACAATCATCTTACGATCAACCGAGCATCAGAATGACCCCAAATCAACCATGCATGAACATGTAAGTCTTAGAGCAACACAGGGACTGTTCTAGAACTCCACAAGTTGTTAGGAAGGGCAAATATCATTTTGCACCCTATTTTCTATTTTTTTTAAAATCAATTTAATCTTAATTTCTTGTAATTATGGTTACTTTTGATCATCCACCCATGTTTGCGGCACACTTCTATATATATGTACCACCATTGTATGTAAAAAAGAAGAAGGCAGACACATACACACACAAGAGAGAGTTTTCACTTAATACAAGTTTCTCTTTCTTACCATTGTCGTGTTACGCTTGAGAGAGATGGTGAGGTGAGAGAAACTTTCGATCGGTACCCATATGGTTGAGGTAAATCTTCTCTCTCTTCTTCTTTTCTCTGCCTTTTTCCCTCTCTTCTCCCTCATCTTCGTCTGAGTCCCTAGCGGAGGTTTGCACGGCAGTGGCTATGCAATGCATGCTTCTCTCTTGGTCTCACAGGTTGCACATGGCGATGGCAACATCATGCGTGAGTCTCCCTCCCCTCCTTCTCGTTTGTCTCTTTCTATCGGTGAAGTCTGTAGATGGCACTTCCCATCGCCACCTATAGACATAGCTTTAATGTCTCGGTGAAGAACCTAGATGGCGAATTGTGTTGTCGCCTATAAGAGTCTTCCTCTACTACGCATCTAGCGTAGATGGTGATACCTATCATCGCCCGCTAGAGGCCCTGACAACAGCCATCGCTATCGGCGAGATTCCTCCATGCGTTCGGTTCTTATTGCCACCCGCTAGAGGCCCTGGCAATACCCATCGTCGTCTATGAGATTCCTCCATGCGTTCGGTGCCTATCGCTATTCCCCCTGCATCTCACACCTATCACCGTGTGACTTAAGAGAAACCATCACCGTGTGCCTTATCAGGAGCTACTGTCGTCCACAAGGGATGCGCCGCCTCCTTGTATTGCACACCACAATTTCTATCGACGTCCAGCTTTCCCCTTCTCTTCACCATCTCGTTCTTTCCTATCCACCTCTTTCTCTTCTCACTTGATTGGGGGTCGCTTAGCCTAGCACCGACGCACCGACCTCGGGTTCTAGTAGTATTGCTACTGTGCTGGTCCTTGAACCACGCCCATCTTGCTACCACTTCGAGTCGGCAACTTTTGGCTGTCATGCTAGTCTCGCCCTTCCATCAAGTTCTCTTCTCCTTTCTACCTTTCGTCTAACCTTGCACTTCATCGCCTTCTCCCATGAATGTGCATTACCCTAAGACAAGGGTGGGTCCTCTTCGACCCACTTATCTTACAAATTAACTGTAGAAGTGTTGTACAAAAATAGGAGATTACAGGTCAAGAGAGGTAATTCCGAACCAGCTCAAGTAGTTGGGGGGCCTTCTTCGTGATCTAAGAGGGCGCCCACGAGAGCCAGCCCAAGTTAGTCCCGAGCCCACCTAAAATTTCTCTCTCATTGGTTGGTATACCTGCCTTTGCCTTGGAGTAAGGTTCCAAGAAAGCGATCTCAAGTCCCTGGTCCACCAGAGACCGGAGATACATACCACCAGATCACTTAGATCTGAAGGGTGAGATCGAGGCACCTAACCACTCTCTTCTTTGTCCGAGGCGTCCCCTGAGGGCTCAATTTTTTTGCTGCATAATAGGTCTGAGGTATGGTTGACTTGGCTTTCTTGGGGCACTTTCAGCATCTTGGAGCGTGTTAATGACCTCGTGGGTATAATGCTCTTCGTCATGAGACTTGCCTTACCTTCTTGGCGAGTCTCCAATCCTTTGAGTCCTTTTTGCAAATGGACTTAGACTATCGGAATCTTGCTTGATGCTTGTATTTTTGGGTCCTGGTATTGTGACACCGGGGATTTTTCTTGTGAATGTGGGCTGAAGGCACCTATTGAGGCAAGTGCTGCATCAACCTTGTTTATTGGTCCAAGCGCCCTTTGCAGGTTTTCAGTTGGACTTGGGAAGCGACGCCGTAGAGACGGTTTTAAGCAATTTCCTTTTATTTGGGGCTCTTTTACCCATAACCGTTTAGCCATTTCCACCCTTATTCTTCCATTGGCACTCATGGTGCCTTTACGGGTTTTCACAATGCCCAGGTTTTTATTTACGGAACTCTCTTACTCATGGTTTCGTGACGATGCCCATCCGTCAACTTTTACTCATGGTGTTCCCTTGTCCAGGTATACACCATGCCCGTTGCTTTTTCTTTTTGTGAAGGAGTATTTAAGGTCATGCCTTCGGGAGCTGTGCAAAGCCTTTTAATGTCATGCGACCAAGATGTGCACTACAGTTTAAGGTCATACAATTGGACTACGGTGGTGATGAATGGTAGTCTGTGGAGGCCATAAAGTGAGCATGGTGGTGGTTTTGACTCACTTTAGGGAGATGGCAGAAGGTTACCTATGCAAGATGGATGATGTATGAATGATGGGTGAAAAGTGGTGACCCACTAGCAGACGGTGAGTATGGGTGGTGGGATGGCTCGCCGTTTTATGAGCACAGGTGAGACTCACTGGGGAATGATGAATGATAATGAAGGGATTCACTGAGGAGTTGATGAAGGTGATGTGCGCACAAGGACGGGTCAGTTAGGGAAGACGTGAGTGAAAATGTATGTAAAGCGCGTCTGCGCGTTTGTGGGGGTGAGTTTAAGGTCATGCCTGCGAGACCTATGCAACGTCGTTGAACGTCGTGCGGTCAGGAAGTGCCTTATAGTTTGGGGTCATATAGCTTGGACCATGGTTATGCAGTTTAGAGTCATTCATTTAGAGCCTTGCAGTTTAAGGTCGTGCAATTAGACCTCTACTATAGTTTAAGGTCGTATAGTTTGGACCATGCAGTTTAAGGTCGTGCAACTAGACCAAGGCTGAGCAGTTTAAGGTAATGCAACACAGACCATGGTGTCACGACCCTACCCCCTGACCCCTACCGGAGGGCGATAGAGCGTGGGATTGCAACTAGAGGTTGCGAACGTTACTTAGGTTGGAGTGGCTCAAAGCATAAAAAAAAACATGGAATCGAGAGCGAACTACGAAAGAAAACTAGAATAAGTCCATTCATCAAACAAATATCAATCCATAAGTACAACCATTTCATTCATTCAATATCCAGAAGTTCTTACAATTCCTTTAAGGCACTATTAGCCCAAAAAATTACACAATATAAAGATTCCATCACAAACGTAAGCCCATCAAAAGATACTATGAAAAATCTTCGGGAGATGGCTCCACAAACTTCTCAAACTTGATGCTTCAACCACTTGAACACAAAACAACCACTTGCCTTAGCACATATGTCAACGACCTTCACTCTACAATTATGTAAATAAAATGGAATGAGCTAATAGATCAGTAAGCAGATCTACACCATTGCAATTCTACTAGCATACCAGTGACAACAATAAAAGGTGCACACATATTCACGAGGTATCAAGTGGAGTCCCCAAACATGCTTCTCAACATTCTAACAGTAATATGATAAAAATAGTTTAATATACGATGCATAAATCACAATCTTCTTACTTTAGCATAACAATAAGGAGAACAAATCACAGTTACAAGACTAGTAAGGCTTACTCCTGAAGTAGAAGTTCCATTTCTCAGGTTAAGCCAATCCTGCCGCTTGAAACCTCTACCCTTGTTCAGGAGGGAGGACAATGACAAGTGGATGACCCACTTCATAATGCCCTCACACCCGCCCACTTCGTAAATCCCTCAGACATGTACACATCCCCAGTATGCTTTGGGGTATTTGATAGGTAGTGGCCTTGCAAGACATGACCCTCTCCTTGTGCCCTTTTGACAAGAGAGCGTTACACTACTATTGGGTGACCCAATGAGTAGTGCCCATAAAGATCGGGGGGGCCACGACCCTCCCAAATATCCACATCCTGACTCCCATCTTATCATGGGGAGTTAGGGAAAGGTTCAGATACCAACACCATCATTCACGTAGTAGGTGTCCATTCACATATCACATAAGCAACATGGCACCATTATTCACACAGTAGGTGCCCATTCACATATCACATAAGCAACGTGGCACCATTATTCACACAGTAGGTGCCCATTCACATATCACATAAGCAACATGGCACCATTATTCACAATAATGACATCTCAGTATGACAGTGGCAATACCACATTTTAACAGTATCACAATGGCATTATCATAGCAACCATTATCACAGTTCAAGGGGATGAGGGTTCACTAGCTGCACTCTGCGGTGTACAGGGAACAACGACATACTCGGCTTCATAACATTATAACTCTCAAACATTGAAGCAACTTGAGATGGTTTCATTGATAAAAGTTTGAGCCAAGACATGTATCTTTCTAGCAAGACAAATTTGAAAGAAATTTGACTCAATTTGTTGGTTTGAAGGTTCATGCCAAGCAAAGTGATGGTTCTGAATTTTATCAACACTGTCCACAGTGACATACCTTAAAAAACGAAGTATAACTTTCAATCTAAGAAAAATTTCATAATAGTTTCTTCATGAAAATCTTAGCATATTCAAATATCTTTAAAATGGATGCAGTTTGAGTGAAAATTATCTTCGTTTCGTCAGTTAAAATCAGTGACCACAATGGTATCAGTGGAACAATCCAGGAAAACAGTCAACAGTGATATACCTTCATATTTTAAAACATAACTTCATTTTCATAAAGAATTTTTATAGTAGAAAAAGATGAACATTTATTGGACTCACATATATTTCCAATGGAGGTGATTTGAGGTCAATCACTTCATTTGGCTGTTCAAAAATCTCTTTAAATAACACACATTTGGCTGTTCAAAAATCTCTTTAAATAACACATATTTCTGAAATTTCACAGTCTCATATGACATGTCTCAAGAACACATTTCATAACCTTCATTTCATAATAAAGAACATGATAATAACTATTCTCTCACCATGTATACACATAAACATGCATGCCCTATAGGATTTAAGAATCATGCATTCATTCTCAGCATCCAATTGCATCATAAAACAAAAACCCCAAATTTCAGTGAACAAGGCATAAGGAATTTCTACTTCACATATACTTTCATTTCTCATCTCACAAGCATAAGGTCCATGCATTCCTTATAAGTATGATGCAATGGTGATGGATCCACTCACATGAACAATAATGTTTCTTTCTTCAATCCTCCTTTCACAACTCTCACCCACCCGACAAATGGCTGCCCTCCAAGTTACTTCTCCCAACTTGTCTTAGAGAGAGAAATATGAATGAATGGCAAGGGTGAGAGAGAGAGTGAGGCTTAAGTACTCTTAAGAGTGGGGTGGCTGTCCAAGTGGCTCAAAAAGTCTTAAAAATTTGGACAAGTGTCCCTCACACCAGCATGCACTCGACAAGTGGCAGCTTCAACACATGCACGTCAGTGATACAACCGGCGCTACACAGCCGGCACTGCATACACGGCGAAACACAGCTGGTGCTACTTCACTTTCTCCATCTCACTGTTGTGTGTGAATTTTCTTCCTTCTATATACTCATGACGTCTTTCATTCACAGACGACACTGGCCTTCTCTCACCAACACTGTCGGCGGAAGCATAAGCGACAACAACCCTACTGACGGAAGCACAAGCTGCAATAACACTGCCGGTGAAAGCCCTAGTGGCGACACCCTGCCGGCGGAAGCTCACTTCACACGCGGTGCTCCATATCTCTCCTATCACTGTAGACGCTCTCCCTTCTTCCTCTTATTGCTGAGCGCTCATCGTCGCACACTCTCTTTTCTTCCTCCTATCACCAAGCACTCATCGCCGCGTGCTCTCTCTTCTTCCTCCTATCGTCAAGCGCTCATCGCCGCATGCTTTCTTTTCTCCTTTTGACATGCACGGTGTTACTCCCTTTGTTTCACAGCCGCCGATAACACATTTCACTCGCAGCGATTTGCTCTATACTGTCGTGCGCTCCTATCGTTGCGCACTCTTCTAACCTTCTTCCCTCCTTATCCCACCATGCACTCCAACAGGCTGCGAATAATTTGGGTCGTCACATCAGTCCCCCCTTAAAACGATTTTGTCCTCAAAATTGTCAGTCGAATAAATGGGGGTACAATGCATGGATTTCATCTTCTCAATCCTATGTTGATTCTTTCCTCAATGATACTGCCATAAAACCCGGACTAGGGGAATCTCTTTGTGGCATAATATCTGAATTCTTCTATCCAGTAGCTTAATAGGCTGTTCAATATAGGTTAAATCGTCCCTAATCGGAATTGGCTCATACTTCAAGTTGTGGGATGGATCGGGCTGATACTTTCTTAATAACGACACATGAAACAAATCATGAATATTAGCCAACTCGGGCGGTAGGGCCAAATGATATGCTACACCTACAATCCTTTCTAAAATCTCAAAGGGTCCAATAAATTGTGGACCCAATTTCCCCTTTTTGCCAAATCTCATTATGCCATTCGTTGGCGATACCTTCAGAAAAACCTGATCACCCACTTCAAATTCAAGGTCCCTCCTCCGATTGTTGACATAACTCTTCTGCTGACTTTGAGCTGTTTTGAGCCGCTCTCAAATTAAGGCAATCTTTTCTAAGGTTATTTGAACAATCTTTGGCCCTAAAAGTTTCTTTCATCAACCTCGTCCCAACATATAGGTGATCCACACTTTCTCCCATACAATGCCTCAAAACGTGCCATCTGGATACTGGCTTTGAAACTATTGTTATAAGCAAATTCTATTAAAGGCAGATGATTATCCCAATTTCCTTTAAGATATGTAACACAGATCCTCAACATATCTTCCAAGGTTTATATGGTCCTTTCTGATTATCCATTTGTTTGAGGGTGGAAAGCTGTACTAAAAGTGAGTTTGGTCCCCATTGGAAAGATATGTGAGTCTAGTAAAATGGTCACTTTTTGCCACTGTCAAAATTCTTTATATTTTAAAATATGAAGGTATATCACTGTTGACTGTTTTCATGGATTTTGCCACTCGTGCTACTGTGGTCATTGATTTTAACTGACCAAACGAAGTCCATTTTTTCTGAAACCACAGCCATTTGAAAGGTCTTTGAATTGCATGTAGAAACTATTTTGAAATTCTTCTTAGATTGAAAGTTATACTTCATTTTATGAAGGTATGTCACTGTGGACAGTGTTGATAAAATTTATAACTATCACTTTGCTTGGCATGAACCTTCGAACCATCAAATAGAGTCCAAATTCTTTCAAATTTATCTTGTTAGAAAGATACACGTCTTGGCTCAAACTTTGATTTTTGAAACCAACTCAAGTTGCTTCACTGTTTGAAAGTTATAATGTTATGAAGCAGGGTATGTCGCCATACCCTATACACTGCAGAGTGCAACTAGTGAACCCTCATCCCCTTGAACAAAAAAGGGGTTAAATGAGATCCAATTGTCTTCAAACCATTGCCTTTTGAAAGATAATTGTGTTTAATACAAATTTTGTTTTGGAACTATCCTCAAATAAATCACCAGTAACAACTATGTCACAAAAGATGCAATAAATAAAAAAATATACAATAATAATAAAAATAAATTAATAAAAACACACATATGTGTAATAAATGCATGCAAAAAACAATAAACATGAAATATATATATAAAATATAAAATACTGAAAATAAAATATAATCATAAATTTACTTCAAATGTATGGCTAACATATATCTTAACTGTAAAACGCATATATAAAATAAACAGTGCACAAAATTAATCCACAAAGCAACACCATACTTATACAAAAATATACTATTAATAAATACAATATATTCACATTTGTAAAAAACTACTTTACATATGTAATACAAACAAACAAATGTAATTAACTGAAAAAATATTATAAATACATATGTTAATAAAAAGTACGCACGCATTATATATAATCAATGTACACACGCTGCCGGCGGAAGCTCACTTCACACGCGACGCTCCATCTCTCTCCTATCACCGTGTGCACATCACCGCGCGTGCTCTCCCTTCTTCCTTCTATCGCCAAGCGCTCATTGGTTCAGTGCCTCGATCTCGCCCTATGGATCTGGATGATCGGGTAGCACGCGTCTCGGGTTTTAGGGGAGACTCGGGACGTTTTGAGATTGCTCTCTCGGAAACCTCGTTCGAGAACAAGGGCAGGTATTACCAACCGATGAGAGAGGAATTTAAGGTGGGTACGGGATTTACTCGGACTAGCTGGCGTGGGTGCCCTTTTAGATCACAAAGAAAGCGCCCCACTCATAAAATTGGTTTGAAATCACCTCCCTTGGCTTGTAATCTCCTGTTTTCTGCAATCACACACATGTGGCAAATGTTATAAGACAGGTGGGTCAACAGACCTCACCTTGCCTCTTTGATGAACGTACACAAGCGTGCACATTCATAAGAAGAAAAGAAGAATAAGATATGGAAGATGGGGGAGAGAAGAATTTGACTAGGCAGGAAGATCAACACAGTGACTCAGCTGGTAAGTAATTGGTCTGACGTGGCAGTAAAATGGGCTCGGTAACTCAGACCGGCTCAATAGAGTTACTACTAGACGTCAACACCGATACTAACTAGATATGATGGTTAGTCTGTCATTGTAATAAAGCGAGCACAATAATTATAGCACAACAACATTACGATTAGATGATAGGGCTACCATAAGAAGCTAATCTCAACCCCTCTTAGTCAAACAAAAGGATAACAGAAGGCATGGAAATCATAAAGAGAGAATAAGAAGTAAGAGAATAAGAGGAGAAGAGAAAGAAAGAGAGGAAGGGAAAGAAAGAAGGAGGAGTGTGAGAGAAGAGAGAAGGAAGCAGAGAGGAGGGAGATGGACACAGTAGGTTCCAGGCATCACCGGCTGTGTTGGAAGAAGAGAAAGAAGACACAGTTGGCGCTACGCATTTCCGACTGTGTTAGAAGAAGAGGGAGATGATACAGTTGGTGCCAGGTATCGTCGGCTATGTTAGAGAGAGGGGGCAAGAAGGAGAGAGAGGACATAGTCGACGTTAGGTATCGTTGACTGTGTTAGAGAGAGAGGGAGTAAGAAGGACACAGCCGACACTAGGCATTGCCGACTGTATTTTTTTAAGAGGATAGGAGAGAGAAAGACACAGTCTGTGTTAGGCATTATCGATTGTGTTTAGTAAGAGCGAAGAGAGAAAGACACAGTCGATGTTTGTCATTGCTGGCTGTGTTTTAATAAGAGCGAAGAGAGAAAGATACAGTCGGCGCTCGGCATTGTCGGTTGCATTTTAAGAAGAGTGGAGAGAGAAAGACACAGTTGGCACTAGGCATTACCGGTTGTGTTTTAAGAAGAAGAACATAAAGGAGATAGGGATGAGAAGAAGAGTGAGAAAGAGATAGAGATGATATGAAGAAAGAGAAAGAGAGATACATATGAGAAGAAGAGAGAGAATGAGAGAACGAGGGAGGAGAGAGAAAGAAGGGAGGAGAGAGAAAGTTACCTTATCGAAGGGTACCGACCCTTTTATTCTCTCTCCAAGATGCACCCATGAGCTTAAGCAAAAATGAAGTCTTTGAATCTTTAAGAATGAACCCAAGGGGATTTTTACAGGCTTATATAGAATATGGCTCAAATATGGGTGGACGCCCAAAAAACCACCTAGAATTGAAGAAAATTACAATTTAATTGAATTAAAAGAAATTCTAAAAATGGGTACAAAAGGACTGTTTTGCCCCTTCCTAACAATGTGTGGAATTTTAGAACATTCCTTGCTGCTGCCCGAGAACTTGCGTGATCTTCCATGACTGATCCAGGGTTGTTCTGATGCCTGTTTGATGGAAAGATGATTGTTCTCTTGTGGGGCTTGGCATTGCAATCGATTTGATACTCACTTCGAGCCATGAATCATGTTTCTAAGCCATGATCATGAAACTTAAAATTTTTTTGAATCTTGAAAGCTTCTGATCGATTGTGTCCTCATTTCTTAATTTTTTTTTCTTCAGTTTCTTCGTTGAATCACACTAAGCATGTCGTCATGATCACGTTGCAACAAACGCAGCTCGATTTCGTGTCCGGATGAAGATTTCGTCGTCCAGAGTTTTTGACCAAAATCTTGAAATCCAGCGGTCGAAATTTATGGCAGCTTTGACACCTCTGTAAGTGAAATCCAACCATTCATTGTATGCAGGGTTCGGACCAGAGATAGTCACAGACCTCACGCACATAATGCAATTGGTTTTGTGCCGATCGGGTATGTGAGCGCCATGATTTGACCGCTCGAGTGAGGCGTGCTGCGGCTTCATTTTTTGTATTTTTCTTCATAGATCAACAACTTCTCTGTAGTTTTTCTCCCTACTCGGGCATCGTCACGGGGCGTATCACATATTGAAATACTCGCCTTGATGAGACGAACATGCTCACAAAATTTGAGAGCGATCCGACTGGAACGAGTGAGATATAGGCTCCGCAAGTTACTGTCCGTGATTGTAAAAATAACCACCTTTAATGGTGTTTTGGTGCAAGGTGGCCACACGGGAATAGTGTGCAGCCTACCCCTTTTGGTATTTTACCCCTAACTTTGTCTTAGAGTAGCCGATTAAGCCGAAACTTGACCCATAAGGGTGTTCGACCGTGTCAGATTCAATGGCAGTGGTACCATAGCTGTTTGATGCACCAAAAATATAGTTTTAGCTACGGGGTCCATTTCAAGGTGCTAGAGGTTGATTTTGTCGAAATTGTTTATTTGTGTTCACTGCCTTAAACATGTCTGATCGTGATGAGACTTGACAGGTGGCCTTTTGAGGTACTGATGAAGATCTTGACAGATTCTGGGGCCATTATGAGACTATCAAAATTTCCAGTGTTTTGTAGGCTTTATTGACTTGCTTTGTCTTTATTCTGCATCGGGAACCAAGGGGCTGAAAAATGCGTTGAAACAGCTTGCCCTACCGAATGTTGCATTTTGAGAGAAGTTAGAATGACAACATTAAGAAAATTTCCTTCGGCTTGCTTACTTTTTTCTTCCTAGCCATAGGACCATGTGACCACCAAGAAAATTCACGCAATGGTGTAAGTAGGATGCTCAGACGTAGGGATGCATTGTTCATGGGTTTTATGGAGAATTTAGGGGGAGAAGAGACTTTTGTTTTTTCAGGGATCTTACTGAAGTCCTCACCCTCGTTTGGACTTTATGCGATTCTAAATCTTAGGATTTTGTATGGACCTCGTCAGTCAGAATCAGGCTCGTCTGGCAATTGAGTGCCATGTCGAAGGACATTGTTCCCATTTGGCTTAGGTTTCTTTGTCTTAGATAGATAACAAAAGAGCCTTTGGTTGACGCTCGTTTATGTAATGCACCAGTTGTTTCTTTGTGGGTAAGGCACCTCAGTTTATCAAGATGACCAGCTTTGGGTATAACCACCCCTACCACTGTTTTGCAGCTACGACAATCATCTGATTGCCCCTCCAAAGTCATGGTTGACTTAGCTTTCTTGGGGAATCTTTGGTTCGTTGGAGTGACTTTCTTGTTTGTTTGTTGTGCTGAAGAGCCATTTGTTGGTGCTCGTCTATGTCGTGCACCATTTGTTCCTTGGCGGGTAGGGTACCTCAGTTTATCGAGATAACTAGCTTTGGGTATAACCACCCCTACCCACTGCTTTGCAGCTACGACAATCATCTGATTGCCACTCCAAAGTCATGGTTGACTTAGCCTTCTCAAGGCATCTCTGGCATCTGGGAGTGTGTTTCATTGCCTCCTGGGAGGGATGCTCTTTTTCATGAGACTTGTCTTGTCATCTTGATGAGTATTTTGTCCTTCAAGTCCTTTTTGCAACTGGAATCAGGTTGTCAGAATCTTTTCCTTAGAGCTCATATTTTTGAACCCTGGTATTGTAACACTGAGGAGTTTTTATTTTTTTAAGTAAGGGATGAAGCCGCCTGTTGAGGTGAGTGCTGCATCAACTTGTTAATTGGTCCAAGCATCTTTTGTGGATTTTACTTGAACTTGGGGAGTGGCGCCGTAGAGATGGTTTTCACCAACTTCTTTTTCTTTAGGGCACTTTTACCCATGACCTTACGACCATATTCACCCTTATTCTTCCAGTTTTAATCACAATGCCCTTCAGGTTTTCACTGTGCTCGGGTTTTATTCACGGAACTCTTTTACTCATGGTTTCGTGACCATGCCCATTCATCATTTTTACTCATGGTGTTCCTTTATTAAGGTATACACCATGCATGTTATTTCATTTTTTTTGTGAAGGCGTGTTTATAATTTGGCAGTGGTGTTGAGCCTTTTAATGTCATGCGGCTAGGATGTGTACTATAGTTTTAGGGTCATATAACTAGACCATAACTATGTAGTTTTAAAGTCATGCAGCTAGGACCATGCAGTTTAAGGTTGTTCAACTAGACCTCTGCTACAGTTTAAGGTCATATAGTTTGGACCATGATGCTGAGCCTTTTACCATCATGCGACTAGGACGTGTACTATAATTTTAAGGTCATATAACTAGGCCATAGCTATGGAGTTTTAAAGTCATGCAGCTAGGACCATGTAGTTTAAGGTCGTGCAACTAGACCTCCATTACAGTTTAAGGTCATATAATTTGGACCATGGTGTTTAGCCTTTTAATGTCATGCGACTAGGACGTGTACTATAGTTTTAGGGTCATACAGCTAGACCATAGCTATGTAGTTTTAAAGTCATGTAGCTAAGACCATGCAATTTAACGTCATACAACTAGACCTCCGCTACAGTTTAAGGTCATACAGTTTGGACCATGGTGCTGAGCGTTTTAACATCATGTGGCTAGAACATGTCCTATAGTTTTAGGGTCATACAACTAGACCATAGCTATGCAGTTTTAAAGTCATGCATCTAGGACCATTTAGTTTAAAGTCATGCAACTAGACCTCTGCTATAGTTTAAGCTCATATAGTTTGGACCATGGTGTTGGGGTCGTGCATCTAGACCATTGTATGGTTCGCTATGTAGGTGGAGCTCCATGGGGAATAGGTCTGTGGATGGAAATCCAACTCCCTAGGGATAAAATGGTTAAGGCCATTCACAAGCAGAGGGCTCAGATGGAGATGGTGGCCCAATGAAGGATGACGAATGGAAGCAAACTTCACTGGGGATTATGAGACAAATGTGGGTCTTTTATATCCTTGAGGACAAAATAAATAAGCGCGAGGCACCACTAGAGGTTTCAGTAACAAAAATGACTCTAACTCCACTAGGGATAATAGGCTATAGTACGAGTATGGCTCTCCTACTGGGGATGAGAAGTCATGACCTGATGTTGATTAATCTAGGTTCAATAGGTCAGAGTATAGGTACAACCTCACTAGGGATAGAGATAGGACACACACAGCTTCGGCCTAAGCTGCTTAAAATATCGCCAGCACCAGGTGCATCAACCATTATTTCTTGTGAGTGCTCAGCCGGTGATGAGTCTTCGAAAACGTAACGAGCACTGAGGACGGCCAACATTGCTTCTTAACCACTCAATCGGCACTAGATTGCTAAAAACACAACCGGCACTAGATTGTTAAAAACACAACCAGTGTTGAGGATGGAACGTGCTTTGATCATAGCCAGCTCTAGGCATTGACAAACATAGTTGGTGCTAAGCGTTAGCAGATACAACTGGTGTTAAGCATTGGCAGACACAGTCGGCGCTTAAACTTTGGCAAACCTAGTCAGCGCTAAGCCTTAATAGACATAGTCGGCGCTAATTGTTGGCAGACACAGCCGGTGCTATGCTTTGATAGACTTAGTCGGCACTAAGGTTTGAGGGCACAACCGGCGCTAAGGTTTGAGTACCCAGCCAGAGCTAAGGTTTGAGTGCACAGCCGACACTGATCCAGTGCCTTAGAAATTTTTTATTTGAATAATTGAGCCCTTTATAATGGCTGGTCCTTACTGAATTCTTGATGTAAAGAAGCTTCCAAGGGGTGGAGAGGTCGGTACCGATGATTTTACCAGTGAGGCTCTATCAAGGGGTGACCCCATTTGGCTGACTAAGTCAGTATGCTGACCAGAGTGGCTTCTCAGTGTCACTTTCATTACTGACCCCATTCATTTTGAAGTTCACGAGGGGAATGATGGAAATGATAGCATCGAAGAAGGGGTGGCGCTCCTTCATTGTATGCACATGAACATAGCTTTTGAGGAGAGCTTGCTCTAAGAAAATGAATGGTTCATGCAAAAGGGCTACTAATGTGGTTAAGAAAAGGCCTTCGAATATAGGGGGAGCACCAATATTTGAAGGGATACTCTTCTTGGACTGCTAAGGTGTTAGTGTCGCACAGAAGCATTCTTGAACATGCTTCTCTACTAGCAGTAGTCTAGTGTTCGGGCAGCTACAATGATTGATGGTCTAATGTTTTCAAAGTATCACTGGAGACCAGGAGTGACATTTGTAATACCTTGCTTCTTGGGCAAAAGGAAGCAGGAATCTCCTTTCTAGATGTTCATTTTATTAGGGGCCTTCCGATGATCAGGGCCATGTATGATGAGTTTGTCCCTCCGAACTCGGTCATCTTTGGTGGTGCTAGCTTGGGGGATGAAGAGCCGCCTGCCAGTCTTCAAAGATCTTCGAGGCTTACCAATTAGTTCATGCTAAGTTTAGCAATGGTCAAGTAAACTTCACCGAATGGGTGAAATTCTTTTGTGGGGACTATCCCGAAGGCAGTCGGGGTACTCCGAAAGGAAAAGGGAAGGAAGTTATGAAGGGGACACCTCCCGTGTATCAATCTGAGACCAGCGATGACTGTGTCTTTTTGGCTGCATATTTGGCCTTATTTTTGTGCAAGTTCGTGTTCCCCGAGTGGGCAGATGACATTCTTTCAGGTGTATTATATGTAGCATGTGACATGGCCAGAGGGTATGAGTATGCCCTTGCTCAGCCAGTCTTGTGTAACATTTACCATGGCTTGGGGGCCATCTTTCGTGGGAAGGCCTACAAAGGCAAAGAGGGAGGGAATGGCATTGTAGGAGGAGAGGCATTTCCTGGATCGCCTTGATCTTGATTGGCTCTACTTGAAGCCCTAAATGTCTGACAATGAACCCCAAGAATTTTCCCGAACGCATGCCAAAAGCGCATTTTAGAGGATTCATTTTAAGTTGATGAAGGTGTAACCGCTTGAATACCTTTTCAAGGTCTCTCATATGAGCATCCTTCTCTTAAGTTTTTACCACCAAGTCATCCGCATAACACTCCACCTCTTTGTGCATCATGTCTTTGAAGATGGTCATCATTGCTCTCTGGTATGTGGCAGTAGTGTTCTTTAATCCGAAAGGCATCATTGTGTAACAGAAGACCCCTTTTGGAGTCAAGAACGCAGTGTCCTCCTCATCTTCGGGTGCCATCCGAATCCGATTATACCCGGAGTATGCATCCAAGAAGGAGAAGATCTAACAGAGGGCCGTCGAGTCGATGAGCATCTTGGTGAATGGCAACAGAAAGTCATCCTTGGGACAGGCGGTATTGAGGTTGCAGAAGTCAATGCAAACCCTGATTTGGCCATTCTTCTTCTCGACTGGAATAACATTTGCTAGCCATTTTGGGTACTTGACTTCACAAATGAAGCTTGCTTGTCTGATTTTGGTAACTTTGGCGTCTATTTGCATTTCAAGGTCAGGCCTGAACCTTCTTGACTTCTGCTTGACAGGTTTGATAGTCGGATCAATGCCGAGACGGTGAACTGGCATCTCATGGTAATACCAAGCAAAGACGTCTCGATTTGCTTGCAAGAAAGTGGTGAAATCTTTTTTCTCTTCTGGAAAAATATTTGTCGAGATAAAAGTAGGCTTAAGGTCAGCCTCATCTCCTAGATTTATTTTTTCGAGCTTGTTAGCAGTAGCTTGACCTCCTTCTTCCCATTCTTCTGGGGCTTCTTGCAACTCCTCCTCATTGTTTTCAGGGGTCTTTTCATCAACCTCAAGTACAGAGACCCATGATCCTGACATCTCTACCTCCAATTGGGGCATAGAGTAGGTCACGATTTCTATGCCTTTCTTGAATCAAGGGATGAAAAAGTCAACCTCAAACGTGGAAAGCCTATCAGGCTGCAGAAGCTTGTCTTGAAAGTTAGTGGGAAATTGAGGTTCAGCGGTGGTTGGGTAGGAAGCGTCTTCTTATGAATCACATGGTATTTGTACAGGTGCCTACAGTGTTTGCCCCGTACTGGCTGGTGTTTCATAGGCTCGTATCATGTGGCAAGCTTCCTGAGAATAAAAATTAAGCCCCCTTGATTCTTTCAGTCTCTGCTCAAAGTCGGGCTCAGGGGCTCACTGAGGTTTCTTTGGCTTCGAATTTTTATGCTTCTTTGAAGAAGGTGGCTCTGCCTTGGCTTTAGCTGCCAGGGCATCAACAACTGTTAAGAATCCTGCTGCCTATGCTAGGGTATTTCTTAATTGTTTATGTTGCATCTTGCTTATGTTGATCCCTTCGAATTCTCTGTCGAGTGCCTCGAAGTCCAGACATTCAAGGTTGTACTCACAGGAGATGTAGGAAAAGAGAGATGAGAAGTAGAAGAAGAGGAAGGAGAAGGGTCAGAAAGTGGGGGACTTTTAAGGTGGTTCCCCTCATTAGACCGATATAGGCAGATTTGTACATCATCACCAGCATTGAACGTGTGTAAGGAATCTTTTAGGTTTTTACCTTGCTTAGACCATTGGGGAGTGTTTTTAACGTCGTCACCCTCATTGGACATGTGCAGGGAATATTTTAGGTCTTTCCCTTGCTTAGACCATTGGGGAGTGCTTTTAACGTCATCACCCTCATTGGACGTGCTCTGAGTGGAAGATGGTGCAAGCATGTCCTCTCGATGAGAAGGAAGGAGGATCATGCTATGGACAAAATCCAATAAGGTTGGTAGTGGGGGAAGGGGCCTGAAAAGTTCCTGCTCAACTGGCAATTGAGCCATCTTGTTTATTCGGTGAGTAGCACTTGGTGCCCGTCTCCTTCTGGTTTTTAAGGTGGTGTTTGATTCGTCTCGCTAGGCTTGTGAACAGCCTTAGCTTGGTGAATTGCTTCTCGCCTCAAGGACTTGAGTCTGCTTTGCCCATGGTAGACTATTCATGGATGGGAAGTCAAGGGTTCAGCAGAGTCTGAATCATTGTTAGGAAGGTATTGTGTTGGGTGGTCTTCCTCTTGCACTGATGGAGCAGTGCTTGGGGATCACTTACTGGAATGTCGTTAAACTCCTGACATTCCTCCATTTTCTTTGCGAATATGTCATGGAAACTAGTGCATTCCCACAGGTAATGACCTCTTATTTAGTGATACGGGCACCAACGATCCTCAATCCCCTGAACAAGGAATTGGGGGTGGGCTTCAGAGTGATTATGCCTTCGTGAAGCATTACAATGAAGAAGGCATGAAGGATACCAGGGGCTTCATCTTCTTCCTCGATGGTTACTGCATGGGATGCTTCTGCTGCCGCGAAGGCCTTCTTTAACTCTTCAAGCTTTATTTGACCCTTTTGGATCAGGGCCTTGAAAATATCTTTTAGCGTGTAGCAGTCATCTATGGGATGATTGATCCTTCTATGATAAGCACAATAGTTCAGCTGAGTGTCAAGGTCAGCTTGCTCAAGACCTTGGCTTCTGGAAGTTGAATCATATTTTGTTCCAATAATAACCAGAACAGTGCAGGGACCCATTCCTTCTCAAAGGGGTAGACCTTGTTCTTATGCCTGGTGAAATAATCATCTTGATAAAGATTCACCGGCGGGCGTACTAGATTGTATGGTTGTTGTTGCTTGGCTGCCTGAGGCATTGTCTTTGCTGTGCTCACCCCTTTGGAGAGGTCCAAAGTTTGGGAGGGAACCTTCTTTGGATCAATGATTGTGATGGCTGCATTGATTACTCCTTTCTGTTGGCTGCCCGTGTGTTATTCCGAGAGCTACAATTGCCTCGATTGTTGCCAGAGCTTGCAGGGTGTTGTCGTAACCTGCTCTGGTGGCATGATAGGCTTTACATGCGGGCTGATTTAGCGATCAACTCTGATATAGAAGTTGGATTAGAGGCCTCGACGTGTAGAGAAATTTTAGGTCGCATGTTGTGCACACAAGTTTGGACTGCTTCCTTCTTAGGCATAGGATTGGGATGGAGAGCGGCCAAATTTCTCCATCTTGATATGAACTGGTCCACGGGCTCATCGAGATCTTGAGTTAGGGTGAGAAGCTCAATAGTTTGGACCTCTCTCTCAACCTCATAGAAGCACTGATAGAACAATTTCTCCATCTCTTCCCATGTACGTACTGAGTTTGGGAGAATTTGACCATACCACTGAAAGGCTGGGCTGTCAAGGGTTTCAACAAACTGACGGAGAAGAAGTCTCCTATCAGCCGCTGTTTCTTGACATGCTACCTGAAAATGGGCAATATACTGGTTTCGGGAAGTGGTTCCATTGAATAGAGAAAACTTCCCTTTCTTGTAATATGAGGGAAACGGGACCTGGTCAATGAATGAAGGATATGGCCTTTGATAAGGCGTCGCACCTTGTATCCCCGAGATTTGTCGGGTCTTTAGGCTATGGGTCACCATAGCATCAATGTCTGTCTGAGAGACGGGGTGAGGGATAGAATTTTCTTGTGAGGGTGGGGGCTGCCTTGGAGGTGTACCATCTGAGTGATGGGAATTGACCTCATGGTTAGCTGATTGGCAATGGACGCTAGGCATTGCCGGCCGTGTTTTAAGAAGGGCAAAGAGAGAAAGACACAGTCGGTGCTAGGCATTGCCTGCTGTGTTTTAAGAAAAAGAACATAAAGGAGATAGGGATGAGAAGAAGAGAGAGAAAGATAGATAGAGATGAGAAGAAGAGAGATAGAGACGAGAAGAAGAGAGAGAAAGAGAAAGAGGGGAAGAGAGAGAAAGTTACCGTACCGAAAGGTACCGACCTTTTTCTTCTCTCTCCTCTCTCTCTCTCCAAGATGCACCCACGAGCTTAAACCAAAATGAAGTACTTATTAAATCTTTAAGAATGAACCTAAGGGGATTTTATAATTTGGCTTTACATGCTTATATAGAATTGGGCCCTACATGCTTATATAGAATTGGGCCCAACCATAGGTGGACACTTAAAAATTACCTAGAGTTGAAGATATTTACAATTTAATTGAATTAAAGAAATTCTAAAAATGGGAACAAAAGGACTATTTTGCGCCTCCCTAACTACGTGTGGAATTCTAGAATAGTCCCTGCTGCTACTCGAGAACTTGCATGATCTTTCATGACTGATCTGGGATTGTTCTGATGCCCATTTGAATGAAATATGATTGTTTTCTTGTGGGGCTTGGCATGACGATTGAGTTGATACTAACTTCGAGCCATAAATCATATTTTTAATCCATGATTATGAAACTTAAAATTTGCTTGAATCTTGATAACTTTAGATAGATTGTGTGCTCATTTCTTAATGTTTTTCTTCAGTTTCTTCGCTGAATCACACTAAGCATGCTGTCACGATCACCTTATAACAAATACAGCTCGATTTCGTGTCCGGATGAAGATTTTGTCGTCTGTAGTTTTTGGTCGCTGTTAGAATTGACAACAGCTTCAATGCCTCCATTTGTGAAATCCAACCATTCATCGTATACGGGGTTCGGACAAGAGATTTCTACAAACCTCACGCACATAATGAAATTGGTGTCATGCCGATCAGGTATGCGAGCACCATGATTTGGGTGCTCGAGTGAGGCATGCTGCTGTTGAAATTTTCTGAAATTTTCTTCATGAATTAGAAACTTCTCTTTAGTTTTTCTCTCTGCTCAAGCATCATCACCGGATGTACCACATATCAGAATGCTCATCTTGATGAGAGGAACATGCTGATAAATTTTGAGAGCGATCAAACTTAGAACGAGTGAGATATAGGCCTCGAAAGTCACTACCCGTGACTGTAAAAACAACCACCTTTAATGGTGTTTTGGTGCAGAGTGGCCACACGGGAATAGTAGGCGGCCTACCCCTTTTAGTATTTTACCCCTAACTTTGTCCTAGAGTGCTCGATTAAGCCGAAACTTGACCCGTAGGAGTTTTCAACCATGTTCGATTCAATGGCAGTATTCCCACAGCTGTTTGAGGCCCTAAAAATATAGTTCTAGTTACGGGGTCTATTTTAGGGTGCTAGAGGTCGATTTTCTCGAAATTGTTTCTTTGTGTTCACTGCCTTAGACATGTGTGATCATGATGGGACTTGGTAGGTGGCCTTTTAGAGTGCTAAAGAAGATCTTGACCGATTCTGGGGCCATTATGAGACTGTCAAAATTTCCACTGTTTCGTAGGCTTTATTGTCCTGCTTCCTCTTTATTCTGCATCGGGGACCAAGGTGTTGACAAATGCGTTCAAACACTCATCGCCACACACTCTCTCTTCTTCCCCCTATCGTAGAGTGCTCATCATTGTATGCTCTCTTCTTCATCCTATCGACGAGCGCTCATTGTTGCACGCTCTTTCTTCTTCTTCCTTTCACCGAGCGCTCATTGCTGTGCGCTCTCTTTTCTACTTTTGATGTTCGCGGCGTTACTCCCTTTATTTCACATCACATTTCACTCGCGGTGATGCGCTTTATGCTACCATGCGCTCATATCACCGCGTACTCTTCTAGCCTTCTTCCCTCATTATCCCCCCATGCACTCCAACTGGTCGGGAATAATTTGGGTCGTCACATCAATACTAACTGGCACCCCATGCAACCTTAATCTCTCCTTAATGTATAATTGGGCCAACTTATCCATGGTCTAAGTAGTACGGACCAACAAGAAATGAGTGACTTTAGTGAGTCGGTCTACAATGACCCAAATACTATTATGCCGCAAACTTGATCAAGGCAGGCCAGTCACGAAATCCATAGTCAGGTGCTCCCACTTCCATTCTGGCACAGGTAAGGGTGGTAATTGTTCAGTGGGTTTCTGATGTTCATCCTTCACTTGTTGATAGGTCAAGCACTTGGAAACAAATTGTGCTACTTCTTTCTTCATATTATTCCACCAAAAAACTCTTTTTAGATCCTGATACATTTTTGTACTCCTTGGATGCACTGTATAACGAGAGTGATGTGCTTCTTCCAAAATAGCCCTTTTTATTGCTTGAGACACAATCCTGACCTTTAAATCTGAACATATCATCATTGCCCAAAACAAAATCCTCCATACCTCTAGACTTTATTTCTTTAAAAATTTTCATGAACTGAGGATCTTTCTTTTGTGCCATTCGGATTTGCTTAAAGAGATGGGGCCCTATTCTTATACATGAAATTATTCCTTTCCGATCATCAAGGGGCATATTCGGGTGCCACTCTACTACAACTTCTAGTAGTTTTATCTCTCGGACCATCATGTGGGCCGTTGACACCACAGGCTTCCTACTTAAAACATCGGCCATGACATCGGTCTTCCTTGGTTGGTAGTTGATAGTACAATCATAATCATTGAGCAAGTCCATCCATCTTCTTTGTCTCATATTTAGCTCCTTTTGAGAAAATTAATACTTGAGGCTCTTATGGTCGGTAAATACTTTAAATTGAGTTCCATACAGATAATGTCTCCAAATTTTTAGGGCAAAAACCACAGCTGCCAATTCCAAATCATGAGTGGGATAGTTTTGTTCATACAACTTTAATTGCGTAGAGGCATAGGCTATAACCTTTCCCCGTTGCATCAACACACACCCAAGCCCTTTATGTGAGGCATCAGTATAAACCAAAAAATCTTCATTTCCCTTAGGCAAGGTCTTAATCTTTTCTTCAATTCTTGAAAACTTCTCTCACAGTTGTCTGACCATACAAACTTGACTTCCTTTTGGGTTAAACGGGCTACGGGAAGTGCTATCTTCGAAAACCCCTCTACAAAATGTCTATAATACCCAGCCAGTCCAAAGAAACTGTGAACTTCTGATACATTTGTTGGTCTTTCCCACTTAAACACCGCTTCAATCTTACAAGGATCAACTGCAACCCCTTCTTTGAAATACTATGCTAGAGGAAAGCCACACTTAGAAGCCAGAGTTCACTCTTATTGAGCTTAGCATACAATTTCTCTGTCCTTGGAGTCTGGAGGACCACCCTTAAATGTTGCTCATGATCTGTCTGATTCCTGGAATACACCAAAATATCATCTATAAAGACCACTACAAAGTTATCCAGATAGGGCCTAAAAACTCTGTTCATCAGATCCATAAACACAGCTAGGGAGTTCGTCAATCCAAAAGGAATAACTAAGAACTCATAGTGTCCATAACAAGTTCTAAACGCAGTCTTGGAGATATCCTCTTCCTTAACATGCAACTAGTGGTACCCAGACCGGAGGTCAATCTTAGAAAATACTTGAGCTCCTTGCAATTGATCACATAAATCATCAATCCTACACAATGGGTATTTATTCTTCACTGTGACTTGATTCACTGTCAATAATCAATGCATAGCCTCAAAGACCTATCTTTCTTCTTTACAAATAAAACTAGTGTGCCCCATGGTGACACACTAAGTTGAATGAACCGCTTGTCTAATAATTCCTGTAATTTCTCCTTCAATTCCTTAAACTCAGCTGGAGCCATCCTATATGGGGCTTTAAAAATAGGAGTAATACCAGGGTTCACCTCTATTTCAAATTCAATCTATCTAATAGGGGGCAAAGAAGTTTACTCTTCATGGAAGACTTTTGGATATTCTCTCACCACTAGTATCTCTTCTAATTTAAACTGAACACCACGGTTTTCTACTACATAAGCCAAGTACCCTACTCATATTTTGGCTAACAGGCGAGAGGCCCTAAGGACGGAGATGATGTGTAAAGGAGAAACATCCTTAATGCCCTTAAAATATAGTTCAGATCGGCCCAAGCATCTATAAGTTACAATATCAAAACAATTTACTGTAGCATACTAGGTAGACAACCAATCCATACCCAAAATAATATCAAAGTCTTGAACATCTAAAAGTATCAAATCTATAGGCAACAAATGCCCTTCATTCACAACTCCACACTGTTTATACATTATAGCAGTTTCTATTGATTCTCCCATAGGCGTACATACTACCAGAGTTTAAGCAAGTGGTACAGGCTTAACATTCATGTGGCATGCAAAGTGCGGTGCAAAAAATGAATGAGAAGATCCAGGATCAATCAACACTCTTGCTTTAATTCCACATGAAAAAAGCGTACCTTGAATCACGAAGGTTGACGCCTTGGCTTCTTGCTCGGTCAAGGTGAACACCTTCCCTTGAGTCCTTGGTCTGTCTTTTGATCCTTTGATGGGGAAGTCTTTCATTAAATGGCTTGGTTTGCCACATCGAAAGTAGGTCCTGACCCTTTTAAAGCACTCGACTATCGTAGGATTACTTAGCCCACAGTGGGGGCAGACGGGGCGTCTGTTGCCCCGTACATCATTTGGAGCAACCCCCGAAATTCTGGCACCACCTTGATTATTCCTCCCCCTTAAGTATCTTCTTGGAGGTGGTCGCACCTTCTTCTTAAAACTCCCAGGCAGTGCAACACCCAACTTCCCATTTCTTCTAGCTCCAAAGTCTTCACAATCTCGCTCTATTTTCAACGCTAGGTCCGCCGGCGTGGAGCAGGTCCTGAGCTTTGCTGTAATAATCTTCCCCCTTATATCGGGCTCAAGGTCCCTATCAAACTTGATAACTTTTCTCGCCTCAAAGTTAACGATATGCAACGCATATCGGGAGAGTTAACGAACTTTGCTCCATATTGTTCAACGGACATATTTCCCTGCTGCAGCTTTATAAACTCCACCTCTTTCCTCTCTCTTACGAAGTCGGGGAAATATTTCTCATAAAACACCTCCAGGAAGTTCTCCTAAGTAGTCACAATTTCAGACCCTTCTCTCGATTGCTTCACTGAGCTTCACCAATGCTCAGCTTCTCGTTTGAGCATAAAAGTATCCAGCCTAACTTTCTGCTCGTCTGTGTAATTTAGAACTTCAAAGATATTTTCTATCTGTATTTTCCTTCTCTCAGCCTTTTCTACTCCCCCATGTTTTACAAAGTTTAGAGGTGCCAGCTTCTTGAATCTTTCTATCATCATTTGTGTCATGGCCCACAAAGTTCTGATGAATTCACTGAAGGCCTTGGTGATCCCATTACTTGAACTCCCGTTGTTGGTACAAGTCCTCGGCATCTCCAACCTAAAACATAAACATCCAGTTACTAGCCTATCAAAGAATCCAGTTACTAGCCTCTCAAAGAACTATCTTACATACACTCCTAAGACTCCCTAGGCCTCGAATCCTAACCGGGCTGCTCTGATGCCATAATTGTCACGACCCCACCCCCTGATTCCTGTCAGAGGGCGACACAGCAAGGGATAGTGACCGTTACTCAGGTGGGAGTGGCTCAACGCATAAACCAAAAAAAACAAAATCGATAGCAAACCACAAAAAAAACTAAAATAAATTCATTCATCAAACAAATATCAATCCAAAAGTAGAACCATTTCATTCATTCGATATCCAAAAGTTCTTACAATTCCTTTAAGGCACTATTGGCCCAAAAATACACAATATAAAGATTCCACCACAAAGGTAAGCTATGAAAAATCTTTGGGAGATGGCTCCACAAACTTCTCAAACTTGATGCTTCAACCACCCGAACACAAAATAGCCACTTACCTTAGCACAAATTTCAACACCCTTCACTCTACAATTATGTAAATAAAATGGAGTGAGCTAACAGCTCAGTAAGCAGATCTACACCATTGCATTTCTTCTAGCATACCAGTGACAACAATAAAAGGTGCACACATATTCACGAGGTATCAAGTGGAGTCCCCCAACATGCTTCTCAACATTCTAACAGTAATATGATAAAAATAGTTTAATATACGATGCATAAATCACAATCATCTTACTTTAACATAACAATAAGGAGAACAGATCACAGTTACAAGACTAGTAAGGCCTACTCCTGAAGTAGAAGTTCCATTGCACAAGTTAGGCCAATCCTGCCGCTTGAAACCTCTACCCTCGTTCAGGAGGGACGACAGTGACAAGTGGATGACTCAGTTTGTAATGCCCTCACACACACACACATCCCCAATGCACTTTAGGGTTTTCGATAGGAAGTGGCCTTGCAAGACATGACCCTCTCCTTGTGCCCTTTTAGCGAGAGAGCATTACACTACTATTGGGTGACCCAATGCGTAGTGCCCTTAAAGATTGGGGGGTCCCAAATGTCCATATCCTGACTCTCGTCCTATCATGGGGAGTAAGGGAAAGGTTCAGATACCAACACCATCATTCATAGAGTTGGTGTCCATTCACATATCATATAAGAAACACGGCACCATTATTCACACAGTAGGTGCCCATTCACATATCACATAAGCAACATGGAACCATTATTCACACAGTAGGTGCCCATTCACATATCACATAAGCAAGATGGAACCATTATTCACAATATTAACATCTTTGTATGACAGTGGAGATATCACATTTTAACAGTGTCACAATGACAATATCATAGTAACCATAATAATATTCCAATTAAGCCTCATAGCTCAAATTCTTGCCATTAAAGGCAATGACATGCGCTCACAATTGGGGTCATAACAGTTGGTCCATTTAGATTTTGAGGATAGTTCCAAAAGAAATTTTGTACTAAACACTCCTATCTTTCAAACGGCGGTGGTTTGAAGACAATTGGATCTCATTTAGCCCCATTCTGGTTCAAGGGGATGAGGGTTCACTAGCTGCACTCTGCGGTGTACAGGGAATGACGACATACCCTACTTCATAACACTATAACTCTCAAACAGTTAAGCAACTTGAGATGGTTTCAAAAATAAAAGTTTGAGCCAAGACATGTATCTTTCTAGCAAGCAAAATTTGAAAGAATTTGGACTCCATTTGATGGTTTGAAGGTTCATGCCAAGCTAAGTAATAGTTCTGAATTTTATCGACATTATCCACAGTGACATACCTTCATAAAACGAAGTATAACTTTCAACCTAAGAATAAAAATAGTTTATACATGAAAAGTTTATTCTATTCAAAGACCTTTCAAATGACTGTCATTTGAACGAAAATGGACTTCCTTTGGTCAGTTAAAATCAGTGACCACAGTAGTACCAGTGGAAAAATCTAGGAAAACAGTCAACAGTGAGATACCTTCATATTTTAAAACATAACTTCATTTTCATGAAGAATTTTGACAGTGGAAAAAAAAACAAGCATTTTACTAGACTCGCATATCTTTTCAATGGTGGTGATTTTAGGTCAATCGGACCTCATTTGGCTCTTCAAAAATCTCTTTCAAGAACACATATATTTCTGGATTTTCATAGTCTCATATGACATGTCTCAAGAGCACATTTCATAACATTCATTCCATAATAAAGAACATGATAATAAATATTCTCTCACCATGTATACACATAAACATGCATGTCCTACAAGATTTAAGCATCATGCATTCATTCTCAGCATCCACTTGCATCATGAAACGAAAACCCCAAATTTCAGTGAACAAGGCATAAGGAATTTCTACTTCACATATACTTTCATTTCTCATCTCACAAGCATAAGGTCATGCATTCTTTATAACTACAATGCAACGGTGATGGATCCACTCACATGAACAATAATGGTGCCTTCTTCAATCCTCATTTTATAGCTCTCACCCCTACCCAACAACGGCTGCCCTCCAAGCTACTTCTTCAAACTTGTCTTAGAGAGAGAAAGATGAATGAGTGGCATGGGTGAGGGAGAGAGTGAGTCTTAAGTACTCTTAAGAGTGCGGTGGCTATCCAAGTGGTTAAAAATTTCTTAAAAATCTGGACTAGTGTCCCTCACACTAGCATGTACTCAACAAGTGCCAGCTTCAACACATGCATGCCAGTGATACAGCCGGTGCTACGCAGCCAACGCTGCACGCACGTTGAAACACAGCCAGCACTACTCCACTTGCTCCATCTCACTGTCGTGTGTGAAATTTATTCCTTTCAAATACTCATGGCATTGCCTCTTTCATTCACAGACGACGTTGGCCTTCTCTCACGAACACTGCCAGCGGAATCACGAGTGGCAACAACACTACTGGCGGAAGCACAAGCGGCAATAACACTTACGACGGTGACACACTACCAGCAGAAGCTCACTTCACATGTGTCACTCCATCTCTCTCCTATCACCGTGCACGCTCTTCCTTCTTCCTCCTATCGACGAGCGCTCATCGCCACGTGATCTCTCTTCTTCCTGCTATCGCTGAGCGCTCATTGCAGCGTGCTCTCTCTTCTTCCTCGTATCGCCAAGCACTCATCACTATGCGCTCTCTCTTTTTGCATTTTGACGCGTGCGGCATTACTCCCTCTATTTCACAGTCGGCGATAACACATTTCACTCGCGGCGATGCGCTCTATACTGCCGCGTGCTCTTATCGCCGCGCAGTCTTCTAGCCTTCTTCCCTCTTTATCTCGCCATGCACTTCAACTGGTCAGGAATAATTTGGGTCATCACACATGGTGCTAAGCCTTTTAACATCATGTGACCAAGACGTGCACTATGGTTTAAGGTCATATAGCTTTGACTGTGGTTATGCAGTTTAGAGTCATGCAACTAGGACCATGTAGTTTAAGGTCGTGCAACTAAACCTCCGCTACAATTTAAGGTCATATAGTTTGAACCACGGTGCTAAGCCTTTTAACATCATTCCGCCAAGACGTGCACTATGGTTTAAGGTCATATAGCTTGGACCGTGGTTATGCAGTCTAGAGTCATGCAACCAGGACCATGCAGTTTAAGGTCGTGCAACCGGACCTTCACTACAGTTTAAGGTCGTATAGTTTGGACCGTGGAGTTTAAAGTCATGCATCTTGACCATGACTATGAAGTTTAGGGTCATGCAGTACGGACCATTGTGTGTGTCACCATGTAGGTGAAGCTCCATGGGGCATAGGTCTGTGGATAAATCTGACTCCCTGGGGATAAAATGGTTAAGGTTATACACAAGCAAAGAGCTTAGATGGAGATGGTGGCCCGACGAGGGATGGCAAACAAAAGCAGACTTCACTAGGGATTAGAGGGCAAGTATGACTCCCTGGGGTGAAAGATGAATCCATGGAGCATAGGTTTATGGAAGGTAACCTCACTCCCTGTGAATAAGATAGCTTGGTGCGAGACTGACCCACTAGGGATTGAAGGGGTAAGCATGACCTTTGGTATACATCTAACTCCACTGGGGATGATGGGCTACGGCACTGGTGTAACTCCTATTGGGGATGATGGTAGAACACTCACAGCGGTGACTAGATTCAGACATGCACGACACTAGCATGGAGTCTCTAGTTGCACGGATGACATTGAGCAGTCGTTGGCGCACGATGTTGGTACGCGTGGTGTTAGTCATAAGCGACGTTTGTCAGGGAGTTTAACACGCGACATTAATCACGATGTTTCACACACATTATTAGCTGCGAGCGGCATTGGTCTAAGTTTGGGCCTCAGGCTTGGGTCCAGCCTGGCCCTGATTCATTGCCGTTTTGATGCTCGAGGTTGCACTAATGGTGGTAAGCCTCTGTTCGGGTCTTGGGTCTGAGCATGATCCAATTCGGCCCTTTACCGTTTAGCCTTTAGGGACCTGTCTTGTATTTTTTGCTTTGTGAGGGTCACTTCGAGGAAGCTTCTTCTAAATAAGGGGGTAAAACCCCTTTTTTTACCGTTTTATCGAAGGTAAAAATGACTAAGGGTTTTAACAGTAAGAGTTAGAGAGCTCCCGACGAGAATTCTAGCAAGAACACAAAGCTTACAGGCAAGAGCTTGCCCGCAAGCACGCCATCTAGAAAGAACCAGCAGAGTTGTGCAGGGGTCTTCACAGGGGTCACTGCTGCTAGAGTTGAAAAACAGGCAGTGCGAGCAAAATAGGGAGTTGGTTGGAGTCTGTAGAGATTTCGACAGTGGTTTTGAGAGTACTAGAGAAGAGGAAAGGGATCCAAGTTGCCGCTGGGAGTAGCCGGGGAACTTTCGATGGTTTTCGGGAGTTTTCTAGTGGTTTTCCACCGTCGGGAAGAAGAGGGGAAGGTCTGCTAGTGAGTTTTCTGGTGAGTGGTTGCCAGTGAGTAGCCAGAAGGTCGTAGGGGAATGAACAATCATTGGCAGTGAACGGTCATTGAGAGGTGAACGGCTGCCAATCCACATGTGCGAGGATGTGCGTCAGACCACATCGTGGCTGCGGTTGTTAGGCGGAACTCTTGGGGCTCGAGGTGACACGTGTGCAGTCTGTGGCATGTGCCGGAGATATGAGCGACGCTGCTTCAAAAATCACAAGCGGTGATAGTCTTGAAGACACGGTCGGCATTGGGCTTTGAGAACACAGCCAGTGTTGGGCCTTGGAAAACATAGTTGGCGTTAGGCTTTCAAAACGCACCCTACGTTAGCCTTCAATAAGCACAACTAGTGTTGGGCCTTGGCAAACATAGCCAGTGTTAGGCTTTCAAAACGAACCCGACGTTAGCCTTTAGCAAGCACAACTGACTTTAGGCCTTATTTGACGTAAGCGGCGTTAGTCATGCATGACGCTAGTCAGTGCCTTTCACGCGCAGTGATAGCCTTGTGGCTTGGTGATTTTCGCTCAGCAGTGAGTGCTTAAAGTAGGTCTAATGTTCGGGCCTTTAAACTGAATCCCTGACATGAAGAACCTTCCAAATGGACGAGAGCTTGACACTAGTGAATTTGCTAGTGAGTGTCTAGTCCAAGGTGAACCCATTTGGTTGACGGCCCCAATATGCAAACCAGAGTGGCCCCTTAGTGTTGCTTTTATTACCGACCCAGATCGATTTGAGGTCTGGGAGGATAATGGTGGGAATGTCAGTGTTGAAGAAGGGATGGCTCTTCTTCATTGCATTCACCGGAACGAGGCTTCTGGTGCAAACTTTCCCACTCTATGAAAGAGGATGGTGAAGACCAAGGGGCTGATATGGTCTTATACTGGTCTTAGAGTATAGGGGGAGCACCAGTACTTGAAGGGGTACTCCTCCTAGACAATCCAAGTGCTGGGGTCACACAGAAGCATTCTTGAGTGTGCTTCTTTGCTAACAGCAGTTCAGTGCTCAGCCAGCTAATATGATCGGTACTCCAACACCGTTAAGGTATCGCTGGAAACCTGGAGTCATGTTAGTAACACATGGCTCCTTGGGCATGGGGAGGTCGGAATCTCCTTACTGGATCTTCACTTCATCGGTGGCCTTCCACTGATTGGAGAAATGCATGATGAGTTCGTGCCTTAGAACTCCGTCATCTTTAGTAATGCTCGCCTAGGAGAAGAAGAACTGCCTGCTAGTCTTCGAAAAATATTTGAGACTTACCAACTGCTTTATTCAAAGGCTAGCAATGATCGGTGACCTTCACCGAATGGGTGAAATGCGTTTTACGGGGATTACCTCAAGGATGGTGGTCTAGGTGCTTCAAGAAGGAAGGGAAAGGAAGTTATGAAGGGGATGCCTCCAATGCACCAACCCAAGACTAGTGATGATTGCGTCTTCTTGGCCACATATTTGGCCCTGTTTCTATGCAAGTTCGCTATTCTTGGAGGGGCAGATGAAATCCTTTCAGGCGGATTCTACGTGGCTTGCAACATGGCAAGGGGGCACCAGTACGCCCATATACAACCAGTTCTATGCACTATCTATAATGGACTAGGAACCATCTCTAGAGGGAAAGCCTATAAAGGCAAAGAGGGGTGCAATGACCTTGTTGGAGGCGAAGCCTTCCCAGGGGACTTCAAGACACCATTCCCCATCCATTATGTATACGGGTGTTTAGGAACTTATTTCCTTGCCACTTATGTTAGAAGTCCTGGCACAGGGGAGAAGATATGCCCCTTCTTGATGATGATTGCTGGGCAGAAGACTATCTTTCACAGCCCGGGGAAGGCTCGTAACTTGTTTGGAAATGAGTTCTCCAGCATGCGTTGGGGTCTCCTTTCCAGTTGGAGGCTTTACTGACTGCACCTTCAATGATGAACTGGGCAAGGAGTTGGATGGTGCTCCCGCAACCATCAAGGAGCTCATGTTTATTTTAAGCGTCAGAGGCGGGGTTTTGGCCTAAAGCACCCCACGCAATGCAAAACTCGAAGGGTACTTCCCCCATCAGTTTGCTCGCCAACATGGGCTTGATCAGGGTTGTCCCTTTTCTGTATTCTTTGAAAAATGCCATGGCAGAGTGAACACTGGCAGGAAAGAAGAGCTAAGGACTTTGCGTGATTCATGGTTGCCATAGCATATCGGTACCGCATGATCCACATGTTCAAAAGTGACTGAGGTCAGCAAGTATGTGGTACCACATTTTGACAGAAGGACCCGAGTGCCTGAGTCTTAAGCATGCTTGTCCCCCTAACCCCTACCGTCCCCTACTGGAGGGCGGCAGAGTGTGGGATCGCAACCAGAGGTTGCGTACGTCACTCAGGTGGGAGTGGCATCAACACGTGTTTAGAGTGCGGAATCAAAGCAAACCATGAGAAATAAATAAAAAATCATCCATCAAACACTGAAAACTGAAAAAATTAAAACCATTAAGCGTTCATTCAACTCCAAAAGTCTTTACAATATAGTTGAAGGATTACAAGATTGACATTATAATACATCGCATCAAAACAACACAGTAGCCTCACCACCAGACACCTACTATGCAGAAGAGACCCTAACAGATCTGAAACTTTCAGCACCTGCAGCCACCACTCTGCAGCTCGACTCCCACAGTGTCCGTCACCCTCCCTCCTACGGTTCGACAGGCCGTCACCTTGTGAGGCATCAAATAAGATCTCATATCTCATATTATGGATCATAGAGAGCGACCCTCTTTTCTCCCCTAGCATGTTCCTGTCATTAGGCACGCTAGGGAATACATCGACATCACTATCTCGATGAACCTCGCATCACTACCGATAAGCTCGAGTCCCACCATGTAGCTACCAGTGTTCTCATCATTAAGCTCAGTATCCATTACTAAAGGGATCGAGTCCCAATGCGTGGTGGTCAGCTCTATCATTAGTATAACAACACAATATCCACTACCAATAAGCTTTAGTCCCACTGTGTAGTGGTCAGCATTTTCATCAATAAAACAATACAACACTCACTACCAATGGGCCGAGTCCCAATGCGTAGTGGTTAGCCTTTTCATCAATAAAACAATACAACACCCATTACCAATGGGCTTGTGTCCCAATGCATAGTGGTTATCATTAAGGCCTCATTTCATTTCATTCATATTAGTTAGTTCATTTTCCTCATGACATACACATCACATTCTCATCACAATTAGTATCATAACAGCATGGCAATCATCACGGGGCATTTATTTCATGATTCATAGCATCTCATTCATATGTGAGCATTATCAATGGCCTTTGACCATTATCATGAAGCTTCCATCATGAATCAATCGTATCAATATTGCATCGTTTTGCTCTTCACCCAACACTTTGTTAAGTGGCATCATTTACATATTCCCATAGGATACACATGACAATTATCATGTGGCATTCACACTCATTACTTGATCAATACATCTGAATGGTTCAATTAATAACTAAGCAAGAAAGTTAGATGTTTCACTTATTGAGGAAATCAAACTTTATTCACAAGATCAATGTGAGGCCTCAAATGAGCAATAGTGATGAGTAATGATGTGTCGATGCATTTTCAAATATAATTCAACATTTATAGGGAATTTTAAGAATCTCAAAACATGCAACTTTACGTTCATTCACAATCCTTACATTGGTGGCAGATTTGGGGCGCCATTCACCTGGTCGAAAATGCGGCCCAAACAGGTTCACAGTTGCTGGGAGTTTATCGCAACTATGACAGTGACATATCTCGCATAAGGGACCATATATCATGGTGTAAGAGGCAAACTTTAACTAGACCTATACTTCTTTCGTTGAAACTGATTTAGGCACAAGAGGGCACCGTTTGATGAGTGAAAAGCACAGAGCAATTGCCCTAACTTTTGCTGGAAATTATATGTGTCATCGCCGTGTTACTTGCTTATGAACTAACTTAAGTATCAATGAATAAGCTTGCAAGTTTGGCAAGAAAAAGGGTTCTTTAATTTCCTTAAAATTTACAATTCATTCTCAACCATTTATTCTACTTTATTTCGTTAATTCTCCATTCATTCTTTTGATTAATGATGTTCCATTAAATTCTAACTAAGTTGAGGAACATAACACTAAACGCACTTATTTGCTCATGGTGCTCCCCACTCCCTCCACGTAGTCGCCTTCATCCCAGAGGCCTCTTCACGATGATAGCACTCCCACAGCTATGGTGCAGGCACGTGCATGACAATGGGTAGAGGGCACTATTTAAAGATGTGGGGTTAGGTGGTGAAGAAAACTGTCGCGGTAGGTGGTGAAGAAAACTGTAGCGGGCGTTAGCTGCGGGGCACATTTCTGACAAAAGTGGTGCGGTGCTGGCCCTATCAGCCATCGTCCAACACATAACGCGTGTGGTAATAGCCTTCTTTTACGCTCATGGTGATACTTTGCCTTCCTTGCAATGATAGCTTTCCGCCTTCCTTGCTGCGATAGCCTGCCTCTCTCCCTCTTCTCTCTATCGCGTCCTTAATCTAGGCGGCAATAAGCTAGCGGCGACGCTCCAGTCGACGATACCTTGTTTCACGCACGACGTTAATCTCCTTTACATGCGGCGATGCTTCTTACGCCTTTCGTGCGTGGCGATACTCCTCGCTCGCACGCAACGTTTCCATTCTTCACTCTTACGCACAGCGATCGTTTCCATGCTAGGTTCAAGCACTCAGATGACATTAACCTTTGCTCTTAGCGCCACTCGTGTGCTTCTGTCTTTCTTGACTCCCTTCTCTTTCTCTACTGCCGTGAGTGGTCTGGTGCAATTGAATTGCGGTCCTTACATCATCCCTCTCTTAAAAGGGATTTTGTCCCCAAATCATTGATCAAGGAGGTGGGGGGATTTCTCCCTAATTTCATCCTCTCGTTCCCATGTTGATTAGTCCTTTGAGTGATATTAACATTGCACACGGACTAGAGGAATTTACTTGTTGCGTAATACTTGCACTCTCCGGTCCAATATCCCGATCGGTTGTTCAACATAGGTTAAGTCTTCCCTGAGCGGAATTGGTTCGTACTCCAAAACATGAGACGGGTTGAGTTGATATTTCCTTAGCAGGGATACATGGAAAACATTATGAAGGTTGGCCAAATCAGGTGGTAGGGCAAGTCGGTATGCCACGCTCCCAATCCTTTTCAAAATCTCAAAAGGCCGAATGAATCACGGGCTTAATTTCCCTTTCTTACCAAATCTGTTAATGCCCTTGTTTGGTGATACCTTCAGGAAGACCCGGTCTCCTACCTCACACTCGAGGTCTCTCTTGTGATTATCGGCACAACTCTTTTGCCAACTTTGGGCTGCCTTAAGCTATTCTTTAATTAAGGAGATCCTTTTAGAGGTTAGCTAAACTAGTTCGGGCCCTAATAATTTCCTTTTGCCTACTTCCTCCCAGCAGATGGGCGTCGTAAGATGCCATCTGGATGCTGGCCTGCCAGCTACTGTTGTAAGCAAACTCTATCAGGTAGATGGTCTTCTCAGCTTCCTCTAAAATTAGTTACACATGCTCTGAACATAAGCTCGGTCCCTAGGGCTGATTGTAGAACTGCCCAAAATCTAGAAGTGAACCTAGGGTCTCTGTCTAATACAATACTTATAGGAATCCCATGAAGTTTCACAATTTCTCTGATGTATAGTTGGGCCAACTTATCCAATGTATAGGTCATGCAAATTGGTAAGAAGTGAGCAGCCTTACTTAGTCAGTCCACCACGACCCAGATACTATCATGCCATGCACTAGATCTTAGTAAACTAGAGATAAAATTCATTGCGATGTGTTCCCATTTCTACTCTGGTATGGGCAGGGGCTATAATAATCCGGCAGGTTTCTGATGTTCGGCCTCACTTGTTAGCACGTTAGACATTTAGACACAAATTGCACCACGTCTCGCTTCATGTTGTTCCACTAGAATGCTCTTTTCATGTCCTGGTACATCTTCGTACCCTCAGGATATATCGTGTAACGAGAGTGGTGTGCTTCCTTCAGAATGGCCCTTTTTACACCTTCATCATTGGGAACACATACTCGGCCCTTAAACCTTAACAGTTCATCATCGCCTACAGAAAAATCCTCTTTCCCTTTTTATTCTTGGAAGATTTTCATCAGGTGGGGATCTTCTTTCTGAGCCGCTCGGACTTATTAGAAGAGTTGGGGCTCCACCCTTAGACATGACAATGGTTAGGCGCCTCGATTTTTCCCTCAAGATCTAGATGTTCAGGCAGCATGTATTTCGGGTATCTAGTGAACTCGAGATTTGAGATCACTCTCTCGGAACCTTTCTCAAGAGTAAGGGCAGGTGTACCAACCGATGAGAGAGGAATTTAAGGTGGGTTCGGGACTTACTCGGGCTGGCTCGTGTGGGCACCCTCTTAGATCACTTCGAAAATCCCCTCAGCGGCTTTAGCTGGTTCGAAATCGCCTCCCTTAACCTGTAATCTCCTTGTTTTTCTGCACAATATGTCTATGGTTAATTTGCAAGACAAGTGGGTCAAAGAGACCCACCCTTGTCTTAGAGCAATGCACACTCGTACGGCTAAGAATGTGAGAGGTTAGGATGATGGAGTGGAAGTTTCGAGCAAAGGTCGAAAAGAGAAGAAAACTTGATGAAGGGACGAGACTAGCTTGATGACTGGACAATGACTGACTCAGAGCGGTAGCAAGACGGGCATGGTACTTAGGATCAGCACGACAACAAGACTACTCAAAATCGAGGCAGATGTGGCAGTGCTAAGCTATGTCAACCCTCAATCAAGTTAGAAGAGGAGAGAATGAAGAGGAGGCATGAGACGACGGAGAGATAGGGACCTGACGGCACCAGGCATCGCCACCACGACCATGGAGTAGCAGTGTCATGGCCCTTGGATGGTGCTAAACACTCATGCTCGTGGCATGAGGGGATTCAGGGAACTACGAATGGTGCTAGGCATTGCCTTTGGCAGCATAAAAAGGTAGTGCACCCCTACACGGGCGGCGATAGCCTCTCTTGAAGTGCACAATAATATCCATTTGCAAAGCAGAACGATAATTCTCATGAGGTGCATGACGGTAGGCATGAGATGCAGGGGGAGAGGTGATGAGCACTAAATGCACAAAGGAGGGTCGCGGATTGCGATAGGCACCGCGCATGCGAAGAAAGCTCACAGGCAGAGATAGACATTGCTGAGACCTCTTGCGGGTGGTGATAGGCATCGCTGTCTGCGATAGAAAAGTGACGAGGGAAGACCCTTACGGGCGGCAATGAGTTTTGCCATCTACGCTCTTCACTGAGGTGTCAAGGACGAGTCTACGAAGGGCGATGGGCAGCGCCGTCTGCAAGCCTCGCTGAGGGGTAGAGATGGACGAACAGAAGGACAAGGAGGCTTGTGCATGGTGCTGCCATCGCCATGCGCGACCTATGAGACCACAGGAGAGGCATGCACAACACTGCCACTGTCGTGCATGACCTCTGAGGGGAGCTCAGATGGAGAAGAGGAAGAAGAAGGACAGGATGAGGGAGAAGAAGAAAAGAAAAAGAAGAGAAATAAGGTTTACCTTGAGCCTAGGGGTACCCATCCAAAAGTTTCTCTCACATTACTCTCTCTCTCCAAAATTGACCCAATAATGAGAAGAAAGAGAAACTTTATTCAGTAGAAACTCTCTTCATGTATTCTTCGTGTGTGTGTATTACGTCCCTGCGTACAATGACGGTACGTGATATATATAGACTTTGCCCCAAACATGGGTGGATAATCAAAATTAACCTTAATTGTTGAGAATTAAGATTAAATTGAATTAAAATAAATTATAAAATAGGGTTCTAAATGACAGATTTGCGCCTTCCTAACAATTTATGAAATTCCAAAACAGTTCCTGTGTAGCCTTAAAATGTGCATGATTTTTCACAAATGATCCGGGGTCGTTCTGATGCCCGGTTGATCGAAAGATAATTATTTACTTATAGGGCTTGACATGGCGATCGATTTGATACCAGCTTTGTGCCATGGATTGTGTTTTTTGGGCACGATCATGTGACTTGAATTTTAGTTCAATCTTGAAATTTTTGATTGATATTGTGCTCGTTTCTTAATGTTTTTCGGTGATTTCTTCACTGGATCACATTGAGCATGCCATTACGATCATGGGGCAACAAACGCAGCTCGATTCTGTGCCCAAACAAAGATTTTGCAACTTTGGAGTTTTGGTCAGAATCTGGAATTCCGGCGACGGAATTTGTAGTTGCTTCATTGGCTTTGTGTGCAGAATTCGATCGTTCATCATGTACAAGGTTTGGGTCGGTGATAGCTTGAGACCTTACACACGCGATGGAATTGGTCTCATGTTGATCGGGCCCACGAGCGTCGTGATTTGGCTGCTCGAGCGAGGCACGACGCTGCTGATTATCCTACACTTTCTTCACGGATCAATAACTTCTCTGTAGCTTTTCTTCACGCTCAGAAGTCGTCACGAGATGTGACACATATCGAAACACTCTTCTTGATGAGATAAATACACTCACAAAATTTCTGTTTGATCTGACCTCGAATGAGTGAGATATAAGCGTCAAAATTCACTGGTTGTGACTATCCCTTTAATGGTGTTGAGTTTCAAGGCAGTCGCACGGGAATAGAGTGCGGCTCCTCCTGTTTCGTTCTTTTGCCTATAACATTTTCTTGAGATATCCGTTCCAATTGAAATTTGACCCCTAAGGGTTTTCAATCGTGCTGGATCCAATGGTGATAATCCTATAGTAAATTGAGACACCAAAAATGTAGCTCTAGTTATAGGATCTATTTCAGGGTGCTAGAGGCAAACTCTGCTAGAATTGTTTCTCAGTTTGTACTACCTTAGACATGTCAAAATGTGATGAAACTTGGTAGGAGACTTTTAAGAGATCTCATGAAGATCTTGGCCAGTTCTGGGGAGACTGTGGAGATTTCTATTGTTTACTAGGCGTTTATTAAGCGGGGGCCCCATGATGATGAAAAATATCTTCCAACAACATGCCCCACCGAATGTTGTGCTTCGAGAGAATCGAGAACTGCAATCATTCAGGGAGTTTGAGGGACCCTATCGAACTCCTCACCCTCGAAGGACTATCTACGATTCTGAAGCTTGAGGCCTTTGTAGGGACCTCCTTAGATGAAATCAGACCTTTCTAAAGGCCAATTGCTATGAACCTTTGGTTGGCATTGTTCGCTACTACACTAGGTTTGCTTTTGATGTTCAGGGTATCTCTGTAGGTCCCGTCTAGCGGGGTTCAGTCGGGGGCTTTTGACCTGCCTGAAAGTCTGGGCCCTTGTTGGGCAGGGGATTTTGGCAAGGAATACCCTGAAGTCTCTGGCAGGTTAAATTCTGTCTTCATCAGTTTCTTGCCTTCGTGATGGTCTTTAACATTCCATAGGGATCTTTTGGTCATCGTCCTCACCCTCAAGGACTCTTATTGTTGTTGATGTTGAAATGTGGGAGATCTTATGTGGCTCTCACTCCCTAATGAGCCTATTTGTGTTGTGACTAAATGTTGGCATTTGAGGATTTTGGGTAGACCTCATTAGCCAAGCTTGTGATTGTTCGGAAATTGAGTGTTGGCTGAGGCGGCGGTAGTGCATCAACCTATTTTGTCGATCCAAGCACCCTTTCATGGGTTTTCACTTGAACATGGGAAGTGGCATCGTAAAGATGGTTTCACCAACTTCTATTATTTTTGGGGCTCTTTTACCCATGACTTCACGGTCATGTCCACCCTTTTCATCCGTTTTTGCTCACGTTGCCCTTTTAACGTTTTCACCGTGCCTGGGTTTTGTTTTCCACATAACTCTTTTACTCATGTTGTTGTGACCATGCCCGTCCGTCATTTTTACTCATGGCATTCCGTTGTACATGTGTACACCATGCCCATTTTTTTTGTTTGAATGCATGTTTAAGGTTGTGCCTTCGAGACCTGTGCGAGGCCTTTTAATGTCATGCGACCAGGACATGCACTATAGATTTGGGTCATACAACTGAACCATGATGGTGATGAATGGCAATCTGTGGAGGCCATGGAGTGAGTATGGTGGTAGTTACGACTCACTTTGGGAAGATGGCACAAGGCTACTTATCCAGGAAAAATGGCGGGTGAAGAATGGTGATCCACTAGTTGACGACGAGTATGGGTGACGAGATGGCTTGCCATTTTGTGAGCACGGGTGAGACTTACTGGGGAATAATGAAAGATGGTAATGATGAATGGACTCACTGGGGAGGTAATGAAGGTGGAGCGTGCACACGACGGTTGGTTAGGGAAGGCGTGCATGGAGATGCACTTAAAGGGCATGTGCACGTATGTCGACTCACTGGGGAGGCAATAAAGGTGGTGTGCGCACACGAATGGGTTGGTTAAGGAAGACATGCATGAAGATGCACGTAAAAGGGGTGTACATGTATCATGCCTCCTGAACCTGTGCGAAGCAGTTTAACATCATGCGGCCAGTATGTGCACTATGGTTTAAGGTCGTATAGCTTGGATCGTGGTTATGCAGTTTAAAGTCATGCAACTAGGACCATGCAGTTTAAGGTCGTGCAACTGGACCTCCGCTATAGTTTAAGGTCATATAGTTTGGACTGTGGTTATGCAGCTTAAAATCATGCAACTAGGACGATAGCTGTGCAGTTTCAAGTCATGCAGCACGGACCATGGCTGTACAGTTTAAGGTCATGCAGTGCGGATCATGGCTGTGCAGTTTAAGGTCATGCAATGCGGACCAGTAAGTGGGTTGCCATGGAGGTAAAGCTTCATGGGGGATAAGTTCATGGATAACTACCTGAGTCCTTGGGGACAAAGATAGTTAAGGCTATATACAAGCAGAGAAGTTTAGAAAAAGATAGAGGCTCTACGAGGAGTGGCAAGTAGAAGATACCTTACCAGGGATTAGGAGGGCTAGTTTTACTGTACGGGGATAATGAGTAATGATATGGATGTAACTCTGCTGAGAATGACAAGCCAGAGCACAGATGAACCTTATTGAGGGTTGAAGGGGTAAGAATGGTCCTGACTCCCTGGGGATAGTGGGTCACAGTAAGATGTGACTCTCAGTGGAATGATGGTATGAAACAAACCTATAGAGGATTAAAGGGGTAAGTACAACCTTGCATGCATCTAACTCCAATGGGGGTGTTGATGAAGTACACCTTTAGCGAATAGGTGGCCCATCTTTCGGTTGAAGTTATGCATATGGACCATTTGTCGCCCTGTGCATTACAGTTTTAGGGTCTTGTAGCTTGGACCATGGCTATGCAATTTTAAGTCTTGCGGTTAGGACCATATAGTTTAAGGCTATGCGACTAGACCTTTGCTACAGTTTAAGGTCATGTAGTTTGGACCATGTCGCTAAGCCTTTTAACATCATGTGGCTATAACGTGCACTATGGTTTAAGGTCACACAGTTGGACCATAGTCGTTTAGTTTTGAGTCGTGCAAAGAGGACTAAGCAGTTTAAAGGTCGTGCAACTAGACCTCTGCTACAGGTTAGGGTCATATAGTTTCGACCATGGCTATGCAGTTTAAGGTCATGTAACACGGACCATAGTCGTAGAGTTTTGACTCATGCGACGATGATTAAGTAGTTTAAGGTCGTGCAACTAGACCATGGCTACAGTTTAGGGTCATATAGTTTGGACCATGGCTGCGCAGTTTAAGATCATGCGGTACAGCTAGTTGTGTGGTGAAGGAATGCGACTCCATGGGGAACAAAGCCGTCACAGGAGACTGGACTCCCTGAGGAGTGAGACTGTGATGCAGGGAATGAACTTCCTGAACAAGCAGGACAATGGTCCAGAGGGGAGTGTTGTGGCATGATAGCGACACTAAGTGTTGGGTGGTGCAAGAGGCATTAGGCCTAGATGGCGCATGCACAACATTAGGTACTTGTTGAAGAGCATGCTATTAAATCCTTGATGAAGAGTGCGACAATAGCCTCTGAGCGAAGTCGTGCGGCGATGGCCCTTGACGAAGGTGTGTGGAAATTGCCCTTTGACGAAGGCGTGCAGCGATGGCCCTCGACTAAGGCATGCGACAATGGCCCTTTGACCAAGGCGTGCGGCGATGGCCCTTGACAAAGGCACACGATGATGGCTTTTGACGAAGGCGTGTGGCGATGGCTTCTTATGTGGCGCGCCACGATAGCCCTTTCGTTCCTCGGTCTTGACCCGCCCCAGCCTGGTCTTATTGCCGTCAGAAGATGAGAACTGCAACATCTTTTTCGGATTTGTGAAGGGCAGCTTGTGGCACTGTCAAGTATAAAAGGGGGAAAACCCCTTTCTACTATTTTTACCGAAGGGTAAAATAGTTAAAGAGTTTCTAGAGAGAGAGAGAGAGAGCCTGAGATTTTGAGAAGAGACTTCTGGCAAGAGGGCTTTTTGGTGAACTCGGGTAGGTCCTGAGCCTCGTACCATGCTTGCAGATACTTTTGAAGAGTTCCAAGGCTTTCTGAGTAAGGAACAAGGTTCCTCGGGGTCTTAGCAAGATTTGCAGAGGTGCTCTACCAGAGTTTCGGTGCCTTCTTTGGTAGTCTTGTGGCTGAAGGGGAAGTCATAGAGAAGTCGAAGGAGTCTGACGGCACTCAGACTATCAGAAGCGAAGAAGGAGCAGTAGTAGTGGGCTCACCAGACATTCAGTGGAATTCTAGTGAGTTTGTGGCGAACGTTTGAAGCGCAAAAACTGAGAGAGATGAAACCCGCAAGGTTTGGGAAGCTTTCGGTGATTTCTGGTGGTTTTCCACTAACTCTGGTAATGAGTAGAAGGCAGGAAAGGGATTTTCGATGAACGAGAGCGAAGTCCCTAAGAAGAGGGAAAACACCGGTGGGAACCTGAGGGACTGCAAGCCTGCAACGGTTTGGAGGCAGAGGGTTGAGGGATGGCGAATGGTCACCCTCCGTACGCACGGTGTCAGGCCACATCGTGATTGTTAGGCGGCATGCCCCGACTTCAAGGGATGCACTTGTGAACAGCTGGAGTGTTGGAATTTATGATAGTCCCTTGGTCGTGGGACGACGATACGTTCTTTTGGTTGCGAGATAGCGATAGTCTTGCCCTTTGCTGCGAGCAGCAATAGTTAGTGCTTTTGGATAAAGTCCTCCGACGGATGTCTTCTCGACGATCAGCCAAGGCCTCTAAGACCCCCAGGACGCAGGTTTCTTCAAACGGGGGCCGCGTTGTTATTGAGCACGAGGAGCCTCTCATTACTGAGAATGAACCACATTCCTCTTCTTGGCCTCCTATTTCTGGAGGTGAGAGTGAGTACAAACTGATAATAATGGGTAACATGGCGATATCTCTTGTCACCTTGAGAGGGAGCCATGCATCTTCTGCTCGAAGGGAACTTATCATAGGTTCAGCTTTTGTAGTCACCTCCTTTTCGGGACAAGTTGTTCATCCTCTTGTCTGGCACATTCGCGGAGGCTTTGTCGTATTAAGGCCGTGATGCTTTTCCCTGCACAAGTTACCAGGCTCAATCACCGTAATGTCTATGAAGACAATGGACGTGATCTTCTTAGAGCCGCTTATCAACTTTTCAGCCGGGCTTCTTTCTTCGAGTTGGTCATGTTCCCCTTTTTTGGGAAGAGGCTGATAAGCAATCTTCTAGACTTCGATGTTTCGTGCACAGGCTTGTTCAAAATGAAAGTGACTGAAACGGCTCAACAGGCTAGGTAGGTTCTGGATTGAGAAGAATCAACTTGTATTGAAAAATATCCTTCTATCAAGCCTTTACTTAAGTTTTTCCCCGGGCCTTTGACTATCAGAGATTCCGTGACGTCACACTTAGGTAACCTTAAAACCAACTTTCTCATGCGTCAGTTCGTTCACCCAGATTTTGAGATTTCGCCTACGAAAATTCCTTTGATATTCAAAGATTTCGCATGTTTTGAAAATGCAGATGATATGGTGATTCTTGAACGTAACATCAACGATTTGGAAGAATTACTTTATATGGCCCTTGAGGTAGGAAAAGACCCATTTTCTCCTCAGTTGGTACGTGGGGAATATCGTCCTTTGGTTAGAAAGTTTTTCCTTCTCCATGCGGCAGCTATGAAGGATGGAATCAAGTGGACATGACAAGATTATTAGTATAAGCTTAGTATTGAGAATTGAACGAACGTCTTCATTATGATTCCTTGTATGCAAATAGTTGTTGATAATATTAAAATGCCCTTCTTCTCCTTTTTGTAATAATCTTCAATTGATGAATGAAACAAATCTTTTACTATTTCATTGCTTCCACCCTTTCATAGCTTGGGATGAAAAAGAAAAACCCAATCCTTGCTTCGTCTTATGGAAGCCTGCCATGGCTTCAATGACCTCGAATGAGAGAGCAACTACTTCCTCACCCCTGAGTGTTTGATTGGATAAGGGCTCATAATTCATGGTTCTCATGATTTGGGGAGCCTGTTCGCTGTAAATACTCTAGTCTAGGGGAGCCTTGGCTTCGATTCGAGGTGCATTGTTTTTGAACTCGTCATAAGTCTTAGTCTCAGGGACAAACTCCTTCAAGTGCTGTGAAGTGATGCGCATAACCTCCAACTAAGTCTGGAGGCTACGAACCTCGCTTCTCAACTCTGTCATGGGGTCTCGTTCTTGAGAGCCGGAGGGCTGACTCTTGTCCGCCATTACTTCTTCGATAACCCCTGAGAAGTGTAAGACCTTCTGGCTGCCGGTGATCCCCTTGTTCAATGAAGATGGAATTTGGAGCACCTTCCTTTGTGGTTGGTGTCCTAATTCATCTTATAAAAGAGCCATGGGGATATGAAGGACCTTTTGCTAGTCTGGTGTGTAGGTGATCGCCAGTGCTGGAAGGTCTACCTCTGGGGCTTCCATGGGCTCAGATGCTACTTCTAACTCATCATTTTGTTTTGGAGATTTTGAAGTAGAGGGGGAAGCTTCGTCTTTGAGAGAGGATACCGTGATTCGGAGAGGTGGTAAGGTATACTCAGGTAGATCAGAGTCAAAGGAAGGATCTTGCCCTGTCTTTCCTCTTCATTGAACATGTCAGTGATCATTCGCCCCAGATCTTCAACGTCATCATGAGACGAGGGTCCCATCTCTCTCACAGGCTTCCAATCATCATCCTTAGACTTTTCTGGTGCTAGAAGGTCTGTGAAATAGTACTTGACGTCAGCATAGTGAGTCTCAGATATAGGGAACAATCTTTTATCAACATAGACTGTGTGTTGTCTCCCCTCTCGACTGTATTTAAGGCATTGATGGAGCGTGGAAGGAACCACCCCCTGATTGTGAAGCCAAGGGCGACCAAGCAGGATGTTGTAGGAGGTATCGGTATTGATTACATGGAACTAAGCGTAATCGTTGAGGTCACCGATCTTGAGATGAAGGCGCACCATGCTAGTTGGCTTCTCCAGTGATTAGTTGAACCCTTGCACGGTGATGTGGGTAGGAGTGAGGTCGTCAGACCCTAATCCCAATTGGGTGAGGATCCTTCTTGGGATCAGGTTGACTGCTGACCCTCCATCCAGCATAATCTGGTTGATAAGGCAGGCGTGGAGTTCACCATTCACAATGAGGGGCGATTGTGAAATTTTCCTCCCAACTGAACGTCATCCTCGAAAAAGAGATTGCCCAACACCCACTCAAGATGGCCGGGTCAACCTTAATAGTCTCCATCTCAGTCTCGTACACCTCTAGGTTAAAAAGAGCTTGAACTAGAGTCATATGATAGTCCTTAGATAGCAAGACGGCATCATAGATATTTAGAAGGGCTCGAAGCTTTCTCAAGTGCCCAATTACATCGTATTTCACTTACTTTTGCGTTCCTGATCCAGTCACTGGTGTAGGTGGTAGGGTAGGCTTAAGAACAGGCTTTGGTTGGGTTTTGGTTGGTGACACTGGCTGACTTTGTTGTTCAGCCAGTGTCGTCTGGGTTAATGGGGAAGTAATACGGACTTGTATAAGAGATGTAGAGGCTTGAGGTTTAGGCCTAGGGAAAAGTGAAGGATCAGGAAATTTGAGGACCTTGAGCTTTTGAGGTGTGTGGTTAGATGCCGCGATCTCACCCTCCAGATCCTTGGAGGATCGGGCGGCACGATTCTCGGGTTTCAAGAGAGACCCAGGATGTTTGTGAGATCTCTCTCTCAGAAACTTCGTTCAAAAACTGGGGCAGGTGTTACCAACCGGTGAGAGAGGAATTTAAAGGTGGGTTCGGGACTTACTCAAGCTGACTCGCGTGGGCGCCCTCTTAGATCATGAAGAAAGCCCCTCAGTAATGAAACTGGTTCAGAATAGCCACCCTTGGCTCGTATTATTCTTATTTTTTGCTTTCTTACAATCACACACATATATGGAAATGGTTATGGGACAGGGGCTCTTTTCTTCTTTGATGAACATGCGCAAGCATGCGTATTCAAAAAGAAGAAAGAAAGACGGGGGGAGAGAAGAATTCGATCAAGGAGATGATCAAAGCAGTGATTAGGCTAGTGGATGATTGGCGTAATGTGGTAGAGAAATGGGCTTGTTAAATGAGACCAGATCACGAGATTGCTACTAGACGTCACTGCCAATATCGACTAGCTAACCACGATGGTCGGTCTGTCGTGGCAGTAAAGCCGGCCAAGCAAACCTGGCATAACAATATTACGGCTAAACGACAGGACTGCCATGAGATGCTAACCTCAACCCCTCTTGGTCGAACGAAAGAGTAGCAGAGGAATAATTAAAGAGAAGAAGGGAATATATGGAAGGAGAGAGAAGAAGGAAGAGAGGAGAGAAGAAGGAAGAGGAGATGCAGTCGGTGCTCGACATTGCTGACTCTTTCAAGAGATGGGAAAGAGAGGAAGCAGTCGGCGTTAGGCTTTACCGATTGTGTCAGATGAGAAGAGAGGAAGAGAACTAACTGGCGCTATGTCTCGTCAACTGATAGAAGAAGAGAGGGAAAACCAGTCAGCGCTAGGTCTCGTCGACTGACAGAAGAAGAGAAAGAGAAGACCAACTGACACTAGGCCTCGGCTGACTGATAGAAGAAGAGAGACAAGACCAACCGACGTTAGGCCTCGTCGACTGATAGAAGAAGGGAGAGAAGACCGTCAATGCTATGTCTCACCAGTTGACAGAAGAAGAGAGAGAAGACCAACCGGCACTAGGGCTTGCCAACTGATAGTAGCAGATAGATAAGACCAATTGGCACTAGGTCTCACCGATTGATAGAAGAAGAGAGAGAAGACCAACCGGTGCTAGGTCTCACCGACTGGTAAAAGAAGAGAGAGAAGGTCAATCGGTGCTAGGCCTCGTCGACTAATAGAAGAAGAAAGAAAAGACCAACTTACGCTAGGACTCGCCAACTGGTAGAAGAAAATAGCGAATACCAATCGGCGCTACACCTCGACGCTACACCTCGCCAATTGACAGAAGAAGATAGAGATGACCAACCGGCGCTAGGTCTCGCTAGTTGACAGAAGAAGATAAAGAAGACCAACCAGCTCTATGCCTCGCTAGTTGACAGAAGAAGATAGAGATGACTAACCGGACTAGGTCTCACCAGTTGACAAAAGAAGATAGAGGAGACCAACTGTCACTAGGTCTCGCCAGTTGATAAAAGAATATAGAGAAGACCAACACCACTAGGTCTCGCCAGTTGACAGAAGAAGATAGAGAAGACCAACCGGCGCTAGGTCTAGCCAGTTGACAGACAAAGATAGAGAAGATCAACAGGTGCTCGGTCTCGCCAGTTGACAGAAGAAGTTAGAGAAGACCAACCGGTGCTAGGTCTCACCAGTTGACAGAAGAAGATAGAGAATACCAACCGACGCTAGGTCTCGCAAGTTGACAGAAGGAGCTAGAGACGAGAAGGGAAGATGAGAGAGAAAGAGATGGAGATGGGAAGAGGAGAGAGAAAAGAGAGAGAGAAGAGAGAGAAAGAGAGAGAAGAGAGAGAGGTAAGGAGAGAGAAAGTTTTTTACCTAAAGGGTGCTGACCCTTTTCTTCTCTCTCCTCTCTCTCTCTCCAAGACGTACTCATGGTTCAAGCAAGAATGGAAATTTTATTGAATTCTCAAAGAATGAATCAAGTGTTTAGAGTCCTTTTTATAATGAGACAGTGCTTGTTTATATAGAATTGTGCCCAAACATGAATTGATTAATTAAAATTACACCTAATTGCTAAAAATTAAGATTTAATTTGATTAAAAGAAATTCTAAAAATTGGAGGAAAAGGACTATTTTTCCCATAACTAACAATTTGTGGAATTTCAGAACAGTCCCTACTGCTGCCCGAGATCTTGCGTGATCTTCCATGACTGATCTTAGGGTGTTCGGATTCCCATTTGATTGAAAGATTATTATATTCTTATAGGGCTTGTCATGACGATCGATTTGATACCAATTTTGAGCCATGGATCATGTTTCGAACCATGATCATAAGACTTGAAATTTTCTTGAATCTTGAAAACTTTGGATCTATGATGAGCTTGTTCCATGATGTTTTTCTATGATTTTTTCATTGTAATACACTAAGCATGTCGTCATGATTGCATGGCAACAAATGGGACGTGATTTGAGCCCGAATGAAGATTTCACAACTTTTGAGTTTTGGCTGAAATCTGGAATCTGGTGGCCGAAATTTCAGTTACTTCATCGCCTTCATGCACAAAATATGACCATCCATCATGTACAGGGTTCGGACCAATGATAGTCCCAGACCTTATGCACACAATGGATTTGGTTTCACGTTGATTCGTTGCGCGAGTGTCGTGATTTGGTCCATCGAGCGAGGTGTGTCGCTGCTGAATTTTCTACAATTTCTTCAGGGATTGGCAACTTCTCTCTAGATTTTATCCCTTCTCATACATCATCTCGGGGCATGCCACATATCGAATTATTAGTGTTGATGCAACGAATACGCTCACCAAATTTGGGAGTGATCCGACTTCGAACGAGTGACTTACGGACCCCAAAAGTGACTGCCAGTGATTGTAAAAGCAGCCACCTGTAATGGTGTTTTGGTGCAGTGAAGCCACACGGGAATAGTGTGTGGCCCCTCCTGTTTCAATGTTTTGCTTGTATCTTTGTTCGGGAGCGTCTGATTACATCGAAACTTGGCCCATAGGGATTTTTGCCCGTACCAGATCTAATGGCAGTGGTCTCACAATGATTTGAGACACCAAAAATGTAGCTCCATTTGTAGGGTCCGTTTCAGGGTGTTAGAGGCCATTTTTTCAAAAACTGTTCCTTTGTGTTCACTGCCTTAGACATGTATGATCGTGATGAAACTTGGCAGATGGTCTCTTGAGGTGTTGATAAAGATTTTGACTAGTTTTAGGGCCATTCTGAAAATGTCGAGAATTTTCATTGTTTTGTAGGCTTTATTGACCTGCTTCCTACCAAGGACCAAGGCGCTAAAAATATGTTCAAACAGTGTGGGTTGTAGCTTCTTCCCCGATCTTAGACTCATTTTTCCAATGATAGATGGTACTTCCAAGATCTGCGCCATATGGGAGGCTTCTTTAGAAGAGGAGCTTGATGTTGGTTCGGTTTTGGCTCGGATTGACAGGGCATCAGTGTTTGTCAAGAATCCAACCACCTGGGCCAGCATTTCTCTGAAGTGCTTTTACTACGACTCATTGAGGCTGGTACCTCCAAGCTCTCTATTTAGAGAGTCAAAGTATGGGCATTGTTGAGCTGCACCTGTAGGAGAAATAGAAGAGGAGGGAGGAGAAGAACAGTTAGAACATTCTGGGTAGCCTTTTACTTTGTTGTCAGAATTGGACATTTACAGGAGGTATTTAAGGTCTTTCCCCGGCTTTGACTATTGTGGGGTGCTTTTAGCATTGTCACCCATATTGGAGGAATCCCAAGCTACTGGTGAATCAGAGATGTCTGCTTGATTGGATGAAAGGATAAGGCGAGTTGCACTTGAGATGAAGTCCTGTAAGGTCGGAAGAGGAGGAAGAGGCCTGAGAAATTCTGCCTCTTCCTCGACCAGTGGCTGAGGGATACGATTCCTTCGACGGGCTGACTTGGGTGCTTTCCATCTCCTTCTGGATCCCTGAGGAGGTGTTTGAACTGCCCTATCAGGCTGGTGAGTAGTCCTAGCTTGGTGGACTACCTCACGCTTAGGGACTTGGACCTACTTCACCCATGATAGACTTCACAGGGTTGAGAAATCGAGGGCTCTCAAGGGTCCAATGTATGCTAGTAAGGGACCTGCAGTGGGGTCTCCTCTTAGATGAGAGAGATGGCTTGAAAGAGCTTAGGGAGAACGAGTTGATGATGTGGCCTTCTTATACCTTCCGAGTGACTATAGCTTCAAACCCAGAACATTCATTCAGCTCGTTGCCCCATACTTGGTGATATGGGTATTAGAGGATTTCTGTACCCTGGGTGAGGCATTTAGGCTTCTTGGCTAGCCTGGGAGTGATGAGGCTCTGTTGAAGCATTTCCTCGAAGAGGGCCTGTAGAGGGTCTGGCTCAGTGTTTCCCTTAGCTTGTGTTGGGAGATCTTTTCTTGCACAGGGGGAAGAGGGACTTGAAGGCGTCCTTCTGGGTTGCCTTGAAGCTCCTGACACTGCTACATCTTCTTTGCCAAGAGTTCGCGGAAGCCAATGCATTCGCTGACATCATGGCCTTATATCTGGTGATATGCGCACCAAAGGTTCTCAGTCCCTGGAGGCAGGAACTTGGGTTGCCTTGTCGGCTTCAGTGTTATGTGTCCCTCTTTAAGCATTATAGAAAATAGTGTGTGGAGGATAGCTGGTGCCTTGTCACCCTCTTGGAACTTCACTATATGAGAGGCCTCAGTTACCCCGAACGCCTTCTTTAACTCTTCGAGCTTTATCTGACCCTTGTTAATAAGGGCTTTGATAGTGTCGTTGAGTTTATAGCACTCATGAGTAAGGTGGCCTACTCTCCTGTGATAGGCGCAATACCTCTCATTCATCTCCTGTCCAGCCAGCTCTACGGTGTTGATCTCCGGCAACTGAATCATGTTTTATTCTAACAACAGTCGAAGCAATGTAGGAGTCCATTCCTTGTCGAAGGGGTAAACTTTACTCTGGTGTTGGATTCAGTAGTCATTTTGCTTAGAATTTTTAGGAGGTGGGCCCTTATTGTAAGACTGCTGCTTTTGTGCCTTGGAAAGGTTCAGCGTTTGAGAAGTCATGCTCTTAGTGTCGGTCACGATGACGACCGTGCTGATCACTGCTTTTTGGTTGTCCCAACTGTTGGAGCAAGAATTTGAGTCGGAGGGTTGCTGACGAGGGCTGCCATGGTGCTTGAACAATCCCTCAATATGAACTGCCTTAGAGATGAGCTCTGACATGGAGGGTGGATTGGATGTCTCGACATGGAGGGCGATCTCGAGAAGCATGTTCCGTATGTAAGTCTGGACCACTAATAAGAGTGGCATGAAAGGTTGCCAGCTCCATCCATCGTGCGATGAACTTGTCAACCAGCTCACCAGGGTCTTGCATCAGAGTAAGGAGCTCTATGGTTTCCACATTCCTTTGGACTTTGTAGAAGTATTGGTAAAACAATTTCTCCATTCTTTCCACGTGTGCACTGAGTTTGGAGGCAGTCGAGCATACCACTAAAAGGCTGGCCCTTCGAGAGTCTCCACAAACTGACGTAGGAGAAGTCGCCCGTCAATTGTCGTCTCTCTACAAGCTGCTTGGAAGTGAGCGGCATGCTGGTAAGGGGGCGTAGTACCGTTGAACAGGGGGAGTTTCCCTTTTTGGTAGTTTGGGCGAAACGTCACCTGGTCAATGTACGAGGGGTATGACTTCTGGTAGAGCGGCGCCTCTTGCATGCCTGGGACCTTGTTCTCAAGGCTATGGGCCACCATAGCATCTATGTCGGTTTGGGAGAACCCGCGGGAAGCAGAAGTGTCTTGAGAGGACGGTGGGGGAGTTCGCCTGAGAATCGTGTCCTCATCGATCGGGGAATCAGTCGAAGAAGGGGACTTAGAGGCTTCTAGGCATTCCATCTTCTCAAGGATGGATTTCATCATTGCCTCAAACGTGTTCATCCACTCTTCTTGAGTGTCATCCGGATCTTCTATCCCCATGACACTGACCATATCTTCTAGAGGGTCAAAGCCTGGTGGCACAATGAACTGCTGTGGTTGGCGAGTCGTGGTTGGCAAGTCAGTCTGCAATGGTCCATCCTACCTTGACTGGGCTCGAGCCTTGTACGATAATCTTGTGACAACTGGTTCTCGACGGTCTTTGGACCTTGGCTTCAAGGCAGTGATGACCGAGCAATACTCTTGGACTTGCTCAGGATCTGGAGTTTAGAGAAGGAAGAAGGGATTATGTAGCAGGAGAACACCAAGGGTGGTGACCTCAACTGCCTTGGAGGCTTCTTTGGTCAGGATCTGCAGGCCCTTCTTTTGCTTAATCCTGTGGCTATTGTGGACTTCATTTTAGAACCGAGCCTGAGGCCTTGACTGCCCCACTTTCCTTGAGCATGCAAGGGTCGTGTCCATGAGTTGGAGCTGGGAGTGGGGTCCAAGGATTGAAGGCAACCTGGGTTTTTGCCTTGGTGGTTGGAGGCTTTTGTCTGAAGTCAGGCCGCTACCCCAACTCCCTTTGTTAGGCCCGAGTTCGCTGCTGACCTAAGGCTGGCTTAAGATGGTACTCTTAGAGAAGATCTTTGAGTACCAGGGCTCTTGGTGCTTGCCTGTTGTCGTGAGAGTGATAGAGGAAATAGCTGGTTCATGACTCTGCCTAAGTTTGGACCGGAGAGGAACCTACAAAGATGGTGTGTGTGCACCCTTAAGGTTAGTCATCTGGGTGACTTAGGGGTCAGCCCGAGCTCGATCCATGGGTTTGACCTGAGGAGGACGAGACTTGTGAGCTTGTGCCTACGAGGGACGAGGCAGGAGCCCATCTCTCACAAGGTGGAGCTGTGTGTGCTGAGAGGGAGGATGGAGTGGTCGACCCTCATGTGCTCGAGGTGGTGTAGAGCTAGCATTGCCCCAAGCTATGGAAAGCAAATGGATGGCGCATGTAGGGTTCGGCCCGAGAAGGCCTAGCCCTGGATGCGAGCTCAAAGCAATGTGAAGGTTGCCTCGAGGTGTGGCTCGAGTGGATGGGCCACGAGCCCTTGGGTGTGTGTGAGGAATTGAGGCCATAGGGTCTCCGCCTCGGTGTGCCGAGACTCTAGATGAAGAGGTTCGGGGTGGTGAAGGAGTATAGGGGGTTGCCTTACGACGAACCTCAGGAGCGACAACAACTTGATTGCCTTTAATCTCCCTTGACCTGTAATCTCCTTGTTTTTCTGTACAACACTTCTATAGTTAATTTGCAAGACAAGGGGTCGAAGAGACCTACCCTTGTCTTAGGGCAATGCACAAGCGTATGGCTAAGAATGTGAGAGGTTGGGATGATGGAGTAGAAGATTCGAGCAAAGGTCGAAAAGAGAAGAAAACTTGATGACGGGATGAGATTAGCTTGATGGCCGGACAGTGATCGACTCGGAGCGGTAGCAAGACGGGCATGGTACTCAGGACCAGTACGGCGGCAATACTACTCAAAAACGAGGCGGGTGTGGCAATGCTAAGCTAGGTCAACCCTCAATCAAGTGAGAAGAGGAGAGAATGAAGAGGAGGCATGAGATGGCTAACAGATAGGGCATGATGGCTCCAAGCATTGTCATGGCCCTTGGACAGCGCTAGACACTACTGCTCGCAGCATGAGGGGAAGCAGGGAACTACGAAAGATGCTAGGCATTGCCGTTGGCAACACAAGAAGGTAGCACACCCCTATGCTGGCGCGATAGCCTCTTGTGAAGTGCATGGCAATAGCCGTTTGCGAAGCGCGTGACGATAGTTCTCATGAGGAGCATGACGGTAGGCGTGGGACATATGGGGAGGGGCGATGAGCACTAAATGCACAAAGGATACTCGCGAAAGGAGGTAGGCACCGCGCACGCGAAGAAGCTCGAGGGCAGCTATAGGCATTGTTGAGAACTCTCATGGGCGGCGATAGGAATTGCCGTCTATGATAGGAACACGACGAGGGAAGAGCCCTGCGGGCGACAATGAGTTTCACCATCTACGCTCTTCACTGAGGCGTCGAGGACACGTCTGCAGATGGTGATGAGCAGCGCCATTTGGAAGCCTCACTGGGAGGTAGATATGGACGAATAGAAGGAGAAGGAGGCTCGCGCATGGCGCTATCATCACCATGCGCGACCTGTGAGACCACAGGAGAGGCATGCATGACACTGCCACTGCTGTGCATGACCACTGAGGGGAGCTCAGACGGAGAAGAGGAAGAAGAAGGTGAGGAAGAGAGAGAAGAAGAAAAGACAAAGAATAGAGAGAAGGTTTACCTTGAGCCTAGAGGTACCGATCCAAAATTTTCTCACCTTACTCTCTCTCTTCAAATGTGACCCAACAGTAGAAGAAAGAGAAACTTTATTCAGTAAAAACTCTCTCTTTGTGTATTTTGTGTGTGTGTGTGTTGCCTCCTTATGTAAAATGATGGTATGTTGTATATATAGAATTTGCCCCAAACATGGGTGGATGATCAAAAGTAACCCTAATTGCTGAAAATTAAGATTAAATTGAATAAAATAAATTAGAAAATAAGGTACAAAATGACAGATTTTTCCCTTCCTAATAATTTGTGGAATTAAAAAACAGTGCCCATGTTGCCCTAGAATGTACATGATTTTTCATGGATAATCCGTCGTCATTCTGATGCCCGGTTGATCAAAAGATGATTGTTTTCTTGTAGGGCTCGGCATGACGATCCATTTGATACCAACTTTGAGCAATGGATCGTGTTTTTAGGGCACGATCATGTGACTTGAATTTTGGTTGAATCTTGAAACCTTGGATCGATAGTGTGCTCGTTCCTTAATATTTTTTAGTGATTTCTTCACTGGATCACACTGACCATGATGCTACGATTGCGGGGAAATAAACGTAGCTTGATTCCATGCCAAAATGAAGATTTTGTAACTTTGAAATTTTGGTCGAAATTTGGAATTCGGGCTACGGAATTTGCAGTTGCTTCGTCGGCTTCGTGTACAGAATTTGACCATTCCTCATGTATGGGGTTCGGGTCGATGATAGCCTGAGACCTTACGCACACGATGGAATAGGTTTCGCGTCGATCGGGCTCTTGAGTGGTGTGATTTGGCTGCTCGAGAGAGGCATGATGTTACTGAATGCCTACACTTTCCTCACGGATTAGCAACTTCTCTCTAGATTTTTTTCACGCTCGAATGTTGTCACGGGGCGTGCCACATATCAAAACGCTCATCTTTATGAGACGAATATGCTCACAAAATTTGAGCATGATCTGACCTTGGACGAGTGAGATATGAGTGTTGAAAGTGACTAATTGTGACTGTCCCTTTAATAGTGTTGAGTGGTAGGGTGGCCGCAAGGGAATAGCGTGTGGCTCCTCCTGTTTCGCTCTTTCGCCTATAAATTTTTCTTGGAATATCCGTTCAAGCTAAAATTTGACCGCTAGGGGTTTTCAACTTTTTCAAATCCAATGGCAGTGGTCCCACAGTAAATTGAGACACCGAAAATGTTGCTCTAGTTATAGGGATTGTTTCAGGGTGCTAGAGGCCGTCTACTGGAATTGTTTCTAAGTTTGTACTGCTTTAGACATGTTGGAATGCAACGAAACTTGGCAGGAGACGTTTGAGAGATCTCATGAAGACTTGGCCAGTTTTGGGGTGTAAAAATCTTAAAATTTCAAAAAAAAAAAAAAAAAAAGGAGAAAAAATGCTTTTAAATAGGTGATGGTCTGTTTGAATATGATGGTCCTTGCGGACCATCACTATTTTCAAAAAATTTTACTTCGTTTAACTTTTGCTTGCCTGCTTTTGCCTCCTGCTGCTTGCAGCTGGCAACGTCCTTTAGCGGACGTGGTTTTCGTACGATAAAAGTCTGCTTTTAACGCGACACCTCAGGTATGAGGTAGAGCGTAAGAAAATAATATAATAATACGTTATAAGAATTTAAATAGGGGATGGGAGCACTCCCACCCTAAAAAAAAATTTTGAGATCTCTCTCTCTGGTCGAAACACAGTGAACTTCTCTCTCGAACCGAATTTTTTTATCGGAAGCTCCCTCTCAAATAATTGTGGGTAAGTGACATCGACTTTCTGAAAAATAGTCTATTTTTAATAAATAGTGATATTACCGTCTAGGATCTTTATTTTATCAGTTTTATGTGTAAGTGACCTCATTGTCTCGAAAAATAATCTATTCTTTTTAAAAATGAAATGAAATAATTATTTCTGCTTATTATCATGAATTTTAGGCGCGAAAAATTTTATGCGCACGTGACCTCATTATCATGAAAAATAATCTTTTTAATAAAAATTGTTATATTTTATCTATATTAGAAATTTTGAATGCTGTAGATTAGAAAAATAAATTTATTTATTTTTCTTGTTTATTGTTAGAAATAAATGTGGTATTTCTGCTTTTAGTAAAATTGTGATATTTCTTTCCACTATTTTGAATATTTAGACATTGTAAAATTCATGTGCAAATAACTGCCGTATTATTTAAAAATTGACATTTTTGCAATTGATTATAGTATTGTTGTGAAATGTTTATTTGCAAATTAACATCCCATAAATTGTGATAATTCTGTATTCTTGAATTTTTATAAGAGTTTTTCTATACATATTAAATTGGCAATTGTGCTAGAATGCCTATACAAACTGCTACCTTTCTAAATTTGAGCCCAAGATATTTGATTGGTTATTTTTGAAATGTTATATAGAGTGATTGTTATTAATGGTTTAAGCGAAATTCATATTAATGATTTTAGTGATATG
>NW_006499809.1:142062-214486 GCF_000471905.2 Amborella trichopoda
TTACTCGGATTATACTTAATTATGCAATTATTAAAAGTGAAATTGTTGATGCATTTCTATTAATAGATCTCATTTTGGAAAATATTGATATCTTTCAATCATGATTATTTTTAGGATTATGATGATCACTTACTGAGTAGCTAAACTCATCAAACTATGGTAAACATTTTTTCAGGATCATTTTGAGTGCTAGTCAAGATCAACCTTGGAAGATACTGTTGTTGTGCTAGCTTTCTTTATTTACTTTGTAAGACCTCGCCACTGTAAATTTTTCCTATCAATAGATGTATATATGTTTTGTCCGTCACATCTCAGGAATAATAGTATTGTAAATTCTTGGGGTGTGACATGGGGCTATTCTAAGACTATTTGGATTTCCACTGTTTACTAGGCTTTTATTAAGCGGGGGCCCCATGATGATGAAAAATATCTTCTGACATACAATACTTCCCTCCCTTTACTGAGAGGTTGATATGGGTGCCATTCCACTACATCCTCCAACAACTTCATTTCTCGTCCCATCAATTGTGCCACGAAGACCATGATTTTCTTGCTTAAGGCGTCAGCTACTATATTAGTCTTACCTGGATGGTATTCTCGATTGTGCAGTCATAGTCATTTAGTACATTCACCCATCTTCTTTGCCTCATGTTCAACTATTTTTGAGAAAGCAAGTATTGGAGACTCTTGTGGTACGTGAACACCTTAAACTGGGCTCCATAGAGGTAGTGTCTCCAGATTTTTAGTGCAAATACTACTGCCGCGAGTTCTAAATCATGAGTAGGGTAGTTTTTCTCATGCAACTTTAATTTCCTAGAGGCATAAGTAATAACCTTACCTCTTTGCATTAGTACACTCTCGAGCCCTTTATGAGATGCATCAGTATAAATCATGAAGTCTTCATTTCCTTCAGGCAATGCCAAGATCGGGGTGGTGGTTAGTCTCTTTTTAAGTTCTTGAAAACTTCTCTCACACTCTTCTGATCATATGAATTTCACGTTCTTTTGGATCAGCCGAGTTAAGGGAAGCACCATCTTTGAGAATCCCTCTACAAAGCGCCTGTAGTATCCGGCTAACCCCAGGAAACTATAAAATTCAGTCACATTTGTTGGCCTCCCCCATCAAAGTACAACTTCAACCTTGGACGGGTCGACAGCGATCCCATCCTGGGAAATAATGTGACTCAGAAATGTTACGCTAGGAAGTCAAAACTCACTTTTAATAAATTTGGCATACAAATTTTCTGACTTTAAAGTTTGCAAAAGAGATCTTAAATGTTGCTCATGTAACTCCTAGCTTTTTTAGTATATTAGAATATCATCAATAAAGACCACCACAAAGTTATCTAGAAAAGGTTGGAACACCCTATTCATTAGATCCATGAATGCAGCATGGGCATTGGTTAATACAAATGGCATCACAAGGAACTCATAATGACCATATCGAGTTCTGAAAGCAGCCTTTGGGATGTCTCCTTCCTTTATCCTTAGTTGGTGATGTCCTGATCAGAGATCGATCTTAGAAAATGCCTGGGCTCCCTGGAGTTGATCAAAGAGGTCGTCAATTATGAGTAGAGGGTACTTATTCTTCACCGTCACTTGGTTCAACTGCCTATAGCAATACACACAACAAAACTGGTGCACCCCAGGGGGACACACTGGGTTGAATGAACCCCTTATTCAACAATTCTTGTAGATGCTCTTTCAACTCCTTCAACTTTGCTAGAGCCATTCTATATGGGGCTTTGGAGATGAGTGCAGCACCTGGGACTACATCTATGTCAAAGTCAATTTCTCTTACTAGAGGCAGGGATGAAAACTCTTCGGGGAATACATTAGAGTACTCTTTTACCACTGGTATTGCCTCTAGGTGAGACATAACACCCCTATTCTCATAAGCTAGATACCCTACACATCTCTTAGCCAAAAGGTGAGAGGCTCAGAGGCAGAGATAAAATGCAGAGGAGAAGCATCTTTAATGCCCTCAAAGTGTAATTCTATTTGATTAGGACATTTAGAGCTCAATGTCTTCTTATGACAGTCGATGGTGGCACGGTGCGTAAACAACCAATCCATGCCCAGAATGACATCAAAGTCTTGAATATCTATATAAATTAGATCTACTGACAAATCACAATCATCAATTGAAACCTTACACTACTTATACACTCTATCTAACTCCATAGGACCTCCCACTGGTGTGCATACTACCAGGGTGTAGTAAAGGTGTGCAGGTAGAACATTCAAATTGCAAGAAAAATGGGGTGCAACAAACGAGTGAGAAGATCCAGGGTCAATTAAGGCTCCAGCTTTAGCATCACAAATTGAGAGCGTACCTCATATTACTAAGGCGAAAGCCTTGGCCTCTTGCTCTGTGAAGGCGAACACTCGTCCTTGAGTCTTTGGGTGATCCTTAGTCTTCATCATAGGGTAGTTCCTAGCTCAGTGACCCGGCTTGCCGCATCTTAGGCACACATTATTCTTCCGATAACAATCTCCCGTAATGTGGTTGTCCTTCCCACAGTAAGTACAAACCACGCATCGATCATTGCTCATGCTGCCCGGGAATTCCTCTGGGTTCTCAAGTTTAGCTGATATGGCCTCCTTCTCACTTCTCTTCTTGGATCTTGCCGGGTTGTCTTCCCTAGCCTTCTCGACAATGCAGCCTTCATTCTTCCTTCCTTCCTTGATCGGTGGTCCTCACAGTCTCTTTAGATCTTCAGGGTGAAGTCTACAATTGGGGTGTATGACTTTAAGTTGGCCGACATCACTCTACCCCTTCTGTCCGGCTGTATGCCCCTTTCAAACTTGGCCACCTTCTGCGCCTTGGTGTTAACCATATGGGGCGCGTACCAAGAGAGTTATGCGAACCTGGTGGCATCTTGCTCCACAGTCTTGTTTCCCTATTGGGGTTCTGTAAATTCTACTTCTTTCCTCTCCCTGACTGAATTTGGAAATTATTTTTCATCAAAGGCTGCCAGAAAGTTCTCCCAAGTGGGTTCGGTTCCTAACTCCCTCCAAGTTTTCTTTATTGAATTCCACCAGTGTTCGGCGTCTCCTTCTAGCATGAATGTCCCAAGTCTAATTCTCATCTGAGCAGTGCAGCACTTCCAAAATCTTCTCTATCTGCCTCTTCCATCAGTCGGCCTTCTCTACTCCTCCTTGCCCCAGAAAGGTTTGGGGGCGCTAGCCTTCTAAACCTCTCAATTAAGATACTATAGTCATGCTTCGGGGTAGGGGTGGACTGAACTGGCATCGACTCTTTCATCATCTGGGTCATGGCCCCCAGACTCTTATAGAATTCACCAAGTGCCTCGGTGTTCTCATTGCTGGAACTCGCGTTATGGGTACGAGCTCTTAGCATCTTCAACCTAACCACAGGAGCACCCCGTCACTTGTCTACCCCAAAGCCATTCTAAAGACTCCCCTAAACTCCCTAGGCCAAAGATCCTATCCTGGCTGCTCTGATACCATAATTACCATGACCCCGCTCTCATCTACCAAACCTTCGCAAAGGAAGGCGACTGAGCGTGAGTTTGTGATCCCAATGTAGCGTTTATCACCCAGGTGGAGGTAAATTTAACGCCTCTATATGGTAATCAACAAACCAAGGAAATTAACACTGCTTTAAATTAAAACTTAACAAGCACATTCTTGAGAAAGATATTACATTATATTATAGTTCAAAAGGTCATACAATCAAGTTCAAGCTCCAAGGCCTATAATTACAAAATCTCTAAGAACAATCTAAGCAGGGTTGAGGGCCCAAAACCAACAAGGTTCACGAGCTTCTTCAAAAATTAATCGCTTTCTGCTTCAGCTGCGGCCCACACCTTCAACTTGTAGCCTGTTGCTTTTAATCTACAAGGAGAAAAATGTAATGGAATGAGCTTTGAAGCTCAGAAAGCATATCTAGTGTTATGCATGGGTATTAAACATACTCAGGTGCAAGGAATAATGTCATTAATCATCATTTATAATAGTGCAGTAGTCAAGCGTATTGGTTATCAAATCAAGGCAATCGTTATAACAAGATATCTAATATAAAAGTGCATCCAAGCAACACCAGGCAAGCAATACAGGAGAAATTATAATTCCATAATATACATCTCATACTCACTCCCTAATTCACTTACCCCTGCTAGTAGAAACCCTATCCATCAGGCTCAGCCAATCCTAATGCTTAGGACTTCTACCATCCCCTAAGAGGAAGTGTGATGACAAGCGGGGAAATCCGCTTTGTAATACCCTCGACTCACGTACACAGTCCCCAGCTCGTATTGGGGGTTCGATAGGCCATCACCTTGCAAGGCATCAAATTAGATCTCATATCTCATATTAAGGATCATAGGGAGCGATCTTCTTTTCTCCCCTAGCATGTTCCTGTCATTGTGCAGGCTATGGAATACGCTAGCATCACTCTCTCAATGAACATAGCTCCAGTACCGTTAGGCTCGGGTCCCACCGTGTAGCAGCCAGTGTTCTCATCATTAAGCTCAGTATCCACTACTAAAGGGCTCCCTTCTCAATGCATAGTGGCCAGCATTATCATTAGTATAACAACACAATATCCACTACCAATAGGCTCTAGTCCCACTGTGTAGTGGTCAGCATTTTCATTAATAAAACAATACAACACCCACTACTAATGGGCTCGAGTCCCAATGCGTAGTGGTCAGCATTTTCATCAATAAAACAGTACAACACCCACTACCAATGGGCTCAGGTCTCAATGCGTAGGGGTTATCATTAAGGCCTCATTTCATGCCATTCATACCAATTAATTCATTTGTGCCATGGCATATACATCTCATTCTCATCATAATGGTATCATAACAGAATGGCAATCATCACGGGGCATTTATTTCATGATTCATAGCATCTCATTCATACATGAGCATTATTAATGGGATTTTGACCATTATCATGAAGTTTCCATCATGAATCAATCATATCAATATTACGTCATTTTACTCTTCACCTAACACTTTGTTACGTGGCATCATTCACTTATTCCCATAGCATACACATGGCAATTATCATGTGGCATTCACACTCATTACTTGATCAATACATCTTCATGCTTCAATTAATAACTAAGCAAGAAAGTTAGATGTTTCACTTATTGAGAAAATCAAACTTTATTCACGAGCTTAAGGTGCGGCCTCAAATAAGAAATAGTGATGAGTAATGATGTGTTGATGCATTTTCAAACATAATTCAACATTTATATATGGAACTTCAAGAATCTGAAAACATGCAACTTTACGTTCATTCACAATCCTTACATCGACGACAGATTTGGGGCATTTAGGCATCGTTCACCTGGTAAAAAATGCGACCCAAACAGGTTCACAATTGCTGGGAGTTTACAGCAACTGTGGCAGTGACATATCTCACACAAGGGGCCATATATCATTGTGCAAGAGGCAAACTTTAACTAGACTTGTACATCTTTTGTTGAAACTGATTCAGGCCCAAGCGGGCATCGTTTGGCTAGTGAAAAGCACAGAGCAACAGCCCTAACTTTTGCTAGAAATTCTATGTGTCATCGCCGTGTTACTTACTTATAAATTAACTTAATTCTCAACTAATAAGCTTGTATGTTTGGCAAGAAAAAGGGTTCTTTAATTTCCTTAAAATTTACAATTCATTCTCAACCATTTTTTCTACTCTATTTCATTCATTTACCATTCATTCTTTCTAGTGACGATGTTCCATTAAATTCTAACTAAGCTGAGGAACATAACACTAAAACCACTTACTTGCTCACCGTGCTCCCCACTCCCTTCACGTAGTCGCCTTCGTCCCAAAGGCCTCCTCGCGGCGATAGCAGTCCCACGACTATGGTGTAGGCACGCACGGGTGCTATTTAAAGACACGGGGGTAAGTGAGGGTTGGTAGGAGTTGGTAAAGCTTACTGTGGCTGACGTCGCGGTAGGTGGGGAAGAAAACTATAGCTGGTGTCAGCCGCACGACACGGTGTTCACAAAAGCGGCGTGGCACTCTGTCCGCCATCGTCCAACACATAACACGCGTGTTGATAGCCTCATCTTATGCTCGCGGTGATACTCTTGCTTTTGCACGGTGATAGCCTTCTGCTTTCCACGCGACGATAGCCTGCCTCTCTCCCTCTTCTCTCTGCCGCATCCTTAATCCAGGCTGCGATAAACTCGCGGCAACGCTCCAGTCGGTGATACCTTGTTTCACGCATGGCGTTAATCTCCTTTATGAGCAGCGATGGTTCTTACCCTTTCTCGCACAGCGTTACTCCTGCAAGCGGGGTTACCATTTTCACTCTTACGTGCAGTGATAGCTTCCATGCTAGATCCAAACACTCAGACGGCGCTAACCTTTGCTCTTAACGTCGGTCGTGCTCTTTTGTCTTTCTCGAATCCCTTCTCTCTCTCTACTGTAGTGAGTGGTATGGTGCAATCAAATTGCGGTCCTTACAAACAGTATCAGATTCACAGAATAACAGTGTCCATATCATAGAATGAGTGTTACAGCTGCAATTTCAAGTCGTGACATCTGGTCGTAAATAGAGTCATAACGTTTGATTCGTTTGGAATTTGAAAACAGTTCCAAAACCAATTTCACTCTACACACACCTATCTTTCAAATGGGATGGTTTAAAAGGAATTGGACCTTGTTAGCCCCCTCAAAAGTTCAAAAGAATGGAGACATTTCATCTGAAATCTGCTGTGCGGTGAAGCTAGTGACAGGTCTTTAAAACTTGTTCAATATCTCCCAAACCAGAAGGAATTTCAAAATATGGTTAAAGCCTGTGGCAACAGAGGCATCAGTTTTGAGCTTTTGTAGAACTGTCTACAATGAGATTCTATCGCAATTAATCATATAAATCTCCAATTCAGTAGAATTCTGGAAAGTGTTAAACTTGTGATTTTAAGCTTACTCATAAATCTTTCAAATAATGGTAGTTTGGAAGAAAACATACCTCATTTGGTTAGTCAAAGCTCGTGACATCAGAGACATAATTTTTATGTTTTTATCAAAACTGTCCACAGTGACCTACTAGTATGTTTCGAAGTATAGCTTTACATACATAAAGAATCAAAACAAGAAGTGAACATGAATATTAAAATAGAAATCTTTCCAATGGCAGGGTTTTGAGGCCAATTAGACCTCGTTTAATAGGTCAAAAGTGGATTGAAAAAACATGAAAACTTCTTGGAATTTTATAGCACAGTCACAATACTACTTAATATGATACTCAAATGGCCCATAATCCTTCCACTTTCAAAAGGATAATTAAGAACAAAAAGTTACAGACTTTCTGTGAAACACAAGACAGATTTGATGCTTATTGTGTTCATGCAATTGCAATTCACATGGCTGGAAAATTCACAACATAACAGTGAACATAACATCATTTGTACTACCAATAGCATGCACGAACACATTCTTAAATCACAGTCAACCTTATACACAAAGGCCTACAAGGTAGAAATCCACTTACCTTGGGTGTATCATGCCTCTAAAACCTTCTTCCACAGCCTTCTCCAACTCTTAAAATGCTTGTTCTAACAATGAGCTAAATGGGGAGATCCTTCTTAGTTCTTCACTTTGCCTTGATAGAGAGAGAGATGAGGAGGAGTGGAGCGACACGAAAATGAGAGGGAAAGAGAGAGAGAGATGAGGGCTGGGGTGGTTAAATGGGTAGTGAGAGAAGGGGAGGAGAGGTGGCAACAATCCACCTCCAAGTGGCATGAGAAGAGGGTAAGGTGGCAAGCAACGAATGCCACTTGGAGAGGAAAAGAAAAAGGGGAGAAAAAGAGGAAAAGAAGAGGTAGTCCCTCATGGAGTACCCTACACCAACCACCCCGGTAGTCGAACCCACTCTTCTCTCTTTCTTTGGCAACGCCCATGGTGGAAACATCCTCCTCTGGCATTCACGCACGTTGTTACACAGCTGGAGCTACATAGGCCGCACTACACAATCGGCGCTACACAGGTGGCACTACACAGTCGGCACTACACAGGTAGAACTACACAATTGGCCCTACACAGCCAGCACTACATAGTCGGCACTACACATCCGGCGCTACACAGCTGGCGCTACATAGGTGGCACTACATAGCCGACGCTACACAGTCGATACTACACAGACGGTGCTACACAGCTGACGCTACATAGGCTGCACTACACTTCTCAACAGACTCCTACCCCATGTGTGTTACTACGGCCGGGAAAACGATTTGTTACTACGGTCAGGAAAATGTTTTGTTACTACGGCCGGGAAAACTTTGGTCCTTACATCATCCCCCCCTTACAAAAGATTCTGTACTCAAAATCTTTAGTTAATCAAATAAATGGGGGTACTTATCTCAGATCTCATCCTCTAGCTCTCATGTTGATTTTTCTCGTGAATGATACTACCATAGAACCCGAACTAAGGGGATCTCTTTATTGCACAATACCTGAACCTTCCTATCCAGTATTTCAATCGGTTGTTCAACATAAGTTAAGTCGTCCTTGATCGGCATTGGCTCATACTTCAAGATGTGGGACGAATCGGGCTGATACTTCCTCAATAATGAAATGTGGAAACCATCATGAATATTGGCCAACTTGGGCAATAAGGCTAGTCGATATGGCGGGACTCTGATTCTTTCTAATATTCCAAAGGGTCCGATGAACTGCGGACTTAGCTTCCCTTTCTTGCCGAACCTCATATTTCCCTTTGTTGGAGACACTTTCAAGATTTCTCGATCACCTACTTCAAATTCAAGGTCCCTTCGGTGATTATCGACATAACTCTTCTGCTGAATCTGAGATGTTTTAAGCCTTTCTCAAATTAGGGCGATCTTTTCTGAAGTCATTTCAACAAATTTTGGCCCTAACAGTCTCCTTTCACCGACTTCATTCCAACACACTGACGATCTGCACTTTCTCCTGTATAAAGCTTCAAAAGGTGCCATGTGAATACTGGCTTGGAAACTGTTGTTGTATGCAAATTCTATTAAAGGTAAGTAATCATCCCAATTTCCTTTAAAGCTTGCAACACAGGCCTTCAACCTATCTTTTAAGGTCTGAATGGTCCTTTCTGACTGCCCATTAGTCTGGGGGTGAAAAGCAGCACTAAAAGTGAGTCCCGTCCCCAAGGCTATTTGCAGACTACTCCAAAACCTCGAAGTAAATCTAAAGTCCTTGTCAGACACAATGCTAATAGGTACTCCATGAAGCCTTACTCTATCATTGACATACAACTGAGCCAGTCTATTTAGGGTATAGGTAGTGAGGACCGGTAAGAAATGGGTAGTTTTAGTTAATCGATCCATAATAACCCAAATATTTTCATCCTCAATATCTGATCTTGGCAAACCAGACGCAAAGTCCATAGTGATGTGTTCCCACTTTCATTCCAGCACAGGTAAGGGTTATAACAGCCCGACAGGTCTCTGATGTTCAGCCTTCACTTGCTGACAGGTCAGACATTTAGAAACAAATTCTGCCACATCCTTCTTCATGTTATTCCACTAGAAAATCTTCTTTAAATCTTGATACATTTTTATACTTTCTGTGTGTACAGTATAACAAGAGTGGTGCGCTTCCTCTAAAATAGCCCTCTTTATATTCTCATCACTTGGGACACATACCTGTTCTCTAAATCTTAATAAATAATCACTGACGATGGAAAAATCCTATCTTCTTTCTCGCTTTAAGTCTTCCAGAATTTTTATAAGCTGGGGTTCTGTCTTTTGTGCTGCCCGAATCTGCAGGAAGAGTTGAGGTTCCACCCTTATACCCGCAGTTACCCCTACCTCATTACTAGGGGGTAGTGAGGGGCACCACTGCACTACATATTCTATCAGTTTCATTTCTCGGGCCATCAGATGTGCTACTGATATTAACGGTTTTCGACTCAAAGCGTCGGCTACTACATTTGTCTTACCCAGGATGTAATTGATGGTGCATAGGCTATAACTTTCCTGTGGATTTAATTGTCTGGAGGCATAGGCTATAACTTTCCTGTGTTGCATTAATACACCCAAGTCCCTTATGGGAAGCATCGATGTAGACCACAAAGCCTTCATTTCCTTCGGGTAAGGTTAATATTGGGGTTGTAGTCAATCTCTTCTTTAATTCTTGAAAACTCTCCTCACAATCATCTGACCATATAAATTTTACCTCCTTCTAAGTCAAGCGAGTCAAGGGTAGCGCTATCTTTGAAAAGCCTTCTATAAAATGCCTATAGTATCTGGCCAAACCTAGAAAATTATGGACTTCAGTCACATCTATAGACCTTCCCCACTTAAGTACGACTTCAATCTTAGAAATAACATGCCCAAGGAAGGCCACACTTGAAAACCAAAACTCGCTTTTCCCCAGCTTAGCATATAACTTCTCTGTCTTTAGGGTCTGGAGGACCATCCTCAAATGTTGTTCTTGCTCTTCATTTTCCTTGAATATAGCAGAATATCATCTATGAAGACTATTACAAAATCATCCAGGAAGGGTTTAAAAACCCTGTTCATCAGATTCATAAAGATAGTTGGGGCATTAGTTATCACGAAAGGCATTACTAAGAACTCGTAATGACCATAACGAGTTCTGAATGCGGTCTTAGGTACATCTTCTTCTTTAACTCGTAGCGGATGGTAACCTAACTGAAGGTCAATCTGGGAAAATACTTGGGCCCCTTGGAGTTGATAAAAAATGTCATCAATTCTAGGCGAGGGGTACTTATTTTTCAAAGTGGCCTGGTCCAACTGTCAATAGTCTATACATAACCTCAAAGACCCATCCTTCCTTTTAACATATAAGACAGGTGCACTCCAAGACGACACACTAGGTTGAATAAATCACTTCTCCAACAACTCTTGTAATCGCTCTTTTAGTTCCTTTAGTTCTGCTGGGGTCATCCTATAAGGGGCTTTAAAGATGGGGACAGTGCTAGGGACCACATCCATCTCGAATTCTATTTCCCTAACCAGAGGCAAAGAGGTTAACTCTTCGCGAAAGACCTCCGAATATTCCCTCACCAATCGGTATTTCTTCCAACTTGGATCGGTCCTCCCAATTCTCTACCACATTAGCTAAATACCCAACACATCTTTTAGTCAGCAAACGGGAAGCCCGAATAGCCTAAATAAAGTGCAGAGGGGAAACATCGTTGACACCAATAAAGTTTAATTCAAGCTGGTTTGGGGTCCTAAGGGTTACGGTCTTATCATGGCAATTTATTGTAGCATAGTATGTAGACAACTAGTTCATGCCCAAAATGACATCAAAATCTTGGATGTCTAACATTATTAAATCTATAGGCAGTTCACTCCCTTCAAGCAAAACCCCACACTGTTTATAAACAGTATCAGTTATAGATTCCTCCATAAGTGTGCATACTACCAAAACCCAGTAAGCAGGGATGGTCTAGCATTAATGTGGCATGCAAAATGAGATGCAACAAAAGAGTGTGTAGATTCAGGATCAACCAGAATTTTTATTCAACGCCACAAACGGAGAGTGTACCTTGGATAACTAAAGTTGATGCCTTGGCTTCCGGTTGGTAAGGGCAAACACCCGACCTTGGGTCTTTGGTCGGTTTTCCTGTCCCCTTACTGAGCAATCTCTAATCTGGTGGCCTGGCCTGCCACATCTGATGCATGCCCCTGTCATCCTTCGGCACTCAACCGTCGAATGGTTGTCCTTCCCACAATGTGGGCACGCTGGGCTGTGATTCTCCCTTACATCGCCTGGCAATGTCTTCTAAATCTTCTTGCCCCTCTGATTTTCTTTTCCCCTAAAGTTCCTCCTTGGGGGTGGTTGAGCTTTTCTTCCCAAACTTCCAAACTGGGCTGATCCCATTTTCCAGTTTCCTCCAACTCAGGACTCTTCACAGTCCCTCTCAATTTTCTTAGCCAAGTCCACCAAAGGGGAGAAAACCATCAAATTTGCTGATATCACCCTCCCCCTTATTTCTGATCTACGACCCCTCTCAAATTTACTTGCTTTTTGTGCCTCAGTATTGATGATATGTAGCGCGTACCTCGACTGCTCAGAGAACTTGGTTGCATATTACTCCACAGTTAGATTTCCCTGTTGTAGCTCGATGAACTCTACTTCTTTTCTTTCCCTAATAGAATCAGAAAAGTACTTCTTATTGAAGGCTTCAAGAAAATTTCCCCAATTCGCTTCTATCCCTAACTCTTCACAGAACTGCTTCACTGAGCCCCACCAGTGCTCAGCGTCTCCTTTTAACATAAAGGTCCCCAGTCTGACCTTCTATTTTTCTGTACATTGCTATACCTCAAATATCTTCTCTACTTGCCTTCTCCATCGATCTATTTTCTCTACTCCCCTAAGCCCTAAGAAAGTCAGAGGAGCCATCCTCCTAAACTTCTCTATTAAGTTGCGGTCAGTCTGGTCAGGGGCCGGGGTAGACGGGGCCGTCATAGTTTCCTTCATCATCTCTGTAATGGCCCCCAAGGTTCTGACAAAATGACCGAGGGCCTCTGTGTTTTCATTACTGGAGCTTGCATTATTGGTCCTCATCCTTGGCATCTTTATCCTAAGACACAAACACTTAGTTACTAATCTACCCAAAACTATTTTAAAGACACTTTTAAACTCCCTAGGCCAAGAATCCTATCATGGCTGCTCTGATACCGTAACTGTCACAACCCTGCCCCCTGACCCCTATCGAAGGGCGACAGAGTGCGGAATCGCGACCGGAGGTCGCATACGTCACTCAAGTGGGAGTGGCATCAACACGTGTTTAAAGTGCGGAATCAAAGCAAACCACGAGAAATAAATAAAAAATCATCCATCAAGCACTGAAAACGGAATAAGTTAAAACCATTAAACTTTCATTCAACTCCAATAGTCTTCACAATATAGTTCAAGGCTTACAAGCCTGACATTATAGTACATCGCATCACAACAACACAGTGGCCTTACCAACAGACACTTACTATGCAGAAGAAACCCTGACAGATCTCAAAATTCCGGCACCTGTCGCCACCACTCTGCAGCTCGACTCCCACAGTCAAATGTTATCATTCTACACAAATGAAAGTAGGCGGAATGAGCTCAAAGCCCAGTAAAAATATCGATGCCCTTGTATTCCTACCTATATACGTATACATAATAACATGGTCTATGGTTCATCAGAAATCATACTAGCATCAAATAATGAAATCTCAGATCAAGGAACATACCTTTGTTGTATAGAGAGAGTTACAAAATGCTTAAATAAAACAGGCAAAACAGATCTAGTTACTCCCAAAGTAGAAGCCTGTCACGACTCCACCCCCGACCCCCTTCTCGTGCTCGACGGAGGGTGACTGGTAGCGGGTTCGTGATCCATCGGTCACAATTGCCACTCAGGTCGGGGTGCGCTCATCGCTTTATTAACGCAGTAAACAAAGCAAAACATGGTCATGAATTTAAAACAATGATATAAGAGCAGAAGAGCATCTAGAAATAGAATTCTCATTCAAACTAAAATCCACTATAGAAAATTTCTTCCAAAAGTACTACATTCTGTTTGGGGCATCGAGGCCCAATAGTACATGTATTCCACAATAAATAATAACTAGGGCCAAACTGCCCTCTAGAACATACAATAGAGGAGGGTATCTTTGTCAGCTCCGAATCTCAACCGTCTACTGCATCCACTAGACCACGCCTTCCACTTGTGACTATAGCTCTATAGAGATGCTAAAATAGTGGAATGAGCTATACAACGTAGTTAGGAAGACTAAAAACATAGAATCAATAACAAATCCACATAGTAAAAATTATCACATAAGTCAGGAATCTCATCAGTGTATTAATCACAGGCATCAATCAAGTATCAGAATTCTTCATTTAGTCAATGCACTAATTTACATTCACATTCCCAGTGCAGGTAATAGTTGTCACAAGCATTGGCAGTTCAGAAAACCCTTTTTAGGCGAACACTGTCATAAAACATAGTAGTCATGTATTTCACAGTATCATTCATTCATTTATAATTGAACATGTCTCACAGCATGCATTCCTATTACAAGGGAGCATATTCTCATTTCAAAGCATTCACAAAGTCCGGTTATGCAATACACACAAAGAGTATACCTCCCTCGTCTTAATCGCACAGGCAGGCCCTACCCTATTTTCAAAGCAGGCCAATCAGTCACGTATCACAGTATGGTCATGCAATACACTCAAAGCATGTCAATCAATCACATATACCAGTATGGTCATGTAATACGCTCAAAGCATGCCGATCAGTCACATAACACAATATGGTCATGCAATACGCTCAAAGCATGCTAATCAGTCACATATCATAGTTTGGTCATGTAATACGCTCAAAGCATGTCAATCAGTCACATATCATAGTATGGTCATGCAATACGCTCAAAGCATGCCAATCAGTCACATATCACAGTATGGTCATGCAATACGCTTAAAGCATGCCAATCAATCACATATCACAATATGGTCATGTAATACTCTCAAAGCATGCCAATCAGTTAGATATCACAGTTTGGTCTTGCAAATACACTCAAAGCATGCTAATCAGTCACATATCACAGTATGGTCATGCAATACACTCAAAGCATGCCAATCAGTCACAAATCACAGTATGGAAACAGAACATTGCGCACTCCAAATGAATGGTCCATAGCATAGTGGTCAGTATAACAATACACAACAGAATAGTCATGCATAACCTTTATTCGCACTTAATCAATATCCTATGACAGACAAGCCTAGTCTCATTAACACGGTCTGAGTCTAATTCAGAAATATACAACTAACATGTACGCTATGCCACTGGCATGAGGCCCCCATCATAAGAGAGCTATCTCATGGCAGTTATACTTGTCAATTAGCATTCGTAACTCGTAGTCTCATTTACGTAACATGTATCACAGGGCATTCACATTTGTCAAATTATCAATAGTAAAGGGTCGCATAGCATTATTCACATGACTCCAGGCAATTAACTTGTAGTATTCATCATAGGGAGACCCTCCCATAGCATTCTTGTTAATCAATTAATAATCATAGCACTTAGTCTCTTAAATCAATCAGTGAACAGTTCAATCAGAAAGAGTATCATTCATCAGATCCATAACTGTGACATTTTTATGGGAAAGGAAGTGTTATTATCAAGAAGTGGCGGTTTTAGCATGGTCTTGAAGTTGCTTTCAAAATAAACTCATTCAAGGCTCATCTAAAAGTGATTTAAACACATTTTGGGCAGATTTTAAGCCCAAAATAAATTATTTCTAGAACAAGCACAAATCTAAAAATCTCGGTGTTAAGTAACAATGACGTACCCCCTTTCTCAGAGGCATAACTCCGAATCTAGGGAGAATTTCAAAATTATTTAACCATGTAAATTTAAGCTTATCCATAGATCCTTAAAATAGTGGTGATTTGAAGATGTTTGGATGATGTTTGAGAGGTCAAAAGCTTTGCACATAGTGGTTGACATTTGCTGGAATTTACCTGCGACTGTGGCAGTGACACACCCCCATATTTTGGGACGTATCACTTAATCTATGTACAATTTTGAAATGGTGTAAAAAGTACGATTATGGTAGACAAGCATATCCTTCATTTAAAACTAGTTCAGGCTTATTTGGACACTATTTGATCACTAAAATGTAATACAAGTACAGTCACAGTTCTGACAATTCTCATCTTAATGCTTTGCATGCTTCGAAGAATACTTAGCAATGCACAACCCATGGAAAATCTTGATGCAAGACCATATTCATCTTATACTAGTGACACAAGAGATTAACAATACACATCTATTACAAATCACAAGTTCATTTGCATTACTCAAAAAACCATGGCATAGAAAGTAGGAATCTAGTATTTACCATCTCATCTACCCTATTCAAACTTGCATGCTTCCTCCCATCATTTACCACCTATTCATACTCTAAAATCAGTCCCTATATGTTACCAATGCAGAGGAGTTAGACCCACTTACCAATGGTTCATGGTGTCTCCAAGTCTTCACACTTTGTAGGCACTTCAAGCTCCACTAGTGGCTTCCCAACGGCAACAGCAAAGGGGTCTAACTTAAGCTTCTAGAGAGAGAGAGCATAAGGGGGAAAAAGAAAAAATGGCAGTGAGATGGAAGGGGAAAGGGCTTAAGTACCAATAGCCTCTTATGCACGTGGTGATAATCCAAGTGGTGATAGCTCTTTGCGCACTGAGTTAGTTCATTCACGCACAGCTACATACCTCCACGCCCACAGTGATAGCCCTTCACACGTGCGTCATCTCTCTTTGATGTGCACGGCGATAGCCCCTTATTCACGTGGTGCTCCTTCATCTTCATGCACGACGTTACTCCTTCTGCCTTTCATGTGCGGCGTTAGCCTTGACGGCATTACTTCACACGATGCTGCTACAACTTTTTCTTTATCTCTCTATTTCTTTCCAAACGGCGGGCACTCGCGGCGATGCTTCAGACAGCACTACCCTCGCGACGATGCTCCAGGCGGCACTACACTTGCGGTGATGCTTCAATGCATATGGCATTCCCTCTCTTTCATGCACGACGCTTCCTCCGGTTCGTGCACGGCATTACCCCTTACAATTGCGGTAGTATGCCTTCTTCCTTTGCACCAGGTGTGTACTTCCTTCACTCATCTCTATTATCGTGAGTGTCCTTAGTCTAAAAAATTGGGGTCCTTACATCATCCACCCCTTAAAAAGGATTTTGTCCCCAAAATCATACATATGGAATCCAACAGTTGGGGGAGGGCATCCTTACATCCACCACCGTCTCATACAACCGTCTATAGTTTTATCCCTAATATCACATAGTCTCTTACCTGATATTTCAGCGATACGCAGAGTGTGCACCAATTATCCAGATATTATATCTATTAAGTCAGGCAAACATTAACAGGTTAATAAATAGGTCTTTCAACCGTGAGCGATCACAACCGATCAGCAACCTCCAGCTGCCTCGCAGGGATCAATCTCTAATTAGGGTCCGACAGTATTCACAAAGTGGCATCTTACAAGTATGAACCATACAACATATTCAAAACACACATCTTACTAATATCAATCATGCAGTGTACATTAAAGCACGCACCACAGAAAAACAAAGTCACAAAATCAGAAAAGCAGGTCCTGCGATACACTAAAAGCAGGCACCACAAAGTCACAAAATCTCATACAAAGAGTCATGCCCTGCAATACGCTCAGAGCAGCTACGACATAATCATGAAGTCACAGTCAAAAAATCATATCTAGCAATAAGCTCAAGTCAGGCACTCAACAAACATCAGTCATGGCCACGCGATATGCTCAAAGCAGGCACCACAAAAACACAAAGTCTGACCCTACAATACGCTCAGAGTAGGCACCCTACAAACACCAGTTGTGGTCACGCAATACGCTCAAATCATTCACCACAAAATCACAAAGTCAAGCCCTACAATGCGCTCAAAGTAGGAAGCCTACAAACATTAGTCGTGGTCGTGTAATATGCTCAAAGCATGCACCACAAAATCACAAAATCAGGCTCTACAATACTCTCAAAATAGGCACCCTACAAACACCAGTCGTGGTCACACAATATGCTCAAAGCATGCACCACAAAATCACAAAGTCAGGCCCTACAATACGCTCAAAGTAGGCACCCTACAAACATTAGTCGTGGTCACACAATACGCTCAAAGCATGCACCACAAAATCACAAAGTCAGGTCCTACAATATGCTTAAAGTAGGCACCCTACAAGCACCAGTAGTGGTCACGCAATACGCTCAAAACATGCACCACAAAGTCAGGCTCTACAATACGCTCAAAATAGGCACCCTACAAACATCAGTCGTGGTCACACAATACGATCAAAGAATGCCCCACAAAATCGCAAAGTCAAGCCCTACAATATGCTCAAACTAAGCACCCTACAAACATCAGTCGTGGTCACGCAATACGCTCAAAGCATGCACCACAAAATCACAAAGTCAGGTCCTACAATATGCTCAAAGTAGGCACCCTACAAACACCAGTCATGGTCATGCAATACGCTCAAAGTATGCACCAAAAAATCACAAAGTCAGGCCCTATAATACGCTCAAAGTAGGCACCCTACAATAACAACTAGGGTCATGCAATACGCACAAAGCATGCCCTAGCACTTGCTATAATCATACCATGCTTCACTCATCACATATTACTCATTGCAAGATTGACCACACAGATCATAACATAAAACATTTATCACTATAATCACATGGCACGCATGAATTCTCAACTAGACGGGGTAGGGCACACCCCTCAATTACAATTCTACACAGTCGGAACACAGAAAGGGTCTCCAACTGGTAGCACACAATTTACGCACGATCTGACAATAAAAGTTCAAGTGCTATTAGTCTTCTCAGCGTTTTTTTCTCCGCCTTGCTCTAAAACCACTCTAACGCTAGCCTCTTAAGCCTCTCTATCAGGTTGATATCATTATGTTCTGAGGTAGGGGCGGATAAGGCCAGCATCGACTCTTTCATTAATTGGGTCATGGCCCTCAAGGTTCTACAAAATTCGTCGACGGCCTCAGTGTTATAATCGCTGGATCACAAGGACACTCAATCACTACTCTGCCCTAAAACCACTCTAAGGACACTCCTAAAACTCCCTATGCCAAAGATCCTATCTTGGCTGCTCTGATACCATATCTGTCACGACCCCGTCCCCCTTGCCGTGCTCAACAGAGGGTGACAGGTAGTGGGTTCATGATCCATAGATCACGATTGCCACTCAGGTCGGGGTGCGCTCATCTCTGTATTAAAAGGCTAAACAAAGCAAAACATGGCCAGAAACTTAAAACAATGATACAAGAGCAGAAGAGCATCAAGAAATAGAATTCTCAATCAAACTAAAATCCACCATATAAAATTTCTTTCAAAAGTATTACAAACCATTTGGGGGCATCGAGGCCCAATAGTACATCTATTCCATAATAAATAATAACTAGCTCCAAACTGCTCTATAGAACATATAATGGAGGAGGGCATATTCGTCAGCTCCGAATCTCAACCGTCTACTGCATCCAGTAGACCACGCCTTCCACCTGTGACTGTAGCTCTACAAGGATGGCAAGATAGTGGAATGAGCTATACAACCCAGTAAGGAAGTCTAGATACTAAGCATCAATAACAAATCTATCACAGTAAAAATTATCGGATAAGCTAGGAATCTCATCAATGTATTAATCGCATGAATCAATCAGGTATTAGAATTCTTCATTTAGTCAATGCACTAATTTACATTCACATTCCTAGTGCAGGTAATAGATGTCACATGCATTGGCAGTTCAGAAAAACCTTTTTCGGCAAACATCTTCATAAAACATAGCAATCACGTATTTCACAGTATCATTCATTCATCTATAATTGAACATTTCTCACAGCTTGCATTTCTATTACAAGGGAGCATATTCTCATTTCAAAGCATTCATAAAATCTGGTTATGCAATACACATAAAGCATGTACCTCCCTAGTCATAATCGCACAGGCATGCCCTACTCTATTCTCAAAGCAGGCCAATCAGTCACCTATCACAATATGGTCATGCAATATGCTCAAAGCAATCCAATCAGTCACATATCACAGTATGGTCATGCAATACTCTCAAAGCATGCCAATTAGTCACATATCACAATATGGTCATGTAAAACACTCAAAGCATGCCAATCAGTCACATATCAAAGTATGGTCATGTATTACGCTCAAAGCATGTCAATCAGTCACATATCACAGTATGGTCATGCAATATGCTTAAAGCATGCCAATCAGTCACATATCACAGTATGGTCATGCAATACGCTCAAAGCATGCTAATCATTTACATATCACAGTATGGTCATGCAATACGCTCAAAGCATGCCAATCAATCACATATCACAATATGGTCATGCAATACACTCAAAGCATGCCAATCAGTCACATATCACAATATGGTTAAGCAATACGCTCAAAGCATGTCAATCAGTCACATTTCATAGTATGGTCATGCAATACGCTCAAAGCATGCCAATCAGTCACATATCACAGTATAGTCATGAAATACGCTCAAAGCATCTCAATCAGCCACATATCACAGTATGGAAATAGAACAGTGCCAACTCCAAATGGATGGTCCTTGGCATAGTGGCTAGTATAACAATATCACAATCGAATAGTCAACCTTTATCTGCACTTAATCAATATCCCATGACAGACAAGCCTAGTCTCATTAACAAGGTCTGAGTCTCATTCAGAAATATACGACTAACATTTACTCTATGCCACTAGCATGAGGCCCCCATCATAAGAGAGCTATCTCATGGCAGTTATACTTGTCAATTAACATTCATAACTCGTAGACTCATTTATGTAGCATGTATCATAGGGCTATCACAGGGCATTCACATTGGTTAAATTATAGTTAGTACAGGTTCGCCTAACATTAATCACATGACTCCATGGCAATTAACTTGTAGTTTTCATCACAGGAAAACCATCCCATAGCATTCATGTTAATCAATCAATACACTGTGGTATGCTTAAGAGAGAGGGTGAGGTGAGAGTAACTTTCGACCAGTACCCCTAGGGTTGAGGTAAATCTTCTCTCTCTTCTTTTTCTTTTCTTCTTCTCTCTGCCTTCTCCCCCCTCTTCTCCCTCTTCTTCGTCTGAGTCCCTCGCAGAGGTCTACACGACAGTGGTAGTGTCATGCATGCCTCTCCCTTGGTCTCACTGGACGTGCATGGCGATGGCAGCACCATGCGAGAGTCTATCACATAATAACAATACCAGATTCACATAATAACAGTGTCCATATCAAAGAATGAGTGTTACAGCTGCAATTTTAAGTCGTGACATCTGATCATAAATAGGGTCATAACTTTTTATTCGTTTGGAATTTGAAGACAGTTCCCAAACAAATTTTACACTAAAGAGATCTATCTTTCAAATAGGGGTGTTTGAAAGTAATTGGAATTTGTTTGGCCCCTCAAAAGATAAAAATAATGGAGGCATTTCATCTGAAATCTGTTGTGCAGTAAAGGCAGTGACATGTCTTTAAAACTTCTTCAATATCTCGCAAACCAGAAGGAGTTTCGAAATATAGTTAACATGTGATTCTTGTAAGATCTTTTAAGAGATATTTTAAGATCTTTTAAGATATCTTTTAAGAGGTGGTGGTTTGAAAGAAAACGGATCCTTTTTGGTCAATCAAAGCATGTGGCAACAGAGGCGTCAGTTTTGAGCTTTTGTAGAACTGTCTATAGTGAGATTTTGTCACAATTAATCGTATAACTCTCAAATTAGACAGAATTCTGAAAAGTGTTAAACATGTGATTTTAAGCTTACTCATAAATATTTCATATAGTGGTGGTTTGGAAGAAAACAGACCTCATTTGGTTGGATAAAGTTTGTGATATCTGAGACATCAGTTTTGTGTTTTTACCAAACCTGTTTACAGTGATCTATTGGCATATTTCGATGTATAGATTTACATATATAAAGAATCATAACAAGATGTGAACATGAATATTGAAATAGACTCAGGAATATTTCCAATGGCGATGGTTTGAGGCCAATTGGACCTTGTTTAATAAGTCAAAAGTGGATTATAAAAACATGAAAACTTCATATAATTTTACAGCACAGTCACAGTACTACTTAATATGATACTCAAATGGCCCATAACCCTTTCACTTTCAAAAGGATACCTAAGAACACAAAGTTACATAATTTCTGTGAAACACAAGATAGATTTGATGCTTATTGTGGTCATGCAATTGCGATTCGCATGGTTGGAAAAATCACAACATAACAGTGAACATAACATCATTCATACTACCAATAGCATGCACAAACACATTCTTAAATCACATTCAACCTTACACACAAAGGCCTACAAGGTAGAAATCCACTTACCTTGGATGTATCTTGCCTCTAAAACCTTCTTTCACAGCCTTCTTCAACTCTTAAAGTGGTTGTTCTAACAGTGAGCTAAAAGGGGAGCTCCTTCTTAGTTCTTCACATTGACTTAGAGAGAGAGAGATGAGGAGGAGTGGAGGGGTGTTAGAATGAGAGAGATGTTTGAACGCATTTTTCAGCACCTTGGTACCTGATGCGAAATAAAGAGGAAGCAGGTCAATGAAGCCTCAACATACATTGGAAATTTTGATAGTCTCAGAATGGCCCCAAAACGAGTCAAGATCTTCATAAGCACTTCAAAAGGTTACCTGCCAAGGTTCGTCGCAATCCGACATGTCTATGACAGTGCAGACAAAAATACAATTTCGAAAAAATCAGCCTTTAGCACCTTGAAACGGACCGTATTTAGAACTATATTTTCGATGCGTCAAATAGCTGTGAGACCACTACCATTGGATCTGGCACAGTCAAAAACCCTTATGGGTCAACTTTCAGCTTAATTAAGCACTTTAGGACAAAGTTATGGGTAAAATACCGAAAAGGGGTAGGCCGCACACTATTCCCGTGTGGCCACTCTGCACCAAAACACCATTAACAGTGGTTGTTTTTGTAGTCATGAGGAGTGACTTTCGGGGCCAATATCTCACTCATTTCAAGCCGGATCGCGCTCAAATTTTGTGAGCATGTTCATCTCATTGAGACGAGTGTTTCAATAGTTGGGATGCCTTGTGACAATGCCCGAGCAGGGAGAAAAACTAAAGAGAATTTGTTGATCCGTGAAGAAAGTTGCAAAAAATTCAGCATCCAAATCACGACGTTCGCATACCCGATCAACGTGAAACCAATTGAATTATATGTGTAAGGTCCGAGGCTATATCTGATATGAACCTTGTGTACGATGAATGGTTGAACTTCACACACAGAGGAATAGAAGCTGTTGTAAATTATGGCCAATGAATTTCATGATTCTGGCCAAAAACTCAAGACGACAAAATCTTCATCCGGACACGAAATCGAGTTGTGTTTGTTACAACAAGATTGTGACGGCATGTTTAGTGCGACTCAACAAATAATTAAAGAAAAACATCCAGGAATGAGCGCACTATCGATCCGAAGTTTTCAAGATTCATCCATTCAAGTCTTATGATCATGACTTAAACACATGATTCATGGCTCGAACTTGGTATCAAATCGATTACCATGCAGAGCCCTACAAGAAACAATCATCTTTCGACCAAATGGGCATCATAGCAACCCTGGATCAGTCATGGAAGATCACGCAAGTTCTTGGGCAGCAGTAAGGACTGTTTTGGAATTCCACACATTGTTAAGCAAGGGCAAAACAGTCCTTTTGTACCCATTTTTAGAATTTCTTTTAGCTCAATTAAAATATAATTATCTTCAATTTTAAGTAGTTTTTGGGCATCCACCTATGTTTGGGCCCAATTCTATATAAACATGCAAAGCCAAATTGTAAAAAAAAAAAAGAAAAAGAGGGAAGAGTTCATTCTTCATCGATTCAATAAAGTTTTCAATTCTCACTCAAGCTCGTGGGTGCATCTTGGAGAGAGAGAGAGAGAGAGAAAAGAGAGAAGATAAGGGTCGATACCTCTCAGTAAGGTGACTTTCTCCCTCATCTTGTCTCTTTTCTCTTTTCTTATCTCTATCTCTTTCTCTCTCCTCTCCTCTTTCTCCTCTTTTCTCTCTTCCTCCTCTTTTCTCTCTCATCTTCTTTTACCATCTATATCTCTTCTTTTCTCTCTCATCTCTCCCTCTCTCTTGCTTTCATATTTATCTCTTTCTCTCTCTTCGTCCTCTGGTGTTTCATATCTCTCTTTCCCTGCTTCTCTTTCTTCATTCATGCATGACAAGCCTATCTCTCTTTCCTTGCTCCTCTTTCTCCATTCACGCATGGTGGACCTATCTCTCTTTCCCTGCTCCTCTTTCTCCATTCACGCATGGCAGACCTATCGTCTGGTGTGATGCCTTACTGCTTCTGAGACATGAACAATGAGTCAAGCCTTAGCCTGATTGATGCAAGCCTAGCGTCACTTGGGTTCTCTTTCTTTCTTCTCTTCTGTTAGCGTCGCCTGGGTTTTCTTTCTTTCTCCTCTTCTGTCATAGCTGGTGTAAGCCTAACATCGCTTGCGTTCTCTTTCTTTCTTCTCTTCTGTCTCAACCGGTGCAAGCCTAGCGCCACCTGGGTTCTCTTTCTTTCTTCTCTTCTATCACAGCCGGTGTAAGCCTAGTGCCACTCGGGTTCTCTTTCTTTCTTCTCTTCTGTCACAGCCGGTGCAAGCTTAGCTCTGCCCGGGTTCTTTTTCCATCTTCTCTTCTTTCATAGCCGGCGCAAGCCTTGCATCGCTTGGGTTCTCTATCTTTCCTCTCTTCGGTCATAGCCAGTGCAAGCCTAGCGCCGCCTGGGTTTTCTTTCTTTCTCATCTTCTGTCACAACCGACGTGAGCCTATCACCGCCTATTTTTCTCTCTCTTTCTTCCCTTCTTTTACAACCGGTGGAAGCCATCACCATCTGAGTTTTCCTTCTCTTTCTTCTGATAGCCAGCGCAAACCCATTGTCGGTTGCATTCTTTCTCTCTCTTCTTTCTTTATTTCACAGCCGACGGAAGCCATTGTCGTCTGAGGTTTCTCTCTTCTTCTCTCATTCATGTCTGCGTCCTCCTCCTCCTTTTCTTTCCTCCTCTCCTGGCATGGTTTTCTCTCCTACTATGTTTCTTCTTCTCTTTTATCTTCTTCTCTTCTTCTGCCTCCCTTCTCCCTCCCTATTCTTTTTTTATTTTTCTCTTACTCTCTCATTTGACAAAGAAGGGTTGAGACAAGCCATTGTGTATAGCTAGTTAGTATTGGTACAGTTGTCTAGTAGTAACTCTGTTGAACCCGTCTGAGCTACCATGCCCATTTTACTACCACGACAGGTCAATTACCTACTAGTCAAGTCACTGTGTCACTCTCACCACTCGATCAATTCTTCTCACTCCAATCTTCATCCTCTCATCCTCTTCCTCTTTTTGAATGTGCATGCCTGTGTACAATCGCCCAAAAGTAAGGTGGGGTCCCTTGACCCACTTGTCTTATAACATTTGCCACATGTGTGTGATTACAGAAACAGGAAAATACAAGCCAAGGGAGGTGATTCCAAACAAGTTTTATGATTGGGGGGCTTTCTCCATGATCTAAGAGGATGCCCATGCGAGCAAGCCCGATTAAGTCCCGAACCCACCTTAAATTCCTCTCTCATCGGTAGGTCCACCTGCCCTTGTTTTTTAGAAAGGTTCCCAAGAGAACTATCTCAAAGTCTCGGGTTCCCCTGAAACCTGAGATGCATGCTGCCCGATCATCCGGATTCGAAGGGTGAGATCAAGGCACCTAACCAGCTTGGCGACTCCACTAGGGACTTACTACCCCTTAGTCGGATCGCACTTGTTTGGCTAAGTTTCTCCTTTTATTTTCTGTATCTGCACTTATGGCTTCCGGGTTCTGTAACCCATTCATCTGGATCGGGGATTTTCTTATCCCCACATTTGCGAGTATCCCCAAGGAACAAGTTCCTCAAACTTCATTCCCAATCCTCCTTTTGAGCAAAGAACCCAGGTCTAGCTCCCAAGTCTAAACCTAGATTGGTGTGAGGAGGGACCTAAAAGTCCCTAACTCCTTGTTTCCTAGCTCTGATGGAACCTCCACTAAAGCCCCTTGCATTAGCAGTACTTCTGTTCCCGTACACAGCACGCATCGTGCCACTGACAAGTCACTTGTCAGCCATATTGCTGAGGTATGCCGGAAGGCTGTCCAGTCCTTTTCTGCAAAAGGCAAACAAGTTGTCATTGCTTCTGTGAGTCGTCGTAAGGCTACCCCCCACATTCTTGCACCCAATCCCTTACCTGAAAAGGAAGCAATCCAAACTTGTGTGTGGAACATGTGACCAGAAATTGCTTTACATGTTGAGGCCTCTAATCCAACCTCCATGTCATAATTGATCTCTAAATCAGTCCGCATAGAAATCTTTTCACACCACAACAGCGGGTCATGACTACCTCCTGCAAGCTCGAGAGACAATCGAGGCATTGGCAGCTCTCGGACTACCTCCTAGGGCAGCCAAGAAAAAGGAGTAATCAGTGCAGCCGTCACTGTCAATGATCCGAAGAAGGCTCCCTCCCAAAATTTGGACCTCTCAAAAGGGGTGAGCACAGTAAAAACAACACCTCAAGCAGGCAAGCAACAACAGTTGTACAACCGAGTACCCCGGCAGGAGAATCTTAATCGGGATGATTATTTCACCAGGCATAAGAATAAGATCTACCCCTTTGAGAAGGAATGGGTCCTTGTTCTGGTTATTATTGGAACATAATACGATCGAGCATCCAGAAGCCAAGGTCCCTAAGCAAGCTGGGCTTGATACTCAGGCAAATTATTGTCCTTATTATCAAAGGATCAATCATCACACAGATGACTACTTCATGCTAAAAGATAGTATCGAGGCCCTGATTCAAAAGGGTCCGATCAAGCTTGAAGACTTAAAGAAGGCATTCGGAGCATCAGAAGCCTCCCTTGCAGTAATCGTCCAAGAGGAAGACGAAGCCCCTGGTATCCTTCACACCTTCTTTGTTATAATGCTTCCAGAAGATCTAATCACACCGAAACAGGCAAGGCAGCCTCAACGCCTTGCTCAGGGGACTAGGACCGTTGGTGCCTGTATCCCCAAATATGGGGCAACTACATGTGGGAATGCACCAATTTCCATGATATATACGCAAAGAAAATGCAGGAATGACAAGAGTTTTACAACATTGTAGTAAGTGATCCCCAAACCACTACTCCACCGATGCAAGAGGACCTCCCAACGCAATACCTTCGTGGTAATGATCAGATTCTGCTGAACCCTCAACTTCCCAGTCGTGGATAGTCCATCACGAGTGAAGTAAGCTCAAGTCCTTAAGACGAGAAGCAGTTCGCCAAGCGAGGGCTGCTCACAAGCATAGCAAGAAAAATCAAGCACCACCTCAAAAAACAAGAAAGAGACAGGCACAAGGGTAGCTCGCTGGAGAAACAAGACGGCTCAACCTCTAGTTGAGGAGGAATTTCTCAGTCCCCTTCCCCCACTGCCAACTTTACTGGACTTTATCCCTGGCACGATCCTTCTTCCTTGTTCATTCCATCAAGAAGACGTCCTCGAGTCATCTTCTCCTCAGAGCACGTCCAATGAGGATGACGACAACAAAAGCACCCCCCAATGGTCTAACCAAGGGAAAGACCTAAAAGACCCCCTGCCCACGTCCAGTCCTGTTGATGACGTAAAAGGCTCCCCAAATCAGTCTGATGAGAGTAACGACCTTAAAGTTCCCCCACTTTCTAACTTTTCTCCTCCTTCTTCTTCTGCATCTCAACCTTCCTCTTCTATGTCTCCTATAGATACAGCCTTGCATTATCCCGACTTCGAGGCCCTTGATCAAGAATTCAAAGGAATCCACATAAGCAGGATGCAATGGAAGCGATTGAAAAAGACCCCGGCCCAGGCAGCTAAAGCCAAGTCGAGCCACCTTCTTCAAAGAAGAACAAATTGTCAAAGCCAAGGAAACCCCAGTGGCCCCCTGAGCCCGACTTGGAGCAGAGACTGAGAGAATCAAGAGGGCAAAGCTTCTACTTTCAGGAAGCTTGCCACATGGTACAAGTCTATGAAGTATCAGTCAGTGCGGGCAAACAGTGCAGACACCCGTTCAAAAGACCGTGTGATTCGTACGAGGATACTTCTCGCCCCACAATCGTTCAATCTCAAATCCCCCTTAACTTTCAAGACGAGCTCCTGTAGCCTTATAGGCTTTCCACGTCTGAGGTGGACCCTTCTGCCCCTTGGTTCGATAAAGGTGCAGAAATCATGACCTACTCTGAAGCCTATTGGAGGCAGAGATGTTAAGGTTGTGTGTATCTGCACTTGAGGTTGATGAAGAAGCCTCTGAAAACAACAAGGAAGAGTTGCAAAAAGCCTCACAAGAATGAGAAGAAGGCGGCCAAGCTACTGTGACGAGCTCGAAGAAATAAATCTCTGGGATGAAGCCAACCCAAGGCCTACTTTCATCTCGGTAAATATGTCTCCAAAAGAAAAAGAAATTTTCACTACTTTCTTGCGAGCAAACCGATATGTCTTTGCTTGGCATTACCATAAGATGCTTGGTTTAAACGCTCAAGTTGTCGTTCACTGTCTCGCCATCGATCAGACTGTCAAACCTGTCAAACATAAATCAAGGAGGTTTAGGCCTGACCTCGAAATGCAGATAGACGCCAAAGTTACCAAACTCAGACAAGAAGGCTTCATTCGTGAAGTCAAGTACCCGAAATGGCTAGCAAATGTTGTTCCAATCAAGAAGACGAATGGTCAAATCAGGGTTTGCATTGACTTCCGCGACTTCAATACTATCTGTCCCAAAGATGACTTCTTGTTGCCATTCACCGAGATGCTCATCGACTCTACAGCCCATGCCAGATCTTCTCCTTCATGGATGGATACTCCGGGTATAATCAGATGCGAATGGCACCCGAAGATGAGGAAGCCACTACTTTCTTAACTCCAAAAGGGGTCTTCTATTACACAATGATGCCTTTTGGATTAACGAATGCTCGTGTCACATACCAGAGAGCATGACAACCATCTTCAAAGACATGATGCACAAGGAGGTGGAGTGTTATGTAGATGACTTGGTGGTAAAGTCCGAAGAGAAGGATGCTCTACTCCTTCATCAACTTAAAATGAACCCACTGAAATGCGCTTTTAGCGTGCGTTCTGGAAAATTCTTGGAGTTCATTGTCAGACATCGAGGCTTGAAGTAGAGTCAGTCAAGATCAAGGTGATCCAAGAAATGTCATCACCAACTACACTGCGAGAACTGTGCTCTCTTCAAGGGTAGCTGGCGTACATCCGTAGGTTCATCTCAAACCTCTCAGGTCACTGTAAACCCTTTACACACCTGCTAAAGAAAGATACCACATTCATCTGGGATGAAGCATGTCAAGCAGCTCTTGATGACATCAAACAATATTTACTCAACCCTCCAGTACTCTCTACACCAGTGCTAGGAAAACCTCTCATCTTATTCGTGATCGCTCTTGACGAGTCACTTGGGCATTGTTGGCACAAAGCAGTGACGAGGGAAAAGAAACAGCACTATATCATCTCAGTCGCAGGATGCAGGGGGCGAGAAGAATTATTCCCCCATAGAAAAGATGCACCTTGTTCTGATCTTCACAGTACAAAAGCTTCGTCATTATTGAAGTGAAACTGATATCAAAAGCAGATCTTGAAAAGTTTCTCATGACATGTCCATGCTTATCAGGATGCCTTGCTAAGTGGGCATTATTGCTGATGGAATTTGACATCACGTATGTCCCACAAAAGGCCATCAAGGTCCAGGCACTGGCTAATTTTCTTGCAGCACACCCTGTATCGGTAAAATCTCCATTATCAAGCAACCTCCCTGATGAAGAAGTATTATGTGCTAACCTTGCTCATGCATGGGAATTGTACTTCCACAAAGCCTTCCAATCAGACTGAGGAGGCGCTGGAGTGGTATTCCTAACCCCGAAAGGAGGAGTACTGCCTCTTTCTTTCTCTCTCACTGAGGCAGGTTCTCATAGCCTTCGACCTCGACTTAGAGCAGCTCAAGATCTACAGTGACTTTGAGTTAGTTATCCGACAGCTTAAAGGGATCTATGATGTGAGGAATGACACTTTCAAGCCTTATCACGATACTGCAAAATCATATATGGCCCAATTGGATGACATATCCTTGAGTCACACCTCTAGGAGGTTAAACTCGCAGGCTGACGCACTTGCAAAACTCGGCGCTACAATTCAATTATCATCATCAGGACCCACGCTTGTCTAAGTCGTAAAATGGAGACACATTGAACTAAGAACCGAGGTAGGCGCAGATAATGGGAGAAATATCTTCCTCGAGTGCCCTCCTTATCCATTCGGAGCACTTCTATCAGCTAAAGAAAAGAAATGGCACCCAGCCAAGGAGTCAATGTTCAAAACCAAGAGCCCGAGTTCTTCGACACAATATGTACGAAAATCAAGGAGGTAGAAGATTGGAGAGAACCCATCGCTAGTTTTCTAAAACATGGTAGACACCCAGAAGATCGTGTCGAGCGCAACAATGTGTGCCGAATATCCACCAAGTATACTCTCCTAGAAGGAGATGCTCTCTTCAAATGGTCATTTGACGGTATTCTTTTTAAATGTGTGGACATGCACGAGGCAAATAAGGTGTTGGAAGAAGTCCACTCAAGCACTTGTGGACTACATCAGTCTTGTCCCAAGCTCTATGAACAGATACGCAGATTGGGGTATTATTGGCCTTCCATGATTGTTGATTCCTTAAACTATACTAAAAAGTGCCAGGTATGCCAAATACATTAAAGCCTTGTTCATCAACCTCCAGAGCCCTTACACCGTACAATGGCATCATGGCCCTTCTCACAATGGGGTATGGACATTGTAGGGCCTATTGATCCTCCTTCGGTAATGGGCCATGTCTTTGTTCTAACCACAACAGATTATTTCTCTAAGTAGGCTGAAGCGGTCCCCCTTAAGTAAGTTCATATGATAACAGTGGCCAACTTTGTTCGACATCACATTATATACCAGTTTGGGGAACCTAACCGGATTGTCTATGGGGGTGAAGCAGTTTTACCCCTCGAAATTTAAATCCCTTCATTGCATGTTGTCGTACATCAAGGACTAACAGAAGATGAGAGAGTCAAACTTTGATATCAAGAATTGGATGCACTCGATAAAAAGAGGCTAGATGCTTAGCAGAACCTCGAACTCATTCGCTTGTGGGGATTTTGTTATGGCTGTTAAGAGTATATCAAACACACAAGCAGACTTCTCTAGCAAGGAACTGGCCTATGCTGAAGAGCATACCTTGTTCACAGTGGATGCCCTTCCACAAAACAACATGGAATTCACTGTTGTGTTGGAGGACTTAGCTTCCAACTGGCATCATTAGCCAAGCCTTAACACTCATCACCACCCTTTGCCTACCCAAGTCAGCGTCATGCATGATAATTGCTGCACATGGCTCAGCGTTGTGCGCAACAGTTGCCACATGTAACTCATCCCCGCATGTGAACAACATCATGCACAACATGATGCTAACCATGCACTGATAAGCACCATCAAAGGCCAGCGCCGATTGTGCTGCTAACTCCTAGTGTCAGCAGCCTTTCTTGAGGACCAGCGCCGACTGTGTTTCTAAAAGGTTAGTGTCGGCTATGTTTTTAATGCCTATCACTGGCCGCCTATCGTTTTTCATTTTCCACACGTCTCCTAGATTCTCGAGACCCCTCATTTTCTGGTGGAAGTCCCTTCACCTCCCCGACGGTTACACGATATCCAAGTGCAACAGTCCACCTCCTGGCCTGACACATGACTCACACGTGCGGATGGCAACTGTCTGCCTCCCCGATGGTTGCACACCTTCCAAGCACAATCGTCCACCTCTAGCGACGGTTTGTCTCCTCGCACCCTTCGATTTCTAGTTGAAATTCCCCTTCAGCAGCCGAAAATCCTCGGCAACTTCCCCCAAGTCACCGAGAAACCACTACACCCATCAAAAAACCGCTAAAAACTGCCAGAAACCCCTGGGCACCCCATTGTTACAACCTTTGCCCTTTCCTTTCTTTACCAAAACCCCCAAAAGTCAAAACTCCCTATTTCCCTGATGAACCCCCTTCTTTCGGTGCAAATTCCTGCAAACTCTAGCGAAAACGTGTCCCTCCTTGTTGGCGTTTCTTTCTCGCAGCTAGAACTTCCCCTATTTGCTAGCAAGCTCCCGCTAAAACTCTTGCTAGAACACCCACTGTGTTTGCCGAAGCTTTTCATCGGAAACTTCCTTCTCATTGTTGAAATTTCTTTTTTACCTTAAGTTTTTTTACCTTCAGTGAAAAAGTGAAAATGGGGGCTACTCCCTTTATATAGTCGATGCTTTCTTCAAATGCCATTCGCAAACTGGGAATCCCAGTCGCTTCCAAGAAGGCTAAACATCAATGGGATAGATCGGGTCTAGTTTTGACCCGAGGCCTGAGCAAGTTTTATTGCCACCCATGAAATTCTATGCAACAAGGGACCAGGACTGGGTCGGGCTCAGGTTAGGGCCCGAACACTAACCCACACCAAGCGCCGACTTTGTCTTTGGTAACCCCAACGCCAGCTATGTTTTTAAGTTACCTCAAAACCGACTGTGTTTTTAATAAACCCTAGTGCCTACTTCATCCTCAGCAATCCTGCCTATGTTTAAGAGCTAGCATGACTACCCTTAGCGTCACCTACATTTTTAAACCTCAGTACTAATCTGGTATTGAAGAGATAGTGGTTGGTTGTCCTCAACGTTAGCTGCGTTTTCAAAAGGCTCTGCTCGTACTGAGTGTTCAAGAAGCAGTGTTGGTCGTTCTTAGTGCCGGTTGTGTTCTAAATAGTCCATTGTCGCATGCCCCATGCTAAAGCCATATGTGTTCTACCATTGTTATCCCAAGTAGAGTTGCACTTTGATTGTATTATCCCCAGCGGAGTGGCACTCAGGTTGTTCAACTCAAGCCATGACTTATCATCCCCAGTAGGAGTAATATTCGTACTGTGACCCATTATCCCTACTGGAGTTAGAGTCATTTTTACCACTGCAACCCCCAATGGGTCTGCCTCACACCTAGGAGTCGGGTACCATGTTTCACTTATAAGGGACCCACAGTTGTTCCCATTACCCTTAATGAATGCGGTCTTCCTATCTAAACCCCTTGTTGGCCTTAACCCTTTTATCCCCAAAGAGTTAGATTCCCCTCTACAGACTTATTTCCTATGAAGCTTTACCTACATGGCGACCCATGCTATGGTCCATGCTGCATGACCTTAAACTACACAGCTTTAGTCCATGCTGCACGACCTTAAACTACACAGCTTTGGTCTATGATGCACAACCTTAAACTGCGCAGCTTTAGTCCTAGCTGCATGACCTTAAACTGCACAACGTTCATCAAGGTGCATGACCCTAAATTGCATGGTTCAAACTATATGGCCTTAAACTGTAGTGGAGGTCTAGTGACCCTAAACTGCACGGTCCAAGCTATATGACCTTAAACTATAGTGTACATCCTAGCCGCATGACGTTAAAAGGCTCAGCGCCATGGTCTAAACTATATGACCCTAAAACTATACCGGAGGTCTAGTCACACGACCTTAAACTGCATGGTCCTAGTTGTATGACTTTAAACTGCATAATCATAGTCCAAGCTATATGACCTTAAACCATAGTGCACGTTCTGGCCACACGTTAAACTGCTTTGCACAGGTCTAGGAGGCATGACTTAAACTCGCCCCCTCTTATGTGCACACACCTTTTACGTGCATTTTCATGCACATCTTCTCTAACCGACCCATTCATGTGCGCGCATCATTTTCATTACCTCCCCAGTGAATCCATTCATTTCATCATCATCATTACCCAATGAGTCTCACCCGTGCTCAAAAAACGGCGTACCATCCCGCCACCCATACTCGTCGTAAGCTAGTGGGTCATCATTTTTCACCCACCTTTCGTACATCATCCATCTTTCACAAGTAGCCTCGTGCCATCTTCCCAAAGTGAGCTAAAACCACTACCATACTCACTCGATGGCCTCTACAGACTATCATTCATCACCACTATGGTCCAGCTGTATGACCTTAAACCATAGTGTACGTCCTGGCCGCATGACGATAAACTGCTTAGCGCAGGTCTTGAAGGCATGACCCTAGACACTCCTTCACACAAAATAATGGGCATGGTGTATACCTAGACAAGGGAACACCATGAGTTAAAATGACAGACGGGTATGGTCATGAAACCATGAGTAAAAGAGTTTCGTAAAGAAACAAAATGGGCACGATAAAACCCCAAAAGGGCACCGTGAGTAAAAACAGATGAAAAGGATGGACATAGTCGAAAGATCATGGGTAAAAGAGCCTCAAATAAAAGGAAGTTGGTGAAAACAGTCTCTACGGCGTCGCTTCCCAAGTTCAAGTGAAAATCCACAAAGGACACTTGGACCAATAAGCAGGTTGATGCAGCGCTCACCTCAACAAGCGGCTTCAGCCCACATTCAAATAAAACAATCCCAAGTGTTGCAATACCAGGACCCAAAAATACGAGCTTCTAGGAAAAGATTCCGACAGCCTGAGCCCAGTTGCAAAAAGGACTCAAAGGATAGAAGATTCGTCAAGAAAGCAAGATAAGTCTCATGAAGAAGAGCATCGTTCCCAAGAGGTTATGAAACGCACCCCCAGATGCCGGAGACGCACCAAGAAGTCTAAGTCGCCATGACTTTGGACCTACTAACAGTGGGTAGGGGATATACCCAAAGCTGGTTACCTCGATAAACTGAGGTACCCTACTCACTAAGGAATCAGCCATGACTTTGGAGCCGAAATCACGATTGAAGCCTCTCTCAAAGAAGAAAGGGATCTTGATTGTTGTAGCTGCACAGCAGTGGGTAGGGGTTATACCCAAAGATGGTCACATCGATAAACTGAGGTACCCTACCTGTCAAGGAATAACTACTGGTGCACGACGCAGACGGGCACCAACAAAAGGCTCTTCGACAAACCATCCACAACAAACAAATAAGGAAATCATTTCGACAAACCAAAAGATGCCCTAAGAAGGCTAAGTCAACCATGACTTTGGACCTGCTATGTAATGATCTGCTTGCAGTGGGTAGGGGTTATCCCAAAGCTAGTCACCTCAATAAATTAAGGTACCCTACTTGCTAAGGAATAACTGGTGCACGATGCAGATGAGCACCAATCAAAGGCATTTTTGTTATCTATCCAATACAAAGAAACCCAGACCAAATGGGAAAAATACTCTTCACCATGACACTCCATAGCCAGACAGGCCTGATTCTGACTAATGAGGTTTGTAAAAAATCCTCAGCTTCAGAATAACAAACAATCCCCACAAGGGTGAGGACTTCGATAAGATCCTTAAAAAAGGTCTCTTCTCTGCTTAAATTTTCCACGAATGGACCTGTACATTGCATCCAAACATCAGAGCATCCTAGTTGCACGATTGCGTGAATCTCCTTAGCGTTCACGTGGTCCTGTGGCTAGGAAGAAAAAAGTAATAAAGCTGAAGGAAATTTTTTGAATGTTATCCTTCTCGCTTCTCTCTAAGAACAACATTCGATGGGGCAAGTTGTTCGAGTGCATTTTTCAGCACCTTGGTCCCTGATGCGGAATAAAGAAGAAGTAGGTCAATAATGCCTGAACATACAGTGGAAATTTTGACAGACTCATAATGGCCCCCAAAATAAGTCAAGATCTTCATAAGCACTTCAAAAGGCCACTTGTTAAGTTTCATCACAATCCAACATGTCTAAGGCAGTGCAGACAAAGAAACAATTTAAAAAAAAGCAGCCTCTAACACCCTTAAACAAACCCCGTAACTAGAACTATATTTTGGTGAGTCAAACCACTGTGGGACCACCACCATTCGATCCGGCACAGTCAAAAACCCTTATGGGTCAAGTTCGGCTTAATCGGGCACTCCCGGATAAAGTTATGGGTAAAAACTTAAAAGGGGTAGGCCGCACACTATTTCCATGTAGCCACCCTACACCAAAACACCATTAAAGGTGGTTGTTTTCACAGTCATGGGCAATTACTTTTGGGGCTTATATCTCACTAGTTCCAAGTCGGATCGTACTCAAATTTTGTGAGCATGTTCATCTCATCTAGACGAGCATTTCGATAGGTGGTATGCCTCATGACGTTGCCCAAGCAGGGAGAAAAACTAGTGAGAATTTATTGATTTGTGAAGAAAGTTACAGAAAATTCAGCGGTAGCACGCCTCACTCTGGCGGCCAAATCACAATGCTCGCATACTCGATCAATGCAAAACTGTCCGAGGCTATCTCTGGTCTGAACCTCTCATATGATGAATGGTTGGATTTCACACATGGATGCATCAAAGCTGTTGTAAATTTTAGCAGTCAAATTTCAATATTCCGGCCAAAAACTTAAGACGACAAAATCTTCATCCGGACACGAAATCGGGTTGTGTTTGTTGCAACATGATCATGACGACATGCTTAATGCGACGTAGTGAAGAAACTGAAGAAAAACATCAAGGAACGAGAGCACTATCGATCCAAAATTTTCAAGATTCATCCAAAATTCAAGTCTCATGATCATGACTTAAAAACATGATTCATGGCTCGAACTTGGTATCAAATCGATCACCATGAGGAGCCCTACAGGAAAACAATCATCTTTCGATCAAACCGGACATCAGAATAACCCTAGATCAGTCATGAAAGATCACACAAGTTCTCGGACAACAGCAGGGACTGTTCTGAAATTCCACACATTGTTAAGCAAGGGCAAAATAGTCCTTTTGCACTCATTTTTAGAATTTATTTTAATTTAATTAAATTGTAATTATCTTCAATTTCAGGTAGTTTTTGGGCATTCAGCCATGTTTGGGCCCTATTCTATATAAACATGCAAAGCCAAATTGTAAAAAAAAAAAAAAAGGGAAGAGTTCATTCTTCATCAATTCAATAAAGTGTTCAATTCTCTCTTAAGCTTGTGGGTGCGTCTTGGAGGGAGAGAGAAGAAAGAGAGAAGAAAAGGGATGGTACCCCTCATTAAGGTAACTTTCTCTCTCCTCCCCTCTTTCTCTCTCCTCTTTTCTCTTTTCTCTTTTCTCATCTCTATATTTCTTTCTCTCTCATCTCTTCTCTCTTCTCTTTTTTCTCTTCCTCCTCTTTTCTCTCTCATCTTCTTTTCCCATCTCTATCTCTTCTGTTCTCTCTTATCTCTCCCTCTCTCTCTTATTTTCATCTTTATCTCTTTCTCTCTCTTCTTCCTCTAAACTATCAAATCTCTCTCTCCCTGCTCCTCTTTCTCCATTCACGCATGGCGGACCTAGCTCAATTGGCACAAGTCTAGCGCTTCCTGGGTTCTCTTTCTTTCTTCTCTTTTATCACAACCGGCGCAAGCCTAACGCCACTTGGGTTTTCTTTCGTTCTCCTCTTCTGTCACAACCGATGCAAGCCTAGCGCCACCTGCATTCTCTTTCTTTTTTCTCTTCTGTCACAGCCGGTACAAGCCTAGCATCGCCTGCATTCTCTTTTTTTCTTCTCTTTTGTCACAGCTGGTGCATGCCTAGCGGCCCCCGGGTTCTCTTTCTTTCTTCTCTTCTGACACAATTGGTGCAAGCTTAGCGCCGCCTGGGTTCTCTTTCTCTCTTCCCGTTGGTCACAGCCAGGGCAAGCCTAGTGCCGCCTGGGTACTCTTTCTTCCTTCTTTTATGTCACAGTTGGCGCAAGCCTAGCACCGCCTGGGTTTTCTTTCTTTCTCCACTTCTGTCACAGCAAGTGCGAGCCTATCACCGCCTATGTTTCTCTCTCTTTCATCCCTTCTTTCAAAGCCGACAGAAGCCATCGCCGTCTGAGTTTCCCTTCTCCTCTTTCTTCTGACAACCGGTGCAAGCCCATTGCTACATGAATTCTTTCCCTCTCTTCGTTCTTTATTTCACAGTAAGTGGAAGCCATCACCGTCTGAGTTTTCTCTCTTCTTCTCTCATTCCCGTTTGCGTCCTCCTCCTCCTTTCCTTCCTTTTATTTCCTCTTCTCCTCCCATGGTTTTCTCCCCTACTCTATTTCTTCTTCTCTTTATCTTCTTCTCTTCTTCTTCCTCTCTTCTCCCTCCTTGTTCTTTTTCTTTCTTTCTCTTACTCTCTTGATTGACAAAGAAGGGTTGAGACAAGCCATTATGTCGAGCTAGTCAGTATTGGTACAGTCGTCTAGTAGTAACTCTATTGACCTGGTCTGAGCTACCAAGCCCATTATACTACCACGATAGGTCAATTACCTACTAGCCAGGTTACTGTGTCACTCTCACCACTCGATCAAATTCTTTTCACTCCAATCTTCATCCTCTCATCCTCTTTCTCTTTTCGAATGTACACGTCTGTGTACATTCGCCCAAAGGCAAGGTGGGGTCCCTTGACCACTTATTTTTTAACATTTGCCATATGTGTGTGATTGTATAAACAAGAGAATACAAGCTAAGGGAGGCAATTACAAACCAGTTTTATGACTGGGGGGATTCCTTCATGATCTTCGAGGGTGCCCACGCGAGCCAGCCCGAGTAAGTCTCGAACCCACCTTAAATTCCTCTTTCATCGATTGGTCCACCTGCCCTTGTTTTTTAGCAAGGTTCCCGAGAGATCGATCACAAAGTCTCGGGTTCCCTTGAAACCCAAGATGCTTACCGCCTGATCATCTAGATCTAAAGGGTGAGATCGAGGCACCTAGCCAAGAGAGATGAGGGCTGGGGTGGTTAAATGGGTACTGAGAGAAGGGGAGGATAGGTGGCAACAAGCCACCTCCAAGTGGCAGGAGAAGAGGGTAAGGTGGCAAGCAAATGATGCCACTTGGAGAGGAAAACGAAAAGGGGAGAAAAAGAGGAAAATAAGAGGTAGTCCCTCATGGAATACCCTATACCAACCGCCCTGACGATCCAACCCACTCTTCTCTCTTTCTTCGGTAATGCCCATGGCGGCAACATCCTGCTCTGACATTCATGCACGATGTTACACAGCCGGCACTACACAGGCAGCACTACACAACTGGTGCTATACAGGTGGCACTACATAGTCGGCGCTACATAGGCGGCACTACACAAGCGTGCTACACAGTTGATGCTACACAGGTGGCACTACACAGCCGGCGCTACACAGGCGACACTACACAGCCGGTGCTACACAGGCAGCACTACATAGTCAATGCTACACAGGCGGCACTACACAGCCGACGTTACATAGCCGGCACTACACGGCTGGCACTACACATCTAAATAGACTCCTACCGCCATGTGTGTTACTACGGCCGAGAAAACTTTGGTCCTTATAGCGCTGGTGGAGAATTACCAGCTGAGGGTATTGGGAGGCTGATCACCCCTAGAAAGGGGAGAACTGCACTTGGCGCTAGGTTACCAAGTAAAAGAGGATACTCAGGACTCCTCCTCTAGGAGATATTTTTACCTTGGACTACCCTTGGAATTGGGTGGCTCTTGAGATACCTCACGAGATAGTAGCAGATGAAACTTCACCGCAATTTCTAGTTATGGAGAAGAGAATAGGGAGCCTTTTTTTAAACCTCACCTCTATCTTCTAATGGAAGGAGGGTCGAAAGGTCCCAAGTCATGAAGAACGCCCTATCCAAGACCTGAATGCACTAATAGGACTGGCCCTCATAGTGCTCTTACTATAAGCTCTTCTCGCCGGACGAGTTTTGAGACAACTGCTCGTCCACCGACGGCAGGAAAGAAGAGGAAGCATGCTGCCCATGCTATAACTCGCGCTCCACCCCGAGCTATCAAACCTGCTCAAAAACACAGGAGCGCAAGACTTGCTGTCAACCTGAAACCGTCTGATGGCTCTTCATCTTCTGCCTCTTTGGAATTCTCTGCTGCTCCTTCTGAGTCACCCTCCGCTCTTTCTGAGTCACCTTCTACCACTCTTGAGCTATTTTCAGCCTCTTTCAAGACTAAGGTAGATAACTCTAGCTCTTTTGAGCCCAGCATCATTGCTTCTGATAGAGAGGGGACACCTGAGCTTGGGGTGGTGCCCGAAATTCCCAGAATGACAGCTGAGTCAGATCTGGCTCCAATTGAGCTTGACGAGGTTGGAAATGAAGGTGCTGGAGTTGTTGCTCCAAGGGAGGAACCTAAAATCGACAGGGCCTCCGAACCTCAGAAGATTGTTGCCCCAATCGAAACAGAGGCTATAGTTGAAGAAACGCTTGAGCGTCAAGAAGCTGCTGCCTCGGGTGATGGAGTTATGGGTAGTGCAGTTAGGCCTTTTTGAGAGTTTAGAGATTGGGGCCCCAAAGGGCATAGGTTAGGAAAATGAGGGAGTTGAGCTTTTTGTGGTAGAGGTTCTGGCTGTAAAAGATGCGGGCTAGGTAGAAGAGGTTGTAGCTGAAATGATGGTCCTAGAAGTTGAAGACTAAAGGGAGAGGATGAGCTCTAGACTTGCCGAGGCTGAGGTGGCAGTTCAGGAAGGAAAAGATGCTAGCCTTGAACTTATCGAGGCCATTCTTAAGAGTAAGAGACAAGAAGAAGAGGCTACTTCTGAGCATGTTGAGGTTGAGGTGATGACTCCAGCAGATGAAGGCCAAAGTGAGGGAATTGACCTTGTTGAGACTGCTCTAGAGAATGAGGGGTGGAGAGAAGAAGTTCTCCCTGAAGGGACCAAGCCTGCTAATGGTGAGGTTGAAAGGCTAGGTGAGGAGGTTAATATCATGGGGGCCAAGCAGCTTGAGACTGGGTCCCCCTTTGAATCTGCAAATGATGAGACCTTGGGCTTCACAATTGCTTGAGAAGAGCCAGTGACTCACATGGCTATCATCCCTTCGAGCCCCAACATTGAGATTGATGCTCCTTCTATTGCGGCAGCCCCAACAACATGGTCCAGGCCTAGTTTCAGTGGGATGTCTGGCATAATCATGGATGTGCTTCATCTAGGCATGCAGAGACTGAAGGATCTGCCTCTAACTGAACTCGACAATGTATTCTAGAAGTTAAGGTAGATCAACCTTTTAGGGGGCGCACCAGAGGTCCTCTCATATTTTGATGGCGTCATAAACAAGCTGGTAGGGTGGAGAATAAGGGCCTTGCAGGAGGAGGTAATTGCGCAGCAGCTAGAGAGTTCGCAATTGCCCTCTTTGAAGTCCTCGCTCATAGGCCATCACGAAATGGTAGAGGCTCAATTACAAAAAAAGGACGATGCGGTTTCCCAGAGATCCGACCTTGCAGAGAAGGCCATTGCTCACCACAACATGATGATGACTCTAATGGCGGAGATACTGATACTGATGCAAAATCTTGATAAATTAGAGGAGGAGACCACAGCTTGGGAAGCCAAGGATAAGGTGCTTGTCGATAATATTTTGACCCTTGAGTACTCCTTGGAGGAAAGGACCACCTTGATGGAGCATGAGGTTGAGATGTAAGCAAAGTTGGAGGGACGCATCCAACAAGCTAAGATATGAACTGCAACATATAGCGAAAAGATCAATGAAGTGATTGATCGATTTTGAAAGTGTCGCCTTATTTTCTTTTTCTTTTCCCTTATTTTTATTCCGACACTTGCAATATCCCCTTGGTTTATGAATAAAATTCTCCTTTTTTTTCAATATGATACGTGAATTTTTATTTTTCTATTTGCTTCTCTGCACTCTATCTCTTACTCTTATTCATTGTTCTTACCCTTCATGGAATGGGATGTGGAGGAATACCCTGCACCTTGCTTCGTTTTATGACAAGTCGTTGTAGCTTCAATGACCTCGAATGGGGAGCAGTTGCTTCTTCTCCCCTTAATGTTTAATTGAACATGGACTCATAATTCATTATTATCATATTGTGATGAGCCTCCTCGCTATAAATAGTCCAATCAGAAGGGGCTTTAGCTTCTATTCAAGGTGCATTCACACCAAGCCCGTCGTAGCTCTTGATCCGACACGAACTCCTTAAAGTGTTTTGATGCAATACGCATAACCCCCAATTGGTTCTGGAGATTGTGAACCTTGCTTCTTAACTCTACCAAGAGATCCTTCTCTTGCGGGCAAGAGGGTTGTCCTTCCTTAACAGCTCTTTTTTGATAAAATTAGGGAAACGCAAAACCTTTTGAGGTGGCTGATACATTATTTCTGCTTCCAAGAGTGCAATGGGCACATGCAGGACATTTTTATGGTCCGACGTGTAGGTGACCCTCTGAGACTGGGAGATCTATCCCCATAACTTCCTTAGTCTCAAGGGCGACTTCTGGTTCTTTAAGGACCACAGATTTTCACTGGAGTTAGCCGTGTATGGAAAAACATGTGGAAGAAGAGAGAGAGAAAGAAGCATCATCGCATGCAAAAAGAGTGGCGCTGTGTGTAGAAAGGGCCTAGCACCGTTTGATAAGAGAGAGAACATCGCATGTGAATGAGAATATCGCCACTCGTGAATGAGAGTAACGCCACACGTGAAATGGGTATCGCCGCGCATGAAGGAGAGTAACGTCACGCATGTAAGGGACTAATGTTGCGTGACAAGGTAGGGCAGAGTTGTGAGAGAAAAGAAACATGTGACCATTGACAACACCGCACATAATAGCTCCGCTCGTGTCGGTACCGCACATGTCATCTACAATGACCTTCACCTACATTGAATACATAAACCCTTTTCTCTTCCTCTCCACCGCCATTTTTCTCCCCTCACTTACTCTCTCTCTAGAACCAAACCAACTCCCCTTGGAGGAAACCATTTCTTGGAGCTCGAGGTAACCTGTGAGTGGGAGGTTGAAGACACCATGAGCATCAAGTAAGTGGGTTTAAGGTTCATGCATCAATTAACTATTTAGTAGCAGATTTCAATGATTAAAGATGAGGAAAACAATGGAATAAAGAGCATGAATGTAGTTGATTAAAAATGAGATCGAACGATTCTGTCAGTGAACTTGTTAAGTTTATATAGTAGTCCACGTACAATATTTTGTTTGACATGAATAAGGTTTTTCATTAAAGCTTATCTTGGCTTATGAAATGTTGCATTTTAATTGAAGCATGCTAAAATTTAAAAGTAAGTATTCAGGAATCGTGAGGGTTTTGCACTGAATCCTTCAGTGACTAAACGATGTCCAAATGGGCACAAACAGTTCTTGAATAAAAAATATATTTGTCTATAATAATATTGCACTTTGTACCACGGTAAAACCTTGAATAGATCTAGAGTTATGCCCAAAGTGTGGGGGAATACCACTGTTTACAGTAGATGGAAGGTCCAACCACTGTCACTTACTTCGCTTATGCAACACCCTGCGTGTATTGCCGCTTGTGCAACGTCGTGCATGTATTACGACTTGTGTAACGTCGTGCGTGTATTACCGCCTGTGCAACGCCATGCGTGTATTGCCGCTTGTGCAACGCCCTGCATGTATTGCCACTTGAGCAACGTTGTGCATGTAACAGCGCTTGTGTAACGTTATTCGTGTACTGCCGCTTGTGCAACACCGAGCATAATGTCGCTTGTGCAAAGCCGGGTGTGTAACGCCAAGCGCGTAAAGCCATGCGTGTAGCATTGGATGGGTCACTGCCACATGAGCAACACTCATGACCGGAATAATACATTTCATGTGATGAATATTAATTGCCCTCATGTTATGTGAATGATACCATGCAACTATGCATTACGTAAAAAACGATTGATGAATTACCTACAACTGTGATAGTTTCATGACATATGTTAAATGACAAGTGTTGTAATATTAATGTTGAATTCTAAGCATAAATGCAATATGATAGATCTCATACAATGGGTATTTTATGATAAAAATCATAATGTTGTGTGATTGATGGATAGTTTTGAGCAAGACTCACACTTTGCATAATGGGGATTGAATTATCTGTCATAAGGTACTGTTTCGGCATGAATGAATTGAATGCTTGAGCGTAATATGATGTCGTGATCTTGACCACTACGCAATGGGATACCCATTGGTGGAGGGTGTTGTTCTATTATGATGTTGTGATATTACAACTGTCAGACCGTGACTATGATACTGGCTATTACGCGATGGGACACCCATCAGTAGTGGATATTGTCTTACTGATAATGGTCGTTACGCTATGGGATGCCCATTAGTAGTGGATACTAATACGTTGGGAATCATGATGCTGACTATGTCCCCTAAGTTGCTGAATGATAGGATGGAGTTAGGAGAAAGTGCAGTGGGAGGGTCACACCCCCCTAAGATTCATGAGAAGAGACTAGTAATTGATGCCTTGCAAGGTAACTACCTATCGAAAACCCCAATACGTGCTGGGGACCGTGTGCATGGGTATGAGGGCATTACGAAGTGGATTTACCCACTTGTCATTGCCCTCCCAAATGAGAGATTGTAGAGGTCCTAAGCAATAGGATTGCTTCGCCTGATGGATAGAGCCCCTACTTCAGGAGTAGGTAAACTAAGGAGCGTGTTGGTAATGATTAAATTATGATCGTGAACGTTGACAATTGAAAGGATGGTATGATCAATGACATTAAATATAATGCTTGATATTGATGTTCTAATCTGATTTATGATGTTTACGACCGTTGTATTATGACTTTTCATAATTTGAAGAAGTGCTTATGATGTATGAAGATACTCACTGGTGATGCATGACACTTAGATCTACTTACTAGGCTTTATAGCTCATCCCACTATATCTTTCCTCTTATAGATTGATAGCAAATAGGTCAAAGTCTGAGGTGCGAGGTTCGCATTTGGAAGTCAAGGTTGCATTCCGCTAAGAAGAAATTTTGATATTGTATGTAATCAGGCAGTTAGCATTGAATTTTTTTATTTTGGAAATATGTATTATTGGGCCCAGTTGCCCTAGACTTAAGTGTAATATTTTTTGGGAGAAATTTTATGTATTGCAGTTTTAATGATGGATGGATTTCTCGGAAGTTTAAATGTTTATTTTCATTAGAATCATTAATTTAGTTCTTTGTTATGGTTTGCTTTGATTACCAATATAATGGCGTTGAGTCAACTCCAACTTGAGTGATATGCGCTACCTCTAGATCATGAACCCACTCTCGAACATCCTCCATCGAGTACTGAATAGGAGTCGGGGCGGGGTCATGACAGTTATGGTATCAGAGCAGTCAAGAAAGGATCTTTGGCCTAGGGGGATTTTAGAAGAGTCCTTAGGATAGTTTTAGGATAGACTAGTGACTGGGTGCTCCTGTGTCAGGTTGAAGATGCTGAGGGCTCAACCCACAATGAGAGTTCCAGTAATGAGAACACCAAAATGCTTCGTGAGTTTTATAGGACTCTGGGGGAAATGACCCAAATGATGAAGGTGTCTATGTCAGCTCAGTCTACACCTACCCCGGAGCAAAATGACAGTGTCCTGATAGAAAGATTTAGAAAGTTGACGCCCCCAGCCTTTTTGGGGTAAGGAGGAGTAGAGAAGGATGAGAGATGGAAGAGACAGATAGAAAAGATTCCAGAGGTGTTGCACTGCTCAGATGAGCAGAAGGTTAGATTGGGAGCCTTTATGTTGGAAGGAAAGGTTGAATATTGGTGGAACTCAGTGAAGCAATATTCGAGAAAGTCAGGGATCATGACCACTTGGGACAACTTCCTGACGGCATTCAACCAGAAGTATTTCCCGGACTCCGTCAGGGAGAGGAAGGAAGTAGGATTTATTGAGCTTCAATAAGGGGGCATGACAGTGGAGTAGTACACTGCTATGTTTGCGGAGCTGTCAAGATACGCACCCCACATTATCTACACCGAGGCGCGAAAGTTGGCCAAATTTGAGAGGGGCCTTCAGCTGGACATTAGAGGGAGAGTAATGTCAGCCAATTTGAAGTTGTACTCCCCCTTAGTAGACTTCGCCCTAAAGATTGAAAGGGACTATGAAGACCACAGATCAAGGAACGAAGGAAAGATGAAGGTCGTACCATTGGGAAAGTTTAGGAAGAAGCCTCGACAATTCCCAAGAAGGGAAGTTAGAAGAGTGCCTTACCAGCATAACTCGAGGGCCCAGAAAAATTTCCCGGGCAATAGGGAGAATGATCGATGCTCGGTTTGCCCTCATTGTGGGAAGGATAACCATACTGCTGCCGAGTGTTACCGGATACTGTTGCCGAGTGTTACCGGAAGTAGAATGTATGCCTCCGGTGTGGCAGACTCAGTCACTGGGTTAGGGATTGCCCTATGGCAAAGGCAGAGGATCGACCGAAGACACATGGGTGAGTGTTTGCCCTCACTGAATAAGAAGCTAAGGCATCAACCTTGGTGATCAGAGGTACACTCTCTATTTGTGGTATTAAAGCTAGAGCTCTGATTGATCCTAGCTCCTCTCACTCTTTTGTTGCAGCTTATTTTGCCTGCTATCTAAATGTTGAACCTGCATGTCTTAATTATACTCTAATAGTGTGCACACTTATAGGGGATTCTATGAAAACTGATAGAGTGTATAGACAGTGTGGAATTATAGTTGATAGGTGTGACCTGCCGGTAGATTTGATCCTCCTAGAGATTCAGGATTTTGATGTTATTCTGGGCATGGATTGATTGTACACACACCATGCCACCGTCAATTTCCATGAGAAGACGGTAACCTTTAAACACCCTGACAAAGCTGAGCTACACTTTGAGGGTACCAGGGATACTTCCCCTCTACTCTTCGAGCCTCTCCCCTCCTAACTAACAGATGTGAAGGGTATCTGGCCTATGTGGTTGAAAATCGAGACGTCCAGACCCAACTAGAAGGGATACCAGTAGTGAGAGAGGACCCCGAGGTCTTCCCGAAAGAGTCGTCATCCATCCCTCCAATAAGGGAGGTTGAGTTTGAGATAGATGTAGTCACTGGTACTGTTCCCATTTCTAAAGCCCCATATATAATGGCTTCAGCAGAGTTGAAGGAGTTAAAAGAATAGTTGCAGGGATTGTTAGACAAGGGATTCATCCGACCTAGCGTGTCATCCTAGGGTGCACCAGTCCTATTTGTGAAAAAGAAGGATGGATCCCTGAGACTATGCATTGACTATAGGTAGTTGAACCAAGTAATGGTAAAGAATAAGTATCCCCTGCCTAGAATTGACAACCTTTTTGACCAACTCCAAGGGGCCCAAGTGTTTTCCAAGATTGATCTCCACTCGAGTTATCATCAACTGCGGGTCAAGGAGGAAGACATCTCAAAGATCGCTTTCAAAACTCGATACAGCCACTATCAATTCCTCTTAATGTCCTTCGGGTTGACCAATGCCCCTACTGTATTCATGGACTTGATGAATAGAGTGTTCTGACCTTTCCTGGATGATTTCGTAGTGGTATTTATTGACGATATTTTGGTATATTTGAAAAGCCGGGAACTACATGAACAGCATCTGAGAATTGTTTTACAAACTTTGAAGTCAGAAATATTGTATGCTAAGTTAAGCAAGAGTGAATTTTGGCTCCCTAGTGTATCTTTCCTTGGGCACATTATTTTTAAGGATGGGATCACAGTCCACCCCTCTAAGATTGAAGACGTACTTGAGTGGGAGAGACCAACAAATATGACTGAAGTTCGTAGTTTTCTAGGGTTAGTTGGATACAACCGGCGCTTTGTAGAGGGATTCTCAAAGATAGCACTCCCCCTTACTCGGCTGACCTAGAAAAATGTGAGGTAGTGTGGTCATAGGATTGTGATAAAAGCTTCCAGGAGCTTAAGAAGAGACTAACCACACCCCCGATACTGACCTTTCTTGAAGGAAATGAGGACCTTATGGTTTACACCAATGCATCACATAAAGGGCTCAGATGTGTACTCATGTAAAGAGGTAAGGTCATTGCTTATGCCTCCAGGAAGTTGAAGCCATATGAACAAAATTATCCAACTCATGACTTGGAGCTTGCGGCGGTAGGTTTTGCTCTAAAATTATGGATACATTATCTCTATGGGGCCTAATTCAAGATGTTCATGGATTATAAGAGCCTCAAATATCTATTTTCTCAGCTGGAGTTGAATATGAGGCAAAGGAGATGGATGGATCTACTGAATGACTATGACTGTACAATCGATTACCATTCAAGAAAAACTAACGTAGCAGCCGACGCTTTAAGTCGAAAAGCCGTACTATCCATGGCACACCTGATGGTTAGAGAAATGAGATTACTGGAGGATGCATGGAATGGTACCCAACCCTACCCCTCGAGAATGGGGTTGATACACTTTCGTGTATGAGGATAGAGCCTCAACTCTTCCAACAAATTCAAATGGCACAAAAAGAAGATCCTCAACTTGTGAAAATTCTTTAAGAAATGAAAGTGGAGGGAGGAGAGGATTTCATCGTAAACAGTGATGAGTATGTGTTCCTAATAACGAAAGTGTAAAAAGAGTTGTTCTAAAGGAAGCCCACCACTCCCATTGCACAGTACACACTAGGAGTACGAAGATGTACTAAGACCTGAAGAAGACCTTCTGATGGAACAACATGAAGAGAGATGTGACTCAGTTTTTCGCTAAGTGCTTAACATGTCAGCAAGTGAAGGCTGAACATCAGAAACCTATCGGGCTATTGCAACCCTTACCCATACCAAAGTGGAAGTGGGAACACATTACGATGGATTTTTTTTCTGGATTACCCAGGTCAAGTGCCGGACATGATAGTATCTGGGTCATTGTGGACCGATTAACTAAGGCTGCACATTTCTTACCGATTTGCACAACCTATACTCTGGATAAACTGACCCAATTATATTGTAAGGTTGAATGGAATACCTATCAGCATTGTGTCCAACAGGGACACCAGGTTCACCTCTAGATTTTGGGCAAGCATGCAGTCAGCCTTGGGAACTAGACTTGCTTTTAGCACTACCTTCCACCCCCAGATAGATGGGCAGTCAGAAAGAGCCATTCAGACTCTAGAAGATATGTTGAGGGCATGTGTTACTAATCTTAAGGGAAGCTAAGAGGACTACCTACCCCTAATAGAGTTTGCCTATAACAACAGCTTCCAAGCCAATATTAAAATAGCGCCTTATGAGGCTTTATATGGAAGGAAGTGTGGATCACCCATCTGTTAGGATGAAGTGAGTGAAAGAAAATTGTTGGGGCCTGAAATTGTTCAAATGACCTCTGAGAAGATTACCTTAATTAGGGAGCAGCTCAGAGAGTCCCAAAGACTACAAAAGAGTTACGCCGATAATCGCATGAGAGACCTCGAGTTTGAAGTAGGTGATCGAGTCTTCCTAAAAGTATCACCTACAAAGGGCATTATGAGATTCGAAAAAAAGGGGAAACTAAGCCAGCGATTCATTTGACCTTTTAAAATCTTGGAAAGAGTTGGAAACATGGCATACCTACTTGCCCTGCCACCCAAATTGGCCAACATTCACAATGTTTTTCATGTATCACTATTGAGAAAATATCAACCCGACCCGTCCCATGTCTTGAAGTACAAACCAATCCCGATCAGAGAAGACCTGACCTATGTTGAGCAACTGATTGGGATATTAGATAGGAGGGTACAGGTTTTGAGCAGTAAAGAAATTCCCATGGTCCGGGTTCAATAGCAATATCATTCAAGAGAAGAATCAACATGGGAACAAGAGGATGAAATTCGGGAGAAGTACCCCCACCTTTTTCAATAACATCAAAATGATTTTGAGGACAAAATCCTTTTTAAAGGGGGGATGATGTAAGGATCACAGATTTTCCTGGGAGTGAGAAATGTATGGCAAAACACATGGAAGAAGAGCGAAAGAAAGAAGCATCGTCGTGCACGTAAAGAGTAGAGCCTATGTGTGGAAAGGGCCTAGCGTTGTTTGAGAAGAGAGAGAAGAACACCGCACTTGAATGAGAGTATTGTCACGCATGAATAAGTATAACACCGCGCCTGAAGTGGGTATCGTCGTGCGTGAAGGAAAGTAACGCCGCGCATGTAAAGGACTAATGCCGCGTGAGAAGGGAGGGCAGCGTTGTGAGTGAAAAGAAATATGTGACCACTGACAACGCCGCACGTGTCAGCACCGCCCATGTCAGTACCTCACACGTCATCTATAGTGACCTTCACCTACCCTGAATACTTAAATCCTTTTCTCTTAATCTCCACCGCCATTTTCCTTCCCTCACTTATTCTTTCTCTCTAGAACCAGACCAACTGCTCTTGGAGGAAGGAAGCCATTTCTTGGAGTTCGAGTTAACCTGGAGTGGGAGGTTGAAGACACCGTGAGCATCAAGTAAGTGGGTTTAAGGTTCATGCATCAATTAACTGGTTAGTAACAGATTTCAAGGATTAAAGATGAGGAAAACAATGGAATAAAGACTATGAATGTAGTTGAATAAAAATGAGATCGAATGATTGTTGTAGTTCTGCCAGTGAACTTGTTAAGTTTATAAAGTAGTCCACTTACAAGATTTTTTTAGCATGAATAAGGTTTTGCATCAAATCTTATCTTGGCTTATGAAATGTTGCATTTTAATTGAAGCACGCTAAACTTTAAAAGTAAGTTTTTAGGAATCGTGAGCGTTTTGCACCAAATCTTTCGGTGACCAAATGATGTCCAAATGGGCTCAAACCAGTCTTGAATGAAAAATATATTTGTCTATTATAATAGTGCGCTTTGTACCATGGTAAAACCTTGAATAGATATAGAGTTATGCCCAAAGTGTGGGGGCATACCACTGTTTACAATAAATGGATGTTCAAGCCACTATCACTCACATCGCTTGTGCAACGCCATGCATGTATTGCCTCTTGTGCAACACCGTACATGTATTGCCGCTTGTGCAACACCATGCATTTATTACTGCTTATGCAATGTCGTGTGTGTATTGCTGCTTGTGCAACGCCATGAATGTATTGTAGCATGTGCAATACCGTGCGTGTAATGGAGCTTGTGTAACGTCGTGCGTGTATTTCCTCTTGTGCAACGCTGCACGTAATGCCGCTTGTGCAAAGCCGGGTATGTAACGCCGAGCACGTAAAGTCGTGCATGTAGCTCCAGATGTGTCATTGCCACATGAGGGATGTTCGCGATCGGAATGATACATTTCATGTGATGAATATTAATTTCCATCATGTTATGTGAATGATACCATGCAGCTATGCATTACGTAAAACAAAAATTGATGAATGACCTACTACTGTGATAGTTCCATGACATATGTTACATGATAAGTGTTGTAAAATTAACGTTGAATTCTAAGCGTAAGTACAATATGATAGCTCTCATATAGTGGGTATTTCATGATAAACGTCAATGTTATGTGACTGATGGATAGTTCTGAGCATGACTCACACTTTGCATAATGAGGATTGAATTATCTATCATAATGTATTGTTTCGGCATGAATGAATTGAATGCTTGAGCGTAACATGATGTCGTGATCTTGACCACTACACAATGGAATACCCATTGGTGGTGGGTGTTGTTCTAATATGATACTGTGATACTGCAACTATCATACCGTGACTATGATACTGGCCAATACGTGATGGGATACCCATCGGTAGTGGATACTATTTTACTGATAATGGTCGCTATGTGATGAATATTAATCGCCATCATGTTATGTGAATGATACCATGCAGCTATGCATTACGTAAAACAAAAATTGATGAATGACCTACTACTGTGATAGTTCCATGACATATGTTACATGATAAGTGTTGTAATATTAACGTTGAATTCTAAGCATAAATGCAATATGATAGCTCTCATATAGTGGGTATTTCATGATAAACGTCATTGTTACGTGACTGATGGATAGTTCTGAGCATGACTCACACTTTGCATAATGAGGATTGAATTATCTATCATAAGGTATTTTTTCGGCATGAATGAATTGAATGCTTGAGCGTAATATGATGTCGTGATCATGACCACTACACAATGGAATACCCATTGGTGGTGGGTGTTGTTCTAATATGATACTGTGATACTGCAACTGTCATTACGAGATGGGACACCCATCGGTAGTGGATATTATTTTACTGATAATGGTCGCTATGGGATGGGATGCCCATCAGTAGTGGATACTGATACATTGGAAATCATGATGCCGACTATGTCCCTAGTGGAAAGTGAAGTGGGAGGGTCACAGCCCCCAAAGACTCATGAGATGAAATTAGTAACTGACGCCTTGCAAGGTCAGTACCTATCGAAAACCCCAATGTGCATTGGGGACCGTGTGCGTGGGTATGAGGGCATTATGAAGTGAATTTACCCACTTGTCATTGCCCTCCCTCTTGAGAGATGGTAGAGGACCTAAGCAATGGGATTGGCTTAGCCTGATGGATATGGCCTCTACTTTGGGAGTAGGTGAACTAAGGAGTGTGTCGGTGATGATTAAATTATGATCGTGAATGTTGATAATTGTAAGGATGGTATGATCAATGACATTGAATATGATGGTTGATATTGATATTCATACTGCTTATGATGTATGAATAGACTCACTAATGATGCATGGCACTTAGATCTACTTAGTAGGCTCTATAGCTCATCCCACTATATCTCCCCTCTTGTAGATTGATAGCAAACAAGTCAAAGGTTTGAGGTGCGAGGTTCACGTTTGGAAGTCGAGGCAGCACTCCACTAAGAAGAAATTTTGATATTGTATATAATCAGGTAGTTAGACCTGTTTATTTTTATATTGTATGTAATCGGGTTGCCCTAGACTTAAGTGTAATATTTTTGGGGAGAAATTTTATGTATTGTAGTTTTAATGATGGATGGATTTCTCGAAATTTTAAATGTTTATTTGCATTTTGAATCATTCAATTAGTTCTTTGTTATGGATTTCTTTGATTACCGATATAATTGCATTGAGTAAACTCTGACTTGAGTGACATGTGCTACCTCTGGATCACGAACCCACTCTCGGGCATCCTCCGTCAAGTCAAGTACTTGATAGGAGTCGGGGGCGGGGTCATGATAGGTTCTTCTTCTTGCACAAGTGGCTCAGTACTGGAAGTAGAGAGGGAAACCTCATCTTCAGGGTAAGATGGATTTTTCTCAGGGATGATGGATGGCATACTAGGATGAATGGGAGTCAGAGGGAGAATTTTGCATTGTCTTTCTACCTCTTTAAACATGCTCACGAGCGTTCTTCTGATGTCCTCAACATCTTCATGTGGCAAAGGTTCCGCCTTCTTCACAAACTTGTGATCACCTTCTCTTGACTTTTGGGGTGACACCGAATCTGTGAGTAATACTTGGCATCAGTATAGTGAGTTTCGGCTTCAGGAAACAGTCTTTTATCAACATAGACCGTATACTATCTCGCATCTCGACTATACTTGAAGCACTGATGTAATGTGGACGAAACCACCCCCTGGTCATGGAGCCACAGGCGGCCGAGCAAGATGTTGTAGGAGGTGTCGATGTCGATTACATGAAATTGAGCGTAATCGGTTTAATTCACCGATCTTCAGACGCAGGCGGACCGTGCCAGCCGGCTTCTCTCCTAACTGGTTGAATAATATGAGTCGGATTGAGATCCTCACACCCTTAATCCCAAACGAGTGAGGATTCTCCTTGGGATAAGGTTGACCGCTAACCCTCCATCCAACATAATTCGGTTGATAGGGCATGCATGTAACTCACCAGTCACAAAGAGAGGGCGATTGTGAAATTATTCTCCCAATTGCAAATCATCCTTTGAGAAGGTTATTGCCAAACATCCACTTAAGATCGATGGATCTACCTCAATGGGTTCCACCTTAGTCTCGTAGCCCTTTGGATTTGAAAGAGCCTGAACCAGAACCATACGGTAATCCCTTGAGAGCATGAGGGCATCATAGATGCTGAGAAGGGCTGGAAGCTTCCTTAGGTTCCCTATCACATCATATTTAACATTTTCTTTGTCAACCTTTTGTGTTCCTTGTCTTGCCACCAGCTTTGGTGATATAATGGGTTGAGGAGCAGGTTTAGGTGGAAAAGGTTTATTTTGGGCTGCTGGCTGGCTTGATTGCACAGCCGGCTTGGTTTGTGTATAATCTATTACAAGTATCCCAGGAACTTAAGGAGAGGTGGATTTCCTAGGGTATTGGGGAGAGGAAGGAGCCCAAGGAGTTTGAGGATGGGCGAGTTGTTTGAGGTATTTGAGTAAGGGAGAAGTGGCAGACCAGGGAACTTTAGGACCTTTGGCCTCTGAGGTGGTAGATGCAGCGTCTTCCCTAACCTCAGGTTCATCTGCCCTGTGCTGGGTGATGCTTCTGAGATTTTCACCATGTGACAGACTTCCTAAGAATAGAAACTCTATCCCCTTGACTCTTTCAGCCTCTATTCAAAGTCGAGCTTAGAAGGCCACTGAGGCTTCTTTGACTTTGACCTCTTATTCTTCTTAGCAGAAGAAGATGGCTCTGCTTTAGCTCGAGCTGCCAAGGCTGGCAACAGTCAAGAATCCAGCCCTCTGGGCTAGCGTCTTTTTCAACCGTCTTTGGCGTATCCTGCTTATATTGCTTCCTTCAAGTTCTCTGTCAAGAGCCTCGAAGTCTGGACATTTCAATATTATACCTGCAGGAGACATAGAAGAGGAAGGATAAGAAGAATAAGAAGTTGAAGAAGAAGGAGAAGGGCTAGTAGGTGGGGGACTTTTAAGGTTGTTCCCCTCATCAGACTGATTTGGGCAAATTTTTACGTCATCACCAGAGTTAGACGTGTGCAAGGATTCTTTTAGGTTTTTCCCCTGCTTAAACCATTGGGGGGTGCTTTTAATGTTGTCACCCTCATTAGACGTGCCCTGAGTAAGAGATGACCCAAGGGTATTCGCTTGACAAGACGAAGGAATAAGGTCGATGGCGACAAGTATGAAGTCTCGTAAGGTCAGCAAGGGAGAAAGAGGCCTGAGAAATTTTGGCTCGACCTGTGGCTGAGGAACCTTGTTCTTCCTGTGAGCAGCCCTTGGTGCTCGCCTTCTTCTAGTCACCTTTGGAGGTGTTTGGTCCGTCTTGCTAGGTTTGTGAATAGCCTTAGCTTGACGAATCGCTTCTCGCTTTAAGTACTTGAGCATGCTCTGCCAGTGATGGACTTACCATGGCTGGGAAGTCGAGGATTCAACGAGATCAGAGGCATCCTTTCGAGAGTCTTGCATTGAAACGCCCTCCTAGATGGGCATAGTGCCTTGAGGGTGTTTTGTGGAAGCAATGTAATCTCTCTAGACTTTTCTCGCAGCCACAGCTTCGAACCCATAACATTTGTTCAGCTCATATCTGATTGTATGGGCACCAATGATTCTCGATCCCATGAGCAAGGCGCTTGGGTTGCCACGCTGGTTTTGGTGTGATGAGTCCTTGTTGGAGCATCATATCGAACGGAATGTGGAGAAGATTTGTTGACAGCTCATCAAAAGGGTGCAGGCTTTTGTCTTTCTCCTGTACTGTTACCGCATGGGAAGCCTCAGTTGCCCCGAATGCTTTCTTGAGTTCTTTGAGCTTGATCTAACCCTTCTGGATCGGAGCCTCGATGAGGTCTTTACGTGTGTAGCATTCTTCTATGGATTGGTTTACCATTCGATGATAAGCACAGTATCTTATGTGTGTATCGAGACCAGCTTGATTGGGAAACTTGATCTCGGGCAGTTCAATCATGTTTTGTTTCAGCAAAAGTCGAAGCAGTGTAGGAACCCATTCCTTCTCAAAAGGATAAACGATGTTCTGATGGTTAGTCCAATAATCACTTCGATTAAGGTTCGCAGGTGGGGGTAACCGGTAGTACGATTGTTGTTGTTTTCTAGCCTGAGACGTTGTCTTTACTGTGCCTACCCCTTTGGAGAGGTCTAAAGTTTGAGAGACGAAATTCTTTGGATCACTGACCGTAACGACCGCACTGATTACCCCTTTATGTTGGTTGCCCCAAGCATTAGTCTGAGACTTGCCATTGCCCCGTTTATTTCCTGAGCTTGAAGGTTGTTGTCGTGACTCGCCATGGTGGCGTGACAAACTCTCTATGCGAACTGACTTAGAGATCAGCTCTGACATGGAGGTCGGGTTGGAGGCCTCAACATGTAGAGCGATCTCAGGTCACATGTTTCACACACAAGTCTGAACTGCTTCCTTCTCTGGCATGGGATTGGGATGGCAAGCGGCCAAATCTCTCCCTCTTGCTATGAATTGATTCACAGGTTCATCTGGTTCCTAGGTCAAGGTAAGAAGTTCGATGGTTTGGAACTCTCTCTCGACCTCATAGAAATGCAGGTGGAACAGTTTCTCCATATCCTCCCATACTGAATTTGAGGGAAGTCGAGCATACAACTGAAAGGCGGGGCCATCAAGAGTTTTAACAAACTGACGGAGCATGAGTCTCTCATCAGTCGTTGCCTCTCGACATGCTGCTTGGAAATGTGCGATATGCCAGTGCAGAGATGTTGTTCCATTGATCAGGGTAAACTTCCCCTTTTTATAGTCTGAGGGAAATGGAACCTAGTCAATGTAAGAGGGGGATGGTTTTATATAAAATGTTGCTCTGTATACCCAGAATTTGTCTGCCTTTTAAGTTGTGGGTTACCATAGCTTCGATGTCCACTTGTGAGACAGGGTGAGGGATAGAATTGTCCTGTGAGGTAGGGGGAGGAAGCTACCTTGGAGCTACATCATCTGAGTGATGGGAGTTGGCCTCATGGTTAGCTGAGTGTCGAATGGTTTTCATGCGGTCAATCTTCTCTATCATTACACGCACCATGTCTTTGAACCTATTCACGCGCTCTTCCTAGCTGTCGCTAGGTTCATTTACAACCATAACGCTGACCATTTCTCTAGGGAGGTCAGCCTTAGGTGCAGTTGAGGGCTTCCTAGCTTACCGGGTCGCACGTGGCAGATCGGTCAGCAAGGGGTCAGCATGCCCCAACTGGACTCGAGTCTCATACATCGACCGTGTGAGGACTGGTTCTTAATGGTCTTGGGACCATGGCTGCCGGGTGGTTGGGTCATCTTCTATGATGCTGACCACGGTGCAGTATTCTCAAACCTTTTCTTCAGTTTCTATGATTCGAAGAGGGTAGAAAGGATTTTCAGGAAGGAGACCTTTGGAGCTGGGTACCCTTAATTTTCTGGTCGGCTCCTTAATAAGGATTTGCAGTCCTCTGTTTTGGTTATCTTTGAGGCTGCGTTAGACTTCTCTCCGGAACTGAGGCTGGGATCGAGGTTGACCTGCCTTCATAGAGCATGAGAGGGTCGTGTCCATAAGATGGGGCAGCGAATTGGACCATGGACAAGGGCTAGCTTGGGCTGCTGCCTTGGAAGTTGTAGAACTTCATCAATCATCAGCCCTTTACCTCAAACTCCTTTTTGGGCTCCAGAGGCATAGCCGACCTGATGGGCTGGCTGAGGATGGTACTCTTAGGGAAAACCTTCGGGAATCAGGTCTTGAGATATCCGTCGGGAGGAGAAAGGGATGAAGAAGAGGGAACTGGCACTCGACGATGTCTGGGTTGGGAGTAAGAAGTGGCCTGGGAGGTGCCGCGTGTATGCCCCTTGAAGTAGCATTTCGGGTGACTCAGGCATCAGCCCGGGCTCGAACTGGTGGTCCGGCCTTAGGAGGCTGAGAACTATGAGCAGGTGTCTACAAGGGAATAGGTGAGGGTGTAAGGGCCACAATTTGATTTAATCGGACCACTCGTGACAGTGGAGAGAGAAGGAAGTTGCAAAAGACAGAAGTGCACGCCCAGCGCTAAGGGCGAAGGTTAGCACCATCCTGGTGATTTGGCCCGGTGTCGTCCATGTAGCATAAAAGCAAACACCACGTGCAAGGGTAAAGAAATGGTAACACCTCGTACAAACAAGGGGTATCTCCGCGAGCGTGAGAGGAGTATCATCGAGCGCGAAAGGCGTGAAGCATCGGTGCACGTGAAACAAAGTATCATCGTGCATAAGCATCGTCGCTTGTGTAAGGCCTACTGGCGCATCGCCGCAAGCGTATCGCCACGGGTGTATTACCGTCTGAGGCATCGCAGCACATGAGCTCTTAACGCCGTTAGTGACGAAGGATCAAAAAAGAGAAAGAAAGAGGCAGCGCCGCATGAGTGCGTGACTAGCGTCAAGTGGAAGACAGATGAGCATTGTCCCGAGCATCACTATTGTGTGAGTAACTCCGTGTGCAACTAGAGGGTAATGCCTCGCGCGTTCAACCAACCTCGTACGACCGCCGACAGGGTCAGCATCACGCTGAATCTGTCAGCTCCTTGCGGAAGTTGTCAATGTCGCGCCGCACGAGTGATGCCATCTACAGCTCTTTTTCCTACCTATCGCGACGTCAGCCATAGTAGTTCGCACCAACCCCCATGCTTATAAATCACGCCCCTCCCCCACCACCATTTGCTTTTCAAACTCTCTTTCTCTCTCTATCTGGCACTCAGCGTGGAGTGCAATGGCTGGTTGGAGCAAAGGCGACCTGCACGTGAGACTTCTAGAATGAAGCTGTCATAGAGGGATCAAGGGACAACAAGCGAACCGTGCGAGGAAACTTAGGAGCGTCGAGACCAAGTAAGTGGATCTAGTGTCGTGCCTCGAGATTTCCATGAAGTAATGCGATATGCAAAATATGAAAATGGTAGATTAAAATGCAAGGATATAGAAATGCATGGAAAATGAAAAGAATGAACAATTTATTCATCCCAATGAGATTGGGGAAATTGTAAAGGAAATCTTCTTGTCAAACTTGTTAATTCAACTTGCAAATGGTAGGTGATATAGTAATAACATGTTAATACTTGTGGGAAAGGGAATTTCCAGCAACTATGAGGGCTCTTACGTTGAGCCTTTCACTGACCGAATGGTGCCTGAATGGGCCCAAATTGGTTTTAAAAGAAAAATACATATGTCTAGTTAAAGTTTACTTTTTGCATCATGATAAAATGTCACATGAATCAAAAGACATGGCCTAAAATGCATGAACATGCCACTGCTTACCATCGCTGTAAATTCCAACAACTGTGACTCTTTTTGGATTGCACTTTTGGCTTAGCAAACGACATCCAAACGTCCTCAAATTGCCACCGTTGGAAAGCCCTGTGAGTAAACTTAAATTTGCACATTTTGAGATTTTTGAAATCCTTGTGAATTTTGAGTTATGCTCTATAAAATGCGTGAACACATCATGGTTCACTGTTTTCCATCCACTATTACTTGTTTGGGACCAAACCTGTAATCTGACCATTGAGGCCCAATTTTCTTGATAAGTGATCCATTTAACCTTCTCATTTACCTATTACTTGAAACATTTAATTTTCCTTGATAAATGATAAGTGAATGTTATATGATAATTATGCACGTGCCATAAAATAATGCAAATGAGGCTTCGCCACAATGTGCCCTGTGAAATAGTGATAATTGCAATATTAATGTGACAGCTTCATGATGGAAGTTTCATGATGAGTGTCAAAATTCCATTGATGATGTCCATGTCTAAATGTTATGCTACGATTTTTGTAATCATTCGTGTTAATTGTCATACTGTTATGATGAGAATGTGATTTATCTGTTATGAGACATTGAATTGGCATGAATGAATTGACTGCTCGAGCATGGAAAGAGGCCTAATGATGACCACTACGCAATGGGACACCCATTGGTAGTTTGTATCGTACTGTTACATTGATGAGAATACTGGCCACTGTTTACGGATACCAACCACTACACAATGGACCACCCATCGGTAGTGGAGATTGATACACCAAGGAGGTGGTGTCGGCATATTCCCTAACCTACACAATGACAGGAACTGGTTAGGGGAGAAAAGAGGTTCGTTCCCTGTGATTCATGAGATGAGATATGCGACTAATGGATGCCTTGCAAGGTGAAGGCCTGTTAAACCCCCAAAGGCGTGTTGTGGACCGTGTGCGTGAGTTGAGGGTATTACAAAGTGGATCAACCCGCTTGTCATTACCCTCCCTCCTATGGGTCCTAAGCAGTGGGATTGGCTTGGCCTGATGGATAGGGCTTCTACTAGCAGGAGTAGGTGAATTAGGGAGTGAGTATGTAATGATTAAATTGTGATTGTGATTTCTTATAACTAGAATGTCTAAAATGGATGCATTGTTCTTTGGATACCATGTCTATAATTAATGCACTGTTACTTGGATATCATGTTTATAATTGATGTACTAACCTGATAACCAATGTACAAGACTATTGCACTGCCACTAATTATGTTCAAATAAATTGTTTATTTATCTTGGATAAACTTGTTACCAATGCATAACACTAGGTTTTCTTATTGCATGTCAAAGCTCATTCCATTATTTTTTCCTCCATGTAGACTGAGGGTAGCAGGTTCGGAGTTGGGAGCTCTGGTTGCAGCCAAAGATCAAGGCGGCCACTCAGAAGAGGAGTTTTAGAGATTGTAGGCTGTCGAGCTCTCAGCCCTGATTGTACTATTTTCTTTAAATTGTGTAACTTTGGATCTAGAGCCCTGAACTCTGTTGTATTACTTTTGGATGTGTATCATCTTTTTGGAGAATGGTTTGGCCAAGTTTTAAATTCTAGACTTATGTAAGCCTTTACTTCCCTTGGTTTGCTTGATTATCAAGAAAGAGGTGTTGAATCCACTCTTACTTGAGAGACAAATGCTAGAAGGGGATCACGAACCCATGTCTGGTCGCCCTCTGTCAGGGTAAGGTGGGACGGTCGGGGGCGGGGTCGTGATAGAGGGCCTGCCCCTTATAGGGTGTGCTAGTGTGTGCTGAGAAGAAGGACAAAGATATCATCTTCTGTGTGCTTGGGTTGGAGCAGCAATGGCGTTGCCTCGAGTAGTGAGATGCACATGCATGCGTACAGGTTTCTGCCTAAGGAGGCTTGATCCTGGACGCATACTCGAGGTAGCACGAGAGCTGCCCCAAGGTGTGACTCAAGTGGATGACCCACGAGTCTTAGGGTGTGTGCGTGAGGTGGAGGTCGCAGGGTCTCCTCCTCTATGTTTTGAGTCTCTAAACATAGAGACCCGAGGTGGTGCAAGAATGTTGGGGGGGGGGGGGAGGGGAGGGCTTGCGACGACCCACAGAAGGGCGAAGAGAAAAGAAAGGAGAGATAGAAGGAAAGGGAAGAGAGAAGAAGTGAGTGAGAGAAAAGAAGGAAGAGAAAGGAGAGAGAAGAGAAGAGAGAGAAAGAAGAAAGGTGAAAGAAGAAGAAGGGATAAAAAAAAGAGAGAAGAAAGCACAGATGGCGATGAGCTTCTGCCGTCCATGAAAGAGGAGAGAGAAGGAAAAAGGAAGCATGGACGGCAATGGGCTTCCGCCATCCATAAAAGGCGAGAGAGAAAGAAAGAGAACATAGACGGTGATGGGCTTTCGCCGTTCATGAAAGGAGAGAGAGTAGCAGAAAATATGGACGGTAATGGGCTTCTGCCATCCATGACAGATGAAAGAGGAGAGAGAAAGAACATGGATGGCGATGGGTTCCGCCGCCCATGACAAAGGAGAGAGGCAGGAATGAGAAAGAGAAAGACACGCGCAACGCTAGGCATCACCGCTCATATCTTAAGGGACTCAGACACAACCTGACCCACCACTAGGGAAAGGGCCCGGTTCAGTGTCCTTGTTAAAGAATGAGGAAATGAATGTCATGCGCGGCGATGAGCATCGCCGTACACAACAGGGGGAAGGAAAAACTTGAACAGAGGCCCGGCCCACCACTCGGGTTATGGCTCGGCTTACTATGCATGTTTCCAGAGGATAAAGGAAGAATGAGAATGTCATGTCCGACGAAAGGTATTATCGTGCATGATTGGAGAGGAGAGAGAAAAGAAATAATAGGTTGAGAGAAAGAAAGACAGAGATGAAGAAAGAGGGTTTAGGGAATAGAAAGAAGAAAGGAAAGTTGAGAGAGAAGGAAAGTGAACAGTGAGAGATGAAAAGAAAGAAGAGAGAGAAAAAGAAAGTCAGGAGAGAGGTTAGGAAAGAGTTAAAGGAGAAAGAAGGAAAGAGATGGAAAGAGATTACGAAAGACCAGAGAAGAAAGCAGGAAAGAGAGAGAAGGAAATACTCACAGCGCTGCCACTACCGTGTGTGTTAGAGAGAGAAAACAAAATAGAGAGAGAAGTTCATGCCTAGCATTGCATGCACGTTCAGACAGGGAGAAGCAGAGAGAAAGATGGAGAAAAGAGAGAATAAATACAGGAGAAGAAGAAGAAGGAGAATAGAGAGAAGGAAACGTGCACGATGGTGCCATTGCCATGCACGTTCAGACAGGGAGAAACAGTGAGAAAGATAGAGCAGAGAAATAATAAAGAAGGCGAAGAGGAAGAACGAGAAGAGAGAAAGAGAAGGAAGAGATAAGCGTGCACGGCTCTGCCACAGCCGTGCATGTTCACAGAGAGGAAGAGAGAGAAGCGGAGAAAATAAGAAGAAAGAAAAGAGAGAGGAAGAAAGAAAGAGAAAAAGGAGGAGAGAGAAGAAAGGAAGAGAGAAATACCTTAAGAAAGAGGGGTACAAGCTTAATTCTTCTCTCTCCTCTCTCTCTCTCCAAGACGTGCCTCTCCAACTCAATGTAAAAACTCAAACTTTATTGATCAATTGAAAGTATGAGGGGACCTCTCTACAATCATGTTTAGCATGTATTTATAGAATTGGGCCCTAAACATGGGTGGATGGCCAAAAACTATCCTAATTGATGATAATTACAATTCATTTAAATTAAAATTAATTCTAAAAATAGGTACAAAATGATTGTTTTGCCCCTGCCTAATAATACATGGAATTCCAAAACAGACCCTGCTGCTGCCCTAAAATGTGAGTGATCTTCCATGGGTGATTCGGGGTTACTCTTGTGCCTGATTGACAAAAAGAAGATTTCTTTCTTGTAAGGATCGTCATGGCGATCGATTTGATGCCAACTTCGAGCCATGGATCGTGTTTTTAATCCACGATCATGCAACTTGAAATTCATGCGAATCTTAAAAACTTCGGATCAATAGTGCGCTCATATCTTGATATTTCTTTATGATTTCTTCGTTGTATTGCACTGAACATGTCGTCATGATAGCGTGACAACAAACGCAGCTCGATTTCGTGCCTGGATGAAGATTTTGCAGTCTTGGGTTTTGGCCGGAATCTGAATTTCGGCAGCCAGAATTTACACCAACTTTATCGGCTTCGCACATGAAATCCAACTGTTCATCACGTATGGGATTCGGACCAATGGTAGCCCTGGACCTTACACACGCAATGGAACTGGTCTCGTATCAATTCGATCTGCGAGCATCGTGATATGACTGGGCGAATGGGATGTGTCGCTGCTGAATTTCCTGCATCTTTTTTCACAAATCATCGATTTTTCTCTAGCATTTCTCCCCACTCGGGTGTCGTCATAGGGCATGATACATATCAAAACGCTCATCTTGACAAGACGAACATGCTCACAAAATTTGAGCGTGATCCAACTCGGGAGAAGTGAGATATGGCTCTCGACAATCATTGCCAGAGAATATGAAAACAGTCACCATTAATGGTGATTTGGTGTACAGACGACGCACAAGAATAGTATGCGGCCTACCCATTTTCGGTCTTTTACCCATAACTTTGTCCTGGAGTGCCCAATTACGCCGAAACTTGACCCCGTAGGGATTTTCGATCGTGACGGATCCAATGGAAGTGATCCCACAACAATTTGATGCACTAAAAATAGAGTTCTAGTTACAGGATTCATTTTAGGGTGCTAGAGACTGATGTTTTAGAAATTGTTTTGTTGTCTGCACTACCTTAAACATGTCGGATTGCGACAAAACTTGGCAGGTGGCCTTTTGAAGTCCTTATGAATATTTTCACTTTTCTGGAAAAATTCTGAGACTATCAAGAATTCCACTGTAATTCAGGCTTTATTGACCGACTTCTCTTTTTATTCCACATCGGTGACCCAAGGTGCTAAAAACTGTTTTTAAACACAGATCTCTAAAAACGTTATGGCATGGGTGTGGGACTTGGGTGAATGGGTTTTCTAGATATTTGTGTCAAAATTTAATGGTGATCCTTTGGGGTCCTACTCACATGGGTGTGGGAGGGTCTCATAGTATCATTACTCTTCCCCTAAATGAAACATGTATTTTTATGGTTAATTGTCTCATCATTTATGTTAAAGGAATGTATATTGACACCAATTATTTTTCGTACAAGAAGATCGCAATCATTTTTAGCTATTGAATATGAAATCTAATACATTGAAGTGTGTCACGATATTTGAGAAATTTTATTTTGGACTTTGTCTATAATCAATGAACATCATCGATCACTCGATTTCACATCCAGCAATAAATAATGATTGCGATCTCCTTTTATAAAATATAAATGGCCTCATTGTATTCAGTTCCTTATGTAAATAGTCACCAAACAGCCATTAACTGTATTGGTGGTTCATTTTTTAACTTCTAACTTAAAAAAATCCAATAATCTCAGTTAGTAGAACTATATACAATGAGATCATTTACCTTTGGTATAGGGAGGTCGCAATTATTTATAACCATCTGATTTGAAATCTGATATCTTGGGTGCCTTACAAAGTTCGAAGAATTTTCTTTTGAACTTTGAGTTTGGTCAATGAAATAAATACAGCCACCCAATTTCACATCTAATGGTCAAGATTAATTGTGACCATCTTGTTCCAAAAGTAAATAGTTTCATTATATACTTTGAGGTAATAAATTAGGACTAGACCCACTTACTCTCTATGAAATGACCTTATACAAAACAATAATGCACAATACTTCTATCATCTTAAAATTGAACAAATCAAATCCAATTTGGATTGTCAACTTCTGATCTAAATCACTCAACTTATGGAACCGATTTAGATCTGATTGGCTATTCCCTATCCGAATCAACGGGTATTAAAACCCTGCTAAAAAGGGTCTTAACGAATTGCTACCGGAGGTCATTTCGAAGGCTAACAAGTTGCCACCTACAGTAGGACCTCATAGTTGTGTAATATCGTGGGGAGGTTCCACTAAAACTGAACTAGTTTTAGTTTTGGAAAAAGTTTATATAGAGCTGAGGCTCTAACAATCCAATTAAAGCCCGCCTCAAAAACTTTTTTAGAAGAGGTCGTTTTAATGCCCAAATATCCTTAAATTGATCATCTCAACATCAAGATGTATGGACATCATAAAAAAATGGATTTTAAATTTTTAAAATAGTGCATCTTGTAATGTATTTTTCGACCAACAATTTTCAATATTTTCAAGTTTTTTATAGATCCGCTCGATCTAATCTATTTTTTAAGCTTTAAATTTTATAATTAAAGATGAAAATATATTTAAGGGTATCACAAAGATTTCCAATAATCAAACCACATTTCTCGACACCATTTGAATGTGCGTTTTACTGTCATTGTTTAGAGCCTGGGCTCTGTACAAACTGCCACCTTTTATTTTTAGTTTTAAAGAAGCGTGTCTTAATTGTTGACATGAGAGAAGGGTTGTTTAAATCCCAAACCCAATAATAGGACGGGAACTACGATGAACTTACATGAGATTAAAAACTTCAATAACTAATCAGATGAAGATAGAGAGAAACAAAAGCAGTTGGAGAGGAAGGGGAGAGAAAGAAGGTGGTGGGTGTGATGAGCTAACACAAAGGAAGAGTTGGGAAGTTGTAACTCTGTATAATTACATACAACAACGTGCATGTCTGGTTTGGTAGCAAATACATTGACCATCATTCTTCTCAATATAAATATCCACTAAGTTATCCATCAAATCCTCTCTCTCTAATCTCTCTGCTCTCTCTCTTTCTTTTATCACTCTCGTTAATCTTTTCTTTCCTCTCTCTCTATAATCTCTCTCCTCTCTCTCATTTCGATAGCTGTAGCTAAAGAAAATAAGCATGGGTTATACCAAAAACAACTCCAAAACTTGTGCTTTTCTTTGTTATGTTGCATTGGTAGCAATGGCTGCTGTAGATGGCAACTCTTCTTCAGCTGGAGAGCTCAATGTGATGTAATTTGGTGCCAGATCGCACCATGGGCAATAGCGAGGTAAGCCGTATAAAGCCTAATACCACATAATTATATGAAGATTAAAATACCAATGTTGGAAAGGTCCACTCGACTCAAGCCAGGTACTCAACCCAGTCTGAAGCGAAGTACTCAACCCGAGTTCGAGTAACTCAGCTTGAGTTGGGCCGAGGTTTGGCCAAGCCATACAATGTTAAATAAAAAATAAAAAAAAATCACAAAAATAAGAATATATGTTTGAAGTAAAATTAAATAAAACACATCTAAATGAGGTTAAAAATTAGTGAAAAAAAAGGATTTTGGAAAACAATTTGTGAAGGGGGTATTTTAGAAATAATCTTAAAAAATGGAAAAATGTTAAAATAAGTATTCATGGCTAACACTATCCAATCTTTGCCAAAATGATAAAAAACATAAAAAAATAGAAAAATTTATATACAAACCATATTTGGGGGGATCAATTATAAAATGGGATAACGTTTGTCTCAAGTTACGGGCGGCACCTCCCTTCGCGGCATTTTTTTTCCCAAGTTACGGCCTTGTCCGATAATGCGAACATCGGATAGGTGGGGTCTGTATAGTGTAAACCAAAATGGTTGTCCTATGTTTAAAATACCGGACAACTATCTGCTACCCACAAAACCAACAAGCCCTCCCCCTCTCTCTCTCTCCCTCTAAACATCGTGACTCTGTATTTATTTTAAAAGATACTCTTTTAACCCTTCTCTCTCTCAAGCCTTCTCTCTCTTGTAACCCTTCTCTCTCCCCTAAATTTCATTGGCTTCAATAGCATGATTGGTTTGCCTGTTCCGCAAAAGGAAGGATTTTTCTCAACCGATTAATGATACACTGGCCCTTGGCCCTATCTATTTGCCTATTGTAAAGTTAGAGGAAAGAGATAAGTTACATGAGAGAGAGATACGGTTTGGGGGGAGAGAAAGCGTGAGAGAGATGGGGAGGGGCAATATTTGGCTCAGAGCTCAAGTCTTAGGACCTTTGGAGTTCGGCTCAAGCAGCGAAGGGAGTGCTGGTGATATCAATGGTGCCTGATCTTAGGGTTTTACCTTATGAGGTAAACCCAGAGGGGAGCATTCATTGTACCTCTATAAATGGGTAAAGAATTATCTCTTACTGCACCAAAAGGTAAAACCAGAGGGGAGCATTCATTGTACCTCTATAAATGCGGTAAAGAATTATCTCGTACTGCACCTCGAGGCAAAATGTACGGTCCACATTAAAGTTGTTTGGTGCAACACGCTCCTTATTAAGTGATTCATAGTGTGTTTGGAAATACTATTTCAGATTTTATATGTGATGCACAGATTCTGGTCGTAGCTTAGTGAAGGATGTTGGTTAGAGAGAAAAAGAGAGATGAACCACTCTTCTTTTCATTTTATTTTGCATGATGAAGAGTTGGAAGCTTTGAATAAAGGGGACCTTTTGCCCATTGTAAGGTTAGGGAGAGATGGATTAATAGAGAGATGGTTTGGGGGGAGAGAGAAGGGTTGAGAGATTATTTTTAAAAAATAGAGAGTCACGATGTTTAGAGAGAGAAAGATGGCTTGTTGGTTTTGGAGATAGAGGATAGTCGTCCAGTATTTTAAACACCGGATAGCTGCTTTGCTTTGTATGGTATAAACCACACCTATCCGGTGTTCACATTACCGGACAGGAGGGCAACTTGAAAAAAAAATGCCGCGAGAGGTAGGGGGTGCCGCCTGTAATTTGGGGCAAACATGATCCCATTTTGTAATTGACCCCCATCAATATGGTTCGTACATAAAATTCTCAAAACAATATATTATAAATAAATTTCTTATGTTTTGAAATTTTATAATTTTTAAATTTTTTTTTTTTTGGGATCCCCAAGTTGAACCACTCAACTCAAAGATACTCAAGATTGCCAAGGTGGCAAGTCCAAGTTACTCAGGCGTTAGAGTTGGCTTGCTCGTGTAATCCAACACTGTAAAATATAATATGCACCCTTTAAATGTTGGACTTGAGTATAAAATATGAAATATAAAAAAGCATCTTTTAAATTACCATAACAAGATGAGATTTTTGTTTACATAGCAGAAACGGTCCATCCATCGCAACAACATACCAATATTTACATTTTGCAAACCTCAAGTTAGTTGGCTTACAGTGGCTTGAAAGTTTTGCAGGCTCTCGGTGCAGCATGGAAGGCAGCATGCGGATGGAAACGTCCATCACGCCTTGTAATCCCCGAGGGAACGTTCCTCGTCGGTCCAGTCCTATTCAAAGGTTCGTGCCTGAGTGCCTATCATATGATTGTGCAGGTGAAAGGCAAAGTGAAGGCTTCCACAGATATGAACAAATACCCTTTCGACAACTGGATCGTGTTCCAGTACGTAGATGGCCTCGTGGTAACTGGGGGAAGGATGTTTCGATGGCCAGGGAGCATCTGCATGGAGCCTCAACCAGTGTCCTAAGAAGGTCCACTGCAAACTCCTCCCTACGGCACAAATGATCTCCCTTCTCAATCCTATTATCATTTATAAGACTCTTATAGGTTAGAAGACTGAGTACCCTAGCTATATAAGTTACAGCATTGTTGGATGAGTCTCAAGTTTAGTTGTAGGGTTTCAACCTTGTATAAGGTTGCAACAACAGAAAAAAAGTAAGAGACCAACAAGTTTTCTAATTGTCATGCTTAGCAATCATTGAGAATTATGAATGTTATCTCACGCTAATTGAAACTTATGCAGTCATTGAAATTCAATTTCATTACAAACGAGGCAATAAGGGGCATACATTAGTGGATAGCAAGCTCTGTCACATGCTATTGTTTGGCTGCAAGAATATGAGTGTCCAATCCATCAAAATCTCAGCGCCGGCCGACAGCCCTAACACTGATGGCATCCATATCGGATCATGTTCCAACATCACGATCTCACATTGGAACTAGGGACGATTGCATCTCCCTTGGGCCTGGCAGCACCCAAGTGACTGTGAAAAAGGTGTTTTGTGGACCAGGACATGGCAATAGGTGAACTATAACATTTTGTTTTTAATATTTATCGTACTAGGATTGAAGAGGTTATTGAGGAATTTAAACCTTGAAAATTGAAAAGAGGAAAGGAATCCAAGTTTTTAAAGAATTAGGGGACCGAAAAAAAAAATACATCTAGGCTCTTAGTTACTTTGGAAAACTTGAAACTTTTTTTTAAAAAAATAAATTGGCACAAACAAAAGAATTTAAATTTACCTTTTCAAGTTAAATGACAACTAAATTGAGCCTCATGGGAATATCTTTATATAATTCAGTGTTGGAAGTTTGGGCAAGTTCCCTAAGGAGGAGGATGTGCAAGGGCTTCATGTGGAGAATTGCACCATCTCAGACAACACCAATGATCTGAAGATCAAGACTTGGGCAGGCTCAGCCAGTAGCTCTGCCTCCAAATTCACATATGAGGACATTGTGATGAACAATGTCGCCAACCCCATCATCATAGATCAGCAATATTGCCCTTATACTTCTTGCTCACAAAAGGTAAACCATGAAAGAGTACCACTTCTTGCATAAGGCTTTGCAATACAAGAGTGCCCATGCATCGAGTGTGAGAGACAGAGGTTTTGATTCATCCATGGAGTTCGATACATTGAGATTCACTGAAGGACTAATTTTTAACAAACCTTCTCATGCTATTGCTGCAGGGTCCCTCTCGAGTCAAAATCATCGACATAAGTTTCAAGGACATCAGAGGAACCTCTACTTCTAAAATTGCAGTAAATCTCTTGTGCAGTGAGGCATTCCCGTGCAAAATGTTAAGGTTGAAGGCATCAAATTGGAGTACAATGGACAAGGGGAAGCTTCGACAGCCTCGTGTACCAATGTGAAAGGGATCTCTGCCGGGGTACAAATACCACGAACATGCATCTAGAATCCATCATCTCTCTCTGTCTGCTAGTTTTTAAGATTATTGGAAGGAGGATGCTCTGTTGTCTTTGTCAGCTTGATGCCTTCCCTCACATGGGGTTATGGCATGTACTCATGACGATATATATGATCAAAATTGAAAATTTAATGCAAAAGTGAAAAATTTTGTGTCATCCTCATAACTTATTTTTCAATTTCAATAAAGCGGGTAGAGGCAGTCATCCCCACTGATTTACCCAAAAAAAAAAAGAAAAAATTGTGTCAACTACTCGACTTCTAAAAATCAAATATAACATTTAATGTGAATTTACGAATGTAGCATACCTCGTTTCTTCGAGAGGAACTGATCTTCTTTGCTTTGTTTTCACCAAAATCAGATTCTGCATCTCTGTTCTATGCGACGTACGAACCTTGATTCTGAAATGCTCTTTGACTCATCCAAAATTCTCTACGCAATTGGAAGAGAGCAAAGCCCATACATAATAGAGGAACCAACAAGAGATGGAGAATGGTGGACCCGCAGGGCCACAAAATTTCATCAAATTCTCAGTTGGCCAAGGGCCAAAAAGCAATGAATTTCATCATCTTAAGAGAATTTTAAAAACTGACTTATTAGTCTTTAAGAAAGTTCAAAAATGCCTACACACGTAAAAACATTTTTTCAATTTAGCTTCCTTTATTTATACCATTTTGCAATTAAACATTTCAAAAAGGAAAAAGTTTATATAAGGATGCTACCTTATAATGTAGAACTATGGATGCCCCTCAAAAATCCTTCGAAAAAGGTAGTTTTCATGTTGAAAAACCCTTTGATTGATCATCTCAACATTGAGATGTATAACTATATGACTATGAAAAATAAAAAGATTTTAAGTCTCAAAAATAGTGCATTTTACAGCACATTATCTACACCGTCCATTTTCAAGATTTTCATATGATTATAGATCTACTTGATTTTAACCATTTTTTAAATTTAAAATTTTATAATTAGAAATAAAAATAGATTTTGAGATAATCCTAAAAACATTTTACATCAAGATCATACACCATGATAAATTTGAAGGTGCACCTTACCTCTACACCTACGGATGCATCCCTATGGCAACTGCACCTTTTCAAAACCAACGTACCACGTATTTCTTTCACGTAAAACTTACACATGCGCTTACACTACACACGTGCACTAAGTTGTACACGCTAACTTCAGCTTACCCGCATGCTAATACATGAACATGCACCTACCATAGTCAACCAGTCTCCGTTTAAAATGCGATTGTTACAAAAACTCTCCGATTTTTTTAAATCCGTTTAGAATCTGAGTTTTTCAAAAGATCTTAAAAAAATTGCACCTTTTTTCATGGAACCGATGTAAACCCGTATTTTATCTTTTCTTAAAAAAAAAATTCAAAAGAACTTCTTCCCTACAACTTTATTTCTTTATTAACTTAATATTATTGAAATTTTATTTAAAGATAAGCCAATTAATAGTAGGAGTAAATCAAGAATCTTGATTTAAAGTAAAATTCCATAAAACGTTTCACCTATAATTTTCCTGAAAAAATGTTTGCAAAAAATTACAAACAATATATTCCCCCAAAAAATAAGATATAAGAACAATGGTATATCTCAAAATAATAGACAAAGTTAGAAGACTAACGCCATGAAAAACCGTTTCTTTTCTTCTTCGTTTTTTTTTTTCTTTAAACCCAGTGCATCCTTATAAAGAGCATTTTGTGTGAGATTCGAAATTGCTTAAAGATTTTGTATACTAAATATTTAAGCAGCTAGGAATTCAACTTGAGATTCGAATTTGCTTAAACACTTGATATATAGAGGAGTTTGATTATTTTTTTATTTTTTTATTTTTATTTTATTTTATTGGTATATATATAACATAGAATTTTGGATGGATTACTATTTTATGTATTTGGGTATGTATTTTGTTTTAGTTAATTGCAATATTATACTGAGGATCTTTTTTGTGTACAATTCTTGTTATCTTTACTAATGTAATTATTTATATTTTATTTTATACTCCAAATAAATATGTGATATGTTATGTGTTGTGACAACAGAGTAAACATTGTTGTTGGACTTATTGAAAGTTTAGACAATAAATTGTGAAGTATCAATCTAACGATACTAGGTAAGGTCATAAAATTATTGTTCAATGGCTTTAATGCATCTATACAAATAACTGCAAACCATAATCCTAAATTATGTCATCTCTACATATCTTATTTTTTCATTCTGTTTTTTTGAAGCAAATTTGAATTATTCACAACTTTCTAACTTACCTATTTTTTTGCAATATGTATTTTTTACTCGATTTTTTCTACCTACTTTTTAAAACAAAATCTATTCATTACCAATGTTTTGGCTTAGCGATATATTATTATTCCCCGACTTGCTAACTATGGTACCTACATACGTACATTTCGATACGATAGCCATTTTGTTTGGTCAATGTCAAGATGGAAACTATTCACAGGGGTGGGGGCGGATGTTATGCATCTATTGTGATGCCTAAATAGTGTACGTTGTCTATTATTTATTTAGATGCAAAACACCATTTCCATTGTGGACCTCATCCTTAAATAACGCAGGTACTTGTGATGCCTAAATAATGTACATAGTCGAAATAGGATTTTTTTTTCTTACACATTAATGTTTCCCTGTGGTACTTCAACAGGTGATGTATATGTTGTGGGAGATTTGGAAAGAAAGGAATATGAGGACGATAAGGAGGGTTTTGATTTACATTCAATATAATCTTTGGAGTTAGTTGACAATAACTAAGGGTGGGAAATTATTGAAATCGATGTTTGCCTATATAAAAATATAAAATAAAAATAAAAATAATAATTTTTTGGGCAACAAGCCATGTCGCCCACCCTGCAAGGGCGACACCACTAGTGTCAACCCGTGTCGCCCAACTGCAAGTGTCCCAGAAAAAATCTGGGACCCCACATGACCATTCCAAGGACTTTTAGAACCCTGTTGACCAATATTTTACCTAAAATAAAATTTTTAAAAATATAAATAAATATATATATATATATATATATATATATATATATATATATATAC
>NW_006499809.1:216730-228167 GCF_000471905.2 Amborella trichopoda
CCGATTCTCGATCCGAATCGCCGATTCGCCGATCCGGATCGGTTTTTTGGAAGCCCGATCCGGGTCACCGATCCGTTTTTTAAACCATTGATATATATATATATATTGCTTCAGATAGATCTGTTTTGTTTCTGCCCTTTTTATTTTATTTTAGATTGTTAATCTTGACTGAAATCATATTTTCTCTGCTTTCACCATGCTTATTTTAACTGTGTTTCATCAAAATTAAAAAGATAAAAAATAAAAAAAAAATTAAAAAAATACATTAGGGTTGGTTACCCCTCCAACCTAGACCCACTCTTGGTCCGAGCTGAGACTCGTGCACCGTCTAGTCTACATCTTAGTCTAGGTTCTAGCATAGGTCTAAGCTTAAGAGTTGCCTCTAGACCTAGACTAGGCTTACCCTAGTTCAGGGTCTTAACAAAAATCCATTGCGTCTAGTAAGTCTAGGTTCCAGTCTAGTCTTAACCTAGGTCTTAGCTAAGGTTTTTGCCCCTAGTATCAGGCTAAGTTTGCCCTAAGTCGTCGAGTTTAGATGTTGCCTAAGTCAAGATTTTAGAACCCAGCCAAATGCAATCACCATGTCAGTCACTCAAAGCGACCATGATGACTGCTCCACGGCCGACTCTAAGCTTAACCTCCTCAAACCTAGGGACCAGTATGTTGTAATCCCTTGGAGCTATCGACAGACCTCAGGATAATCCATTATCCAATGCCCAAGTCTTCAATTAAAGGCAGAGTCCCAAACATCCATCCCTAATCCTGAGATCGGTGTGGCTTGAAAAGCCGGCTCCGCCCGAAAGACCTTAAATAGTCAAGGAGTCGACCAAGCATCGTACTACAGGGGATTTTATGCAACTAAAGTAAAAGTAGAGTGAGGGAATAAATTCATGCAACACCTAAAGCCAATTCTCGTAACTTGAACCAAGATAACTCTGAGGTGCAGTGATCTCAAAACCAAGACCCACCTAGGTCTAGGGGATCTTACCCAACCTCGAGCCACTTGCAGCCATTAATGTCTTGAATACTGAACGAAGCAGAGGTGTCGACTCAAACCGACCACTAGGCGAGATAGGCATCCAAGATGCCCTCAAAAGTCATGTTGACCTAGGTTATATTGTTCATGCCCCAGCTTACGGGTCGATCCAAAACTAAGTTAGTGGTATAGGTCAACCTTTAGCACAGCCGAGTTAGTCAATTTTTCAATCAGTCCCTCTGGTTCATCCGGTCCAACAAACCGTGCAATTTCCGCAACCTGGTGGCGACACCTATGGGTCAGTACGCCCCTCAGGCACCAATGTATCAAACCATCCCGGTGACTACAACTCATCAATCTCAGGCCCATGCAAGCCAACATATACCCCAAGTTTCAACTTATCAGTCTACACTTGGGAACTCACTAACCAATGGGCCTACTGCCATGCCAAATACTCAACAAGAAGACACATTAAGGCAATGCAGGATATGCTTGTAAGAATGGGCATGCATGAAATTATACTCCCAAAGGCCTCTATGTTCATGAGATCCTTAGAGGCATGGAAGACCTTCCCCTCGGGTTTGTCGTCCCAGAATTTAGAAACAAGTTCAATGGGAAGAGCGATCCAGATACTCACGTCAATGCATACCTCCTCTCCATTAGAGCTTTATGAGACAGGCTTAACCAACTAAAGGCTATCTTTTCACAAACATTGACCGGTGAGGCCTTGAACTGGCATCAGAGAACAATGTCCGCTCAACCACACATCACTCCAAACGAAATGTTTAACCTATTCGTCTCTCACTACTGAGGGTCGACACCAAGACCTCTCTCCATGGGCGAACTCAGTGCAACAAAACAAAACCCAAGAGAATCCTTCAAGGATTTCATCTGTCGATTCCATGAGACGACATTGCGGGTCATAGAATGTCCACCTACATACCCAGCCAAGATCTTCATAGTCTTAGAGAATGTTGCTCCCGAGTACATGACCTTCTTCAGCCAAGGTCTTATCCCCTACTCTTTCGACTCCATGATCGAGCAGGTGGCACGGTATGAAAGGGCCAGAGGGACACCCCTCAGAACCAAGCCCGACAACAACCTGATAACAGCTCCTCAAAATAAGAACAAAAACAAGGGGAATGCTTCTGGTTAGGTTAATGAGATCGTCGTTAACGGATCGGCCCAAGGTTCAGCTGCTCAACGCAACAATTAGAGTCAAAATCGAAGGGGTCAACCTAGAGCCAATGCTCAAAATAATAACTAAAGGAGAGAGGATAATTTCACCCCTCTCAAAGACCCATTAGAAAAAGTGTTGGAATTACTCTTGGCTAAGAATATGGTTTATCTCCCACAACCATTTGAACCACCATTTCAAGTCATGGATAAGAGCAGGTGATGCAAATGGCATCTAAACCATGCTCATGATACTCAAAACTGCATATATTTGAAGCGGGTGATTCAAGGGTTAATCAATAGGGGGGACATCACTGTCGCACCTAGATATCAATCTGTCAAAGAGCCTAACCAAAAGATCGATATTTTCACAAATCCTCTCCTTAAAAATATGGTCACAACGATCGAAAAGCCGGGAGTTCAAGACAACTCGAAAGAGAATGTTGTCATTCACATGATTGAGTGTGGAGACGAAGAAGAGGATCCCAATCAGTTCATATTGGCTTTGTGATCATCAATTTTAAGAACCCAAAGAAGATCTTTTGAGCCTCCTAAGAGGAAGCCCTTCATCTTCAAGCCTCGATAACCTTCCCAAATGGGACCGATATGACGAAGATGACACACTAGAGATTGATATGGTCAGGACCAATGAAAACGCGTCATCTTCCAAACAAGGAGCCAACAACCCAAAGTCTCTCATTACTCTTGCTAGGGCTCACTCTATCGAGCTTCAGGCTGACGAGGTCGACTCCTTAACCCGAAGGGGCTGAGTGTTTAAACCCATTCAATTGATGGCCGATACTCTTGATGAAAGAATGAGAAATACCTCAAAAACCAAACAACCAACGGGGGTCATAGATCGCGAGCCGAACAAGGAAATTCAAGGATCTACAACCACCTACGATCTACCAGCTCATCTCGGGAAGATCCAGGCTCAAATCTCCGTCTTGGAGCTACTCGTCAATTCACCAATACATAGAGCCCAGATCAAAAAGGTCCTTGCCAAGACACACATCCCGAGCAATACACAACCGGATGAGTTGTGCGGAATGATGAACCAACTGATGGCACCAACACTAATTGTGTTAACATACGATGACATCCTAGCCAGCTTCAACCGATTTCATGTCCAACCTCTACACATCACTGTCTTCATGCAAGGATATGAGATACGAAGAGTGCTAGTTGATAATGGGGCATCCTTAAACATATGCCCTATGAAAACAGTGAAGCAGATAGGCAAAAGTCCAGATGACTTCGAGCCATGTCAACTATCGCTGCATACGATAGAACCAAACGACAAGGTTAAGGCATACTGCCTCTCACACTCAAGATTGGCCCTACAGTCCAAGTGATAAAGTTTTATGTCTTGAACATAAAACCTTCTTTCAACATGTAGTTAGGAAGACCATGGCTATATGAAAACCTCGTGGTCACCTCTACACTCCATCAATGCCTCAAATTTCCAACAAAAAATGGCGTCGCAAAGGTATGTGCTGAACCTCCTGCTTTTTTCAATCCTAGTATATATAACGGGAAGCTAGTTGTGGGAGTCGAGTTCGGAGAAATCCCCCTCCCTTCCTTCGAGCAAGCCGATTGTGCCACCTTACGCCTAGAGACCGGTGACCCTATTCCTCAAATTTTGCAAACTTCCGCATCGATGGATGACATTATCCAATGTCAACATCGATACGGTTTCGGGTCCCTCGAAGCTTGGTACATGCTCTTCTCCCAAGGCTTCCAACCAGCCAAGGCTTGGGTAGTCAAGGGCAAGGCATAACGGAGGCAATTTCTGAATCATTCGAAGCCAAAACTGAAAACAGAGATAAAAGAGGTCTCGAGTGTTCTCTCACGTTATTGCAAAGAAGGATGAAGCCTTCAAGCTATCCGGGCTTTGTATCTGGAGGCATTCAAAGCCTCGATTCTCTCGATGCCCGTCCTTCAAAAAGCTTAAGATGATCCTTGAATTCCAAATGGGGAATAACTCTTCTTCCATATCTTAGCACACACAAGAATTGGTACTTGAATACCTTTTTGCTGACCTGGATTTGAAGGCATGTACAATCGACTCTAACACAACCAAGCGTGCTCATCCACCGATTCAAACCCAGGAACGAAATTGGTCGATTACCCACCTATCTTGAGAATCCTTGAAAGCATACCAACGGCACCTTCAAGTCCCAGTGTCAAACAATGGATAGGCATTAGGGTGGCCATCTAACTACCCTGCGCCCCTAGTCCCCAACATTTCTCTCGTGAGTCTCATAAGGACACCTCTTGTGTTATTTCAAAAATCGTTGAAAAATCAAAACATGATAAAACTGATAATAATAAAAAAGAATTTTAAGAAACGGTGAACACTTAAGATAGCCCAATAACGGTGCACAATACCCAAGATGAAGAATTGGATGACCAAGACGAAGATTAAGAGAGCCAAGAGTCTTAAGAAATCCCTCAACCTGAGGAACTCACATCCCATGTTGAGCAATTCAAGAAGAAGTTCGATGGTGACCCAATGGCTTTCATCAAAGAGACGATCGACATAAACTTAGGAGCTGAGAAGGACCCAAGGTTAACTAATATTGGAACCTCCCTATCTCCTGAGGAGCAGGAAAATATGATTTCCTTTCTTAAGGAATATCGCGATGTCTTCGCTTAGTCATACGATGATATGTCAGGCCTATATACTACATTGGTGCAACATCACCTAATATTCAATGAAGGGGCCAAGCCTGTAAGGCAGAAACTCCGACGTCAGAAGACCCACCTTGAGCTCAAAATTAAAGAATAAATCGACAAGCTGCTCAAAGCGAAGTTCATTACCCTTGTCGATTACTCAGAATGGTTGGCCAACATAATGGTCGTAACCAAAAAAGATTGGAGGATCCGAGTGTGTGTTGACTACAGAAACCTCAACAAGGCATGCTCAAAGGACAATTTTCCATTACCAAACATAGATGCCTTAGTCGACAACACTGTGGGGTACGATTGTCATTCATGGATAGCTTCTCAGGTTACAACCAGATCTTCATGGTAGAAGAAGACCAGACCAAGACTTCGTTCTTAACGCAATGGTGAACTTACTGCTACAAAGTCATATCCTTCAACCTAAAAAATGCAGGGGCAACTTATCATCGGGCAATGACTAGCATCTTCCACGACTTAATGCACACCATCATGGAAGACTATGTCGACGACATTCTAGTCAAGTCGAAGACCAAGCCTAATCATCTCACCAACCTTAGAACCATTTTCGAAAGGCTTTGGAAACATCAATTCAAACTCAATCCATAAAAATGTGCCTTTAGCGTTGAATCCGACAAATTACTAGGCCTTATAGTAAGCCAAAGAGGCATTGAGGTGGACCCGTCCAAAATATGAGCCATCACTGAAATGCCCTCTCCCCAGAACATCAGAGAAATTCGTGGGCTACAAGTTTGCATACAAGCTATAAGGCATTTCATCTCACAACTAGCAGACAAGTGCACACCGTTTAATAGACTATTCAAGAAAGATACCCCATTCTTATGGGATAATGAGTGTCAAGAGCGTTTTATCAAATCAAGAAGTACCTCACCCAATCTCCCAGTCCTTAGTCCTCCTAGTCCAAACAGACCCCTGTTCATATACATGTCAATGAGAGACAAGACCATGGGAGCAATATTAGAACAATACGATGACCATGGAAAAGAATAAACGATATACTACATCAGCAAGCCTATGGTGGACTATGTGACAAGATACACGAATGTGGAGGAGCATTGTTTGACGATTGTGTGGGCTATGCAGAAGTTAAGACACTATGTCTTATCTCATTCAGTCAAGCTCATTTCAAAAATAGACCCACTGAAGTACTTATTGGAGAGACCAGGTATAAACAGACGTTTGGCGAAGTGGAGAATTCTATTGAGTAAGTTCGAGATCGAATATGTTACTCAAAAAGTGATCAAAGGACAAGTCATTGCTTACCACTTAGCTGAACACGCACTGCCAGATAACACTTTCGTCAACCCAAATCTTCCTGACAAGAACCTCTTCACAATTGAGGAAACAATTTGGGAGTTATACTTTGATGGTGCAAGAAATGAATACGAGTCAGGTATAGGAGTCATATTATGCTCACTCGAGAAGATTTTAATGCCAACAGCCATCATATTGAATTTCCCATATACCAATAACGTTGCTGAATTGATAGCCGGGCTCAAGAATGCCATGGGATGAAAATCCAATAAATACGAGTGATTGGTGACTTCTTACTCGTTATAAACTAAGTTCAAGGGATTTGGAAAGTGAAAGAAGAAAAACTCAAACCCTATCAAGAAAAGGTGAAAAAAATGATCCCATATTTCAAGAAACTCACCTTTCAACATGTAACTAGGGAAAATAATCGGTTTGCCGACACCCTTGCGACCCTTGCTTCAATGCTTGATATTCCTCCAGAAATCACCACGCTACCATTCTATATCAAGAACAAACATGATTATTCCCCACCAAAGATCGAAGAAGAAATAGACCAAGAAAATGAGAACGATGGGGAAATGTCTCTCGTGGCTTCAAATGCGCTAGTTAAGGCAAACCCATGGTTCCATGATGTTCTGTCCTTGCTGAAAGATGGGTTATACCTGAAGGAGCCACCAAAAAGGATAAAGAAGCCCTTCGAAGGTTTTCTATGGGATTCTTAATAAGAGGTGGTCTCCTATTCAAAAAGTCCTTCGATAGCATCATTCTATGATGACTTGATCAGTCAAAGATTGACTAAGTACTGACAAAGTTATACAATGAAGGAGGTCATTCTAGCACAGTCACCTTAGCTCAGAAAATCAGGCACCATGGCTATTACTAGACCACCATGGCTGAAGATTGTTGGAAGTTCGTAAAGAGGTGTCTCAAATATCAGCTTTATGGAGACCTCATCCATGCACCGTCCGCACCACTCAACTCAACGCCGCATGTATGGCCCTTTGCCATGTAGGGTCTTGATATCATCGGAATGATCTCACCGAAAGCCTCAAACGACCACCGTTTTATACTAACGGCTACGGAGGACTTTACCAAATGGGTAGAGGCCGCATCATTTATCAAAATTGAGGAACAACATGTTGCCCGTTTCATAAAGAACATTTTTGTATTCAGGTTTGGTGTTCCAGAGTCAATCATTACTGATAATGGATCCAATCCCAAAAATTAAAAGGTCTCTAATGTGTGCAAAATTTTTGGGATAAAGCTGAAATTCTCCACACCTTACTACCCTCAAGGAAATAGACAAGGAGAGGCTACAAACAAAGAACTTCTTAGAATTATAGATAGAATAATAGAAGGTGGTAAAGATTGGCACGAAAAGTTAAATGACGCGCTATGGACCTACCAGACAACTGAGAAGACTCCTCCTGGCATGACCCCGTACTCATTGGTGTATGGTATGAAAGCAGTATTACCCATTGAAATTGAGATACCGTCTCTCCGAGTGCTTATTCACAAAGATTCAAATGAGGAACAAAAGATCGAATCACGAATCGCTACCCTCGTTAATTTGGATGAAAGACAACTACGAGCAACACAAAATATTGTTGCTTACTAGTGTAGAATCGAGAGGGCATACCAAAGTAAGTTGTTCCTCGACAGTTCAGGGAAGGGGACATGGTACTCAAGAAAGTCTTCCACACTCCTGCAAACCCACACCCTTTAGGCAAGTTCAAACCTAATTGGGAGGGGCCATTCCTGATCACCCAATTGCACGTAGGCAATTCTTACAAGTTCAAGAATCAGGAGGGGTGCGAGCTTAACGACCCCATCAATGCGATGTATCTATTAAAATACTACCCGCAACGGGCTCAAAAGAGTGGTAAAAACCTAAAAAGGGCATCACGGGTAAAAAAAAAAAACTTCAAGAAGGAGCTTTTGATTCAAAAACACTCAAGTACAATAAGTACTTGCAAGTTCCAACAATACGGCACAAGCAGACCCTGAGGACGAAGACTCCTCCTAAACTCTGCAGGACACAGAAAGATGCAGGAGCATGATATGAATGGAAAATCGAAGTGACTTCGACGAATCCTGGAAGAACATCGGGACCTCTCCAAGATGGAAGCTCAACAAGAATTTAGAGAACCGTCATTGACTCGTGAATTCAAGATGAAAGCTCCAAAGGTAAAAATACAACTTCGAGACTTTTGAGTTCTCACAATCCCACAAGGAAATCCTTTCATCATCTTTGGATAAAATAAATTAAAAAAAATGACCACCAAAGGGGCCACAAGTGGCAAAACTGTAAAGCCCATCCATTTTAAAAGCGCTTTTTCAATTGATTGTTAAAACCCTCCATTTCCAAAACCCTTGTAGAAAGTACTTCCTCCATCACTACAAGAGGTTAAATTGTTAGTCGATCTGGCCTCGTTCTCGAAGCTAACTTCTTACGCCTGCTATGAAGGCTTGAAACTAGCCAAGCAATCCATGGTTGTATGAGTATAAGTACCGACTACCACATATCGGAGATGGGTGAACCTCACCAATTAAGATATTGGCTAGTCTGAGAGCATTTTTTTTCTTGACTAGTCCCCTGAGGCGAAATGAGGTAAGCTCATCCCTGTGTGTGCGTACGATGTCCCAAAGTCCAATTCATAAAACGTCAAACTTGTGCGAAGTTAAAGAGCCGAGACCTAAAAAACATGAAACTCATAAAAGAGCGGAGACAGGGACCATCCAGCCCCATATGACGTGAAAGGTCAGGTGTACCCAGGGCACAACCACCCTATTTAATGGAAAAACATCAAACTCATGTGACGTAAAAGAGCCGAGATAGAGACCGTCCAATCCCATATGACGTGAAAGGTCGGGTGTATCCAGGGTAGGGTGTATCCAGGGCACAACCACCATGTTCAATAAAAAAATGTCAAACTCGTGCGACGTAAAAGAGCCGAGACAGGTATCGTCTAGCCCTGTATGACGTGAAAGTTCGCATGTATCCAGGGTACAACCACCCTATTTCAATGGAAAAATGTCAAATTCGTGCGATTTAAAAGAGCCGAGGTAAGTACCGTCTATCCCCATATGACGTGAAAAGTGAGGTGTATCTAGGCACAACTACGATAGAAAAATACCAAACTCATGCGACGTAAAAGAGCCGAGGCAGGTATCGTCTAGTTCCGTATGACACAAACAAGTCGAGTGTATCTAGGGCACAACCACCATGTTCGACGAATTTCGTCTATCGCCGTATTGACGTAAAAGGGTCGAGTATTTGGTCTATCGCTGCATGACGCTAAACTGCTTAGAGGGCTCTATGGTTGCAGGAGTTAAAACTGCTAATCAACCTTGTTTTTCAAAATATCTTTCTCTTTTCAAAATTTTCACTATACGTCTTGTGTTTTTCAAAAACTTTAATTTCGTTGTTAAAATCGTAATCTGTCCTTGCTCGGGTTCTATTTCAAATCTCCCCCTACTTTCAAAAATTCTAAAAAACTTTTAAAAAAATGAAGGAGCTTGGATACCCGTATATGATGATTACCATGATTGCTACGTTGCTGCCTCATCTCTCACTTCGGATTCGGCCAAACAAATATCTTCCTATAGAAAGCATTTTTCTATAGACAGCCTTAAGAAACCCTAAGGAGATCAAAGAAAATGCTAGGGTTAAAATTCAAACTACAAAAACCCTTGAAGTTAAGTGGCATAGCTAGAAAATCCAACTCAAGTTTCAAGCTTGTGTAACTCATCGACAGCTCACGCTGAAAACCCTATGAGGAGAAATGCCCTAAGTGGGTGAGCTCGATGAACGCAATGACTTGGAGGGACAGCAGGTGTGCCCCCTGACCACGTGACCTCAATAAGAAATTTAAAATGTCTGCTTTAACTTTGATGTTCACCTTCTCCTCGAAAGACAGGGAACGCCAAAGTGTCTACTTCTTTTCCGCTCACCTGTCCCTTAAAGGGCAGGGAGTGCCAAATGGGGGAAACTATAGACACCTCATTTTAAATCTGATAAATTTTATGATTTTCTGAGCCCTTAGGACCACATTATCCTAGTATACCCAATTTAGTTATCACAAATCCTATCCCAATTTGAAGTAGAGCTCAAAAGCTTTCCAACGGTCTAAGAATCGCCTGAATCAGACTTACAGATAAAAAGATATAATAAATAACAATTTAGTCCCTGCGAGACCCAACTATCTGGCTGCGGGCTGCGCTGTAACGTGCCCAACAGGCCTAGATGCAGGCTGATAACACAGTCAACGCATCTGATGATGCAATAAACGTATTTTCTTTAATTATATAAGCTAAAACTTCAAGATAAATCCAAAAAATTCCAAAAAATTAAGAAAAAAACTCCAATTGAATCTTATAAATACCCCCTCTCCATAACCCAAAAAGAGAGAGAAAAATAGACAAAAAAAACTTTAGAAATTCTCGAAATTAGAAAAACTATCCAAAAATACCAAAAATAAGAAAACCCCTTAGAAAATTTCTAAAAATTTAGGAAAAATCCCTAAAAATACAAAAAAATTAGATAAAAACTTAGAATTCATATTCAACCTCTAGAGATCACAAAACCCTTAGAAAACTAAGGAAATTCTCCTCCATACCCCGAGAAAGATAGACAGCTTTAGAAAAATCTCTAGATTGAAACCCCTATAGAAGATAGAAACCCTAGCGTCCTGAAGTCCTAACCCTCAAGACTGAGAAAACCTAGACTTACGGCACAAAAACCCTAGATCAAAACTAGAATTAGGGCACAACAACCCTAGATCTAACCCTTTACATCAAAGATCTGCTGGTCAATATCCGAATCAAAGAGGCAAAGAGGACCGGTTCTGATACGGGCGAGCCGTCGAAAGCTCGGGAATCTCGAGCTATAAAGCCCTGTTTGGTATCATTTCTTCCTCTCTCTCTTTCTTCTTCTTTTTACTGTTTTGCTTTTTTTATTTATTTTTGATATGGTAACTTGTCTTAAAAATCATATTTTAATGCTCTGGGTCATGCTCGCTCTGCCACATATCTATTCATTTTCGGGCAAATCTGGCCTCAGATCTGAATTCGATCTGTCTCACTTTCTCTACCACTTTATTTACATCTTTTTAATTAGTTTAAGGTGTTAAAATTCAAGAGATCTTCATCGGAAGATCTGTCAGATTTTCATCATAAACAACAATTTGCATAAAAAAACTATAAATAAAACACTGAGATGTTGGATCTAATATCAAATTGTGAGTGGCTCTCTTGATCAAAATTAGACGGCTAGATGGTAGGGGAAGCATAGATCTTCTATGCTGTAGAGGAAGTATAGAAACA
>NW_006499809.1:229615-260544 GCF_000471905.2 Amborella trichopoda
AATCCATGATAGAATTTTTTGAAAATTTGTGATTTTTTTTTTAATCCATGATCGATTTTTTTGAAAACTTGTTATTTTTTTTTTTAATTCCATATTATTCAAAGGGAAAATGAGAGAGATGATGATTCTGAGGCCACCCTATCCCAGCCATATTATTCACATATCAAGTCCCAACAGCAACAGTGTAGGGATGAGCACGACAATGCAGGTGAGCATAAAGGATGGATAATCTTCGGGGATTTTAGATTGGAAATACAACAAAACACTAACACTCAGAGATTTGGGAATAGTCAAACGCCTGCTAATATCGATGATTCGTTTTTAGATCGAATCAATGAATTGTTAAACGAATTCAATCAATGGCACCAGCGTGACCAAGAAGAACAATAACGTCGTCTATCATTTTATTTTTAGATCATATGTTACTAATTTTATGCTTTATTGTAGTCCATATATGTTGATATACTTATTCTATGATAATTATATGTTTATCCTTTTGTGTGATGTAAATTAAATGCTGAATGACGGTTCATACAGGGAAAGAACATATCAATATTCGCATATTCATTCAAAAACATGAAAATTCTTAATGGAATACCTTCATTTTTTATTGAATTCCTAAAAAACAAAATTTATAATGAATTTTAATAATTTTTTCGAATTTTTTTGAAGCTTTATTCTGACCGATTCACTCGATTTCCGATCCGAATCGTCAATTCGTCGATCCGAATCGATTTTTTAGAAACCCGATCCGAGTCACATATCCTTTTTTTTAAACCATTGGTTGAGACGCTTTCATGTTGTTGGCCTGTATATATTATTATTTAAACAAATACCCATATCCGTCTCTCATCCACTGTCAAAGATGTCTTCTTGATTAACCTCGTGGGTAGAGCCTCTGTATCAAGATCACTTGGGAGCTCTCTCCCACTCCAGAGGCAAAGCCATAGGGCGCTTCCTCAAATTAAATATGAGAGAGAGTGAAAAGTTAATTCACCACGCGTGATGGATAAAGGTAAGGACAGAACGCATTTACTCAACCCATTAATTCCCCACGTTCCTTGCAATCACTCTATTCCCCTCCACTGGTCAACCCAGGAAGATTGCAAAATCCTCTACGGAAATAGCGGAGATCATTTAAATAAATAAATAAAATGAACAAAAAAAGGGAGATCATCTACAATAAAATCATTGCCATATGATATAAAGAGGTCTCAATTACATGCAACCATTTCATGAGAGATTAAATAGCATAGAAAAAATTTATTTTAAACTTTAAACTTGATCAATGAAACAAATTCATCCGCTTAATTTCACATCTAATGCTCAAGATTAATTGTAACCAACTTATATCAAAGATAAAAAGTCTACTTATATCAAAAATAAAAAGTCTCTTTATATATTTTTTAAAAAAAAAGTAAATAAAAAAAAAAAAACCTCATGTTTTTTAATTTCATTTTTTAATAGATTCAATGTTTCAAAATATATATTGAGATATGAAAATCTCATGTATTATATCTTTTAACCCCTCCATCAAATATGCCCACTATTTTTTTTTTGGCACAAACAAATCACATGCCTTTTGTAAACCCCATACTCTCTCTTATCTTTTTTTTTTTTAGTTTTTTAGCCCAAACAAATCTTAAAATTATATATATATATATATATATTATTTATTAAAAAATAATATTATGAATGGAACACAAATAAATCTTCTTCTCTCTCTTTTCTTGTATTGGAAGACAGGGTTTATAAAAAACATATGCCTTTAAGATTTGTTTGGGCTAGGAAATAAAATCAAAATGAATAAATTTGGTCAAGAGGTTAGAAAATATAAGAGAAAGGTTTCTATACTTCACATAGAGCATATAAAATCTATGATTTCCCTACCATTCAACCGTCCAATTTTGATCAAGAGAGCCACTCACCATTTGATCTTAGATCTGACGTTTCAAAGTATTTTATTTTTAGTTTTTTATACAAATTGTTTTTAGTTTTTTATACAAATTATATGAATATGAAATTTGATACGTGCTATCTTCTCATTAGGGTGCACCTATAAATAATATTAAAAATAATTTTTTGATAAAATATAATGACTAAAATACTTTTTGAAGATTACAAAAGTGTTCTGGTTATTTTATTTTATTAAAAATATTTTTTTTTTATATCTGGTGCGAGTTTAATAGAGGATTGGTCATACAAAATTCAGTATCAAAATAGTTTATAAAAAAATAGTGTAAAGATGTGACATTATAATTGGGACAATCTTAACCCTCCATTCAGAAGGGACAATTGATTTAAGGAAAGTATATATGCTCTATGTTGTAGGGGAAACATAGAATGCTTGCCCAATACATGATACATAAGATGTCTATGTCCCAAAATATGATTTTGAGAACTTGGATCTATAGATAAATGAAACCTAAAAACAAAAGGTAGTAAAGATATTTTTCATTTTTCCTAAAAATAAAAACTTGCCCTCCCAAACCGAATGTCTAAGACCGAGGAACAGACTTTACTAAACATGCACACAAAACAAAATAAGCGACACGATGTACCTAAGTGTGGGGCGGCTACCACCACGACCCGACCCCTTTTGTCTCTTAAATCAATATTGTTAATTACAAAAATGGCTAATGCCATTCAACCCTAATCAAAGAAAACAGAAACCTTGTAATCACACTAATAGCTGCTGCAACAACAACCATAGACTAAATATATTCTGAAAAACAAGTAAAACAACAAAAAATTGAGAAAGGGAGGAGGGATTAAATCCCTTTGTTTTTCAATTAATTAATTAATGTGAATGAGCAACAACCCCTTGGTTTCCAGCCAGCATCAAATACTTATCTCTTCTCGTAAACATGGTGCATTCAAAGTCCAGGGCGTTGGCCAACAGGGCCTGCACCCTGTTAGCAACATGCACCCCATTCCCGGCCTGGGCCCTAACCCTTTCCAACACCTCCACATCGTAACAGGGGAAAGGATTCATGAGAAAGAAGAAGGAATCCAAAGACTTGAGCCCACCGGCGGTGGTTCCATAAAAGAACCCAACCCTCACATCCAAGGCCACGGGAACCATGTCATGCTCAAGCTCGGCAAAGAGCGGACTGAACCTGAGCAAGTAGGGCTCGCGGCAGGTGGTGCCCTCCGGGCACACCACAAGGTCCCCCTGCCGCAGAAGGGCCTGCATGGTGGCGCTGTCCCGGGACCTGTCGCGGGTCAGTCGCACGGTGTGCAGGGGAGCGAGCAGCTCGGACATGCGGCTCAGGCTGTATGTGACAGATGTCAAAGGGCGGCCGAGGACAGTGCTGAGGAAGACGGGATCGAGGAGGGTGCGATGCGTGCACACATAGACTAAAGAAGATGACGATGAGGAGGAGGGTTGTTTGTCGTTTGACCGGAACCTGATGCGGATTCCGGTGAGGGCTCCGAGGGGACGTGCGAGGGTATAGGGGAGTGATATGCCGATGAGGATGCGCAGGATGGAGAGGGCCAGTGCCAGTGGGAGGTAAAGGAACATTGCGAGGGAGGCGAGCGGGGTGGGGGTGAAGGCTAGGCGTCCGTCGTGGAACACCAGGGGCTTCGGGTACTTGGAGCGAGGGGTCTTCGACTCTCTGTTTCCCACCACAATGTATGATTCCTGAAAATAGGTTAAGAGTGAGGAATGGGTGTGAAATAACAGATAGAGATGAATGATGATGAGGATGAGGATGGATCCATGGGGGAAGAAGATGCATACATACCTTGCAGAGAGACATGAAGAGGTGGTCATGGAGGTTAGAGCTTCCAAGACCAATATCGGGCTTGCACTCCTCAAAAATCTCCTTCAATGCCTTGTGTTTCTTCAAAAACCCATTTCTGGCCACCAAACCAGTGAAGAACCCACCAAGTACCTGTAACTCAGTCCCCATAACCCTATCAACCCCCAAATAATCCACAAGGAAGTGCTCCACCATAACCCTTGGAACACTGGTGACAACAACCCTCTTCCCACAAGACTGCAACAAGTCCAAGGCCTGCAAATGCAAATTCTCCAGGAAAAACTTGGGCAAAACAGCCCTCCCAGCAATCGATACATCTTCAGGCCTAAGCCCACAGAAAGATATAAACACCATCACTCTCAATGCTAGCTCATGGGTCATAAACCAGAGGGAAGGATAGGCTATGAGCAAGAGGAAGGCCCTTAGAATGCTCCCAGCCTCAAATGCAACAAGCATGAAGTAAGGGAAGAAAGATGGGGTTCTCAGAAGGCCTCCATTAATGTCGCAGACCAAAGTTTGAGAGGGCCTCTGCTCAAGAGGAGGGCACTTGGAGAGTGGGGGGTGCTGAAAGTTCGAGTGAGCACGAGGAAAGGCGCGGAACGCGGGGAATCCGATCTTTGTAGCGACTCTGTAACAAGAAATGGCGAGAAGTTGGTGCAGGACCCAATATGCCACCCTCAAGAACACCATGGGGAGCACCATTGCTACCAGAAAACAGTAGGGGAGGTGGTGTAGATACTTACATCCATGATGCTGCTATGTCTATATATTACACAGAGAGCTATATAAATACCACGCTTGCCTACAGATTTACCTCTGTTTCTTCGAGAACTCGCTGAAATATACCCCTTCCCCGCCGCACACTCCGTTCGGTTTTTTAAGAGAATTTATTATTATTGGATAAATAAGATGAAAAGAAATCATTGTCCTTGAAGGTCACAATTACTTACAAGTTACAACCATTTTATATAGATATAATATAATTATTTTACTTTTAATACAAGAAAATCAAAATTACTGTAGGATATTGATTGTGAAATCAAGTACCGGTTGTCTCATTCCCTAAACACAAAGTCTAAAGTGATTTACGTACACTACCTTACTAATGGAAAAATTAAAATGATTTACGTACACTACCTTATTAATGGAAAAATTAAAAAAACATTTAAAAAATAATCAAAATTTGAGTTGACCGAGGTGTGATTTTGAAATATTAAAAAAAAATAGGTCAACCGACTTTCTTTGTAATTCCACCAATAAATGGAGTATTTCATATTTTACCTAAAATTTTAAAACCGGTACATAAATCACTCAAACAATAATTCTCGACCTATTTGTTACCTAAAATTTAAAATTGGTACATAAATCACTCAAACAAAAATTCTGACCTATGAAACACACTTTAAATTGTGGCAATTCGCATCCAATAGCTAAGGATAAGTATGTTCTCCTTATTCCAAATTTTAATCACTTTAAATTGTGGCCATTCGCATCCGATAGCTAAGGATAAGTATGATCTCCTTATTCCAAATTTTAAATTATGTTATAGCACACCATTGCATAAGACAAAAAAGGCAAATTAGCATTTTGGGGACATATTTAACGTATTCATACTGAGCCCACCGACTGTAGTCGTTGAGCCTCTTAGTTCAAATCCATCTACCAACCTACCCATCATGCCCCTCAAAACAAATAAAAAAGAAAAAACTGGTTGTGCTGCACTCGAAATCATCTAAAAATTTATGGTGGAGAAGAACATATGTAGAGACTAGTAAGATGCAACTGTTATCTGCATAATATGATATTGATATAAATATTAAGTAATACATGAATGAGAAAATATGAATGTCTTTTTATTTATGCTATAAAATTGAATATTAGAAATTTATCTAATAACATTTGAGTAAATTACTAGTCAAATTCGATATATAAATATCAAAATTATATACAAATTTGTAGAAAAGAAATATTTAATTCAAATTTTAAAATTACTACAAAAGAAAGAATAAATCAGATTTTTATAAAGTATGAACTATATTTATTTTAACTATAATAAAATTACAAAAATATATTTATTTTAACATAATTTATATTATTCCTAAGTATCATAATTGTAGCCTGGCATGAATTATATACGATCACCATAAATTCCTCAAAAAATAATTGCGAGAATAACTTACACTATAATTATTAATATAAGGAAGGAAAACTCTTTTAAAATGCCCATGGGTGAAAGTGCACAGTGATTTCGCCCTGTTGCGGTTTTGCATGAAAAAGCGCAATGACTCTCGTAAAGCTGTTGTTATTTAGCGTGAAAAAGCACAACTCTTGTAAAGCCGTTGCGATTTCGAATGAAAAATCGACCGTAACGGACCTACTGTGTATGTGGCGGTTGATTTTTCCTTGCAGTCCAAAAAAAAAATCAGATGACGGCGAGCCTAGAGGTGAAAACATTGTTCATTTTCTGTAGTGTTATCCTATAAGTAATATTAGAAATATTATCTTGTCACTATTGATTATAAATTATAATTCCAAAAATTATTAATTAAAATTTATTGGTAAATATATTAACTAAAACTTACTGACTAAAACTATAATTATTAATTGAAAATTATTGACTAAAGTTATTGATTAAAATTCTAATTGAATTATAATTTTAAACGAAAATTTACTGTACACAATATCATAAAATTGACAGTCGGAGTAGAAAGAGAGAGAGATTGAGTGTATATAGGACACAATAAAGGATCATGTCTAAGGTAGAGGGAAAACCAAGAGTCACTTATGAGGGAGAGAGGGAGGAGTTTGAAGTAGGAGACAATAATAAAGTAGGAGTTACATGGATATGCTTTATTTAGCCTAACATTAATTAGGTTAAGGATCCATACATTCTCGAGTTTAAAACATATGGATTAATAAGAGAGGGAGTCATCTTAAAATAGAAAACTTATCATAATAATGAGGAAATAGAATCATTAAAGGAAATAATCAAGGGTGTGGTTTGCATAAGGTTGCAAACTTAAACAAGCCAAGGCCCCGTCTATATTTTATCATAAATGTAATTTTGATATAAAAAATATTTATAATGGCTTGAGAATCTATTTTTATCCTTAATTATAAAATATAAACTCTAAAAATAGTTCAAATCAAGTAATTTATAAACACATGAAGATCTTGAAAATAGACCGTCCATATAATGTGTTGCAAGATACACTATTTCGCAGACTCATAATCTTTTTTATTATTATTATTTCAAAAGATTTAGTGCGAGGATCTTTCCTTTGGAATAAGGCCACGAATTACCCACAAAGTCAAAATGTATATAGGTTACCCACCATCCCAATAGCAAAAGAGAAAGGAGGTAGGCCTCTATCAAAATCCCAAGTGTAGTTGGGATTTTGGGGGGTTGGCTTGGTGACCGCCTTGAGGCGACGACTTTCAGTTGCAGTTTTTTCAAATTTCAAACCTCGCACCAAGTTGGATGAGCTATGGACGGTGGTCATATCACATGTAACCTACAACTTTTTTTTAGAAATCATGTAACCTGCATTTTACATGCGCAGGATCTCCGGCACATGCATTCAAGATAAGGGAAATTTATCGTCTGTAACGGTTTTTTAAACCATTATAACAAAAACGCCCAAAAATATACCGTTATTATTTAGAAGGATGGCCTTTGACATTTTTTATTTTTATGGAATTTGTCCCCAGTCCAGATTTTAAATCATCGGATATATTGGTAACATCGATTGCCCATTTAGACCTCATTGTTTGAAGGTCATTGTTTGAAGGTGTAAAGCGGTCCGATGTTTCTAATGTCGAACTGCAGTTAAACTTCATTTTCTAAAAAACTTTAAGGAAACATCAGACCGCATTTAGACCTCAATTTTTGAACATTTAATGCATCCACAAAATCAAAAAATAAATTTAATATGCGGTCCCAGCCCTTTTGGTTGGCACTCACAAAGTACTTCAGATACTCCTCCAGTAAGGCATTTGCCCTCTCAATCTGGCCATCCAGGGATGAAGGGTTGTCGAGAAGTTTAGTTGGGATGCCAACAATCTAAAAACCTTCGCCCAGAACTTCTTTGTAAAAGGATCCCTATAGCTTATTATGCTGCAAACTCAGAAAAAAAATAATTAAAATTGGGGGGATTTTCAAATTTAATTCTTCCCATCTTTTTCATTCTCGAGTACAAAGAAATCAACCTAAGTTGGGTCAGACTGGAAGGGTTATGGGGCTGATTCTCATGCTGGCTAGGCCCAATTTTTTGTGGAAGAATAATTGATCTTCTGCTAATTGAACCATAATTTGGATCGATTATGTAGTAATCGGTCTTCTTCTTTAGCCCCACTTAAGGTCCAAAAAGAAGTTTATAGCTTTTCGCCTAGGGGAGATTTTCTCTCCAAAATCTTTTCAAATTTTGAACTTAAAACCCTAATCCACCATCTTGTGTTTCTCTCTCTTGATTTTTAATAAAATAATTTGAAGTTTGCTTCAAATAGATCATATTCGAGCCCTCAAACCAACCCTAAACACTTTATTGGATCAAAAAGCAAAATATAAGAAATCGAGAGTTCAAGAGTTCTTTTTCAATTTTTTTGAAATTTGTCCCAAAATTTTTCTGCCCATTTATCGACGAAATCCATAACAAATGTTTTTGAAACAAAACCAAAAATCTCCAAAATGGATTTCTTTTCCTCTATTTTACCACCATTTTTTTTCTTAAAAGTGTTTTTCCATTAATTTATTTTTTATTTTGATTTTGATTTATGCCTCCTGTTACCTGGAATCAATCATTTGATTTTAAAAATGATAAAAAGCTTCTCTACTTTTGTTTTTTTTTCTCTATTTATATTTTTCTTTTCAAAAATGTTTGGCCATATTAAGGATAAGCCGACTCGCCGTCGACCGGTTCAGCTCAAGCTCGGTAGGTAAACCGGTTCAGACTGCTTGTCCCACATTTTAAAATACTACTGCCCCCTGGCCCCGACCAAAAATTACCATTAGTCCTTAGAAGGGTTTGTCTTACCGCACAACTCTCTCTCTGATCAATTCTATCTCGCACCAAAATCAATTTATTTTTTCAAATGGCTTGAATTGGAGGTGTATAAAGTAGTCAAATCAAAATCCCTACCGTGATTGAATTCACGATAAAAATCTGACGGACATCAAAATTAGTGATTTTAGTTCTCAAAGTCAATATCTGAAATACAACATAAATGCGTCGTTTGGATTCTACAGTATCTAAAATCATGTTTTGCAAATTCAGGGTATTTGCACAAAAGCATGTTTGGTGACTTTTTGGATCCATAATCATGTTTTCTGTAAACAAAAGCAAGAAAGAGGGCCGAAACATGGGTGCACAAAGTAAAAAAAAGTTAGCTTATCCAAAACCATAGTTACCAAAATCTCCTCATTGGGCCTCACGACTCCAGTTCTAAAAGCTGTTTCCTCATTTCTGTTAAGGAAACTGGATGGAAACCATTTTTTGAAATCAATGAATCTTGATTTCTTAATTCAGAATCTGGATTCCATACAGACGTGGAATCCTTTTTTTACAAACAAGGAAACTTGATTCCCTAATTTCAGAATCTCAATTCCTCACATATGTGAAAACTTTTTTTCAGAACCAAGGAAACTTCGACTCCCTAATTTCGAAATCTCGATTCAACACTTCTTTAGGAAATAGTTTTTGAAACCAAAAAAACTCATTACTTTAATTTCGGAATATCGATCCAACATATCTAGAAAATCTTGAACCCACTACTTGTGGGTAAACGCTCCCAAATAGATCGAATATGGATTCCCGCAAAACTTAAACTTTGATTCCCATGTCAATTGATGCACGATTCTACATGTAATGAATCTCGTTTCATTAGGGCTTTGAATCAAGATTTCACACCGTATAGAACTTCGGTTCGTAGGAGATTCAAACAAATCGCTTTTTTGTTTTTTCCTTGAGCTTGTGTAATTTTAGTCTATTCTCCTTTAACTACACCTCCCACAAGATACTCAAAGGATCATGACCTTTGAGTTATAAATTCAAAGCATACCTATATAATTCAAACAAGACTAAAAAGTTTCCTTTAACTACACCTCCCTCTAACCACGTTAATTCCGTTCTAAATGCTTTTGGCCCTTTAACTACTTCCTCTATATTTAAAAAAATGGGAATATAATATGAAGCTAGCTTAGTCAGAGCATTAACTTTAACTTAAAAAAAAACTATTTCCTATTCTCTTGACATAAAAAATCTATCAATTTTACTCGTAATCAAATTGCCCACGCTATTGTGGGACCAAGTAAACTAAGTTCCATGTAAACTAATAATTTCATGCCTTAAAATGATATAATTAAAAAGCCGCACAGATTGATTCAAAGTTGAATTTGTGGAATTATCATCAGGCCATCTAATCAAATTAAAACCACAAGCACTACACCAAGGCAAGATCAATTCTACAATTACATTCGAAACACTAAGCAAAACCCTTCCTTTAGCTAATTACCACACCCATTTCGTACTATCCACTGGACCTTCAAAAACAAGCACACAAAATCTATAAAGAACTTTACATCCAAACTTTTTAAAACTGAAGCATCCCACACCGTTCAGATACCACCCGAAGATCCTAAAGCATCAACACCAGAAAAACCAACAGTACTCCTCCTCCAACCTTCCCTCACAAACCTAATAGTAGGACTAGGTAACTTTGTTTACTGAAGCAACAAAACATCAGGTTTATGAGTCCTTACCAACAACAGGACTTCACATTTCCTCCTAACATCCCCTAGCCCCCTGACATTCCAGCTAATTATCTTCATAAACGCCGGATGATGATCCATATCCGGTGGGTGGAGGAACCCTGGCAGATATAGAACTATCAGGCTCTTCAGCAAAGGCAACATCCTCCGCATTCACCTCCCTACATAAAATAGCACCAGTGAAGTCTACATTCCTCCTTGCAACTAGTCTGAAGATGATCTAGTGGGTCAAGCCACTTCCTTCCCCATACCTTTACCCTTCAGACTACATGGATCCTTCATAGCCTCACTTACATCCTCAACCTCTGCCACTGATGCATCTAGCAAGCCGCACCCCTCCGCCTTTTCCTTTGCATTCTTGGACGCCTCTTTCTTCCTCTCCTTAATCACCTCATAGACATTTCCAATGGGGATGTCAAGGCCCATCCCCATATATGATCAAACATCCCTTGAATGTCAACTTCCTTATCTTCGATTTCTTTAAAACCATCATGTTCTTGAGGCAAATCATCAACTCGATCTTCCCCCATCACAGCAATTGGTTCAACATTAACAACTTCCTCCTCTAAGGAAGCCTCCACTTCTTTCCCAAAGGAAAGAGTAAAGACTCAGCATCTTGGTTAAGCACCAAAGGCAGCTGCTCTCATTCTTCTCCACCTTCCATAACTACGATAGGCAATCCTTGTTCCTCCGGAGGAACCTCTTTCCCCTTTTCTCTCTACAGCTCCTTACTCTAGTTATCTAAAGCTCTTCGAGAAGCCCTACGGTGTATAGAGAGAGAATTGTCAGAGAAAGATAATATGGATGATAGGGAGAGAAATAGAGAAAGAAGCCTTAGGGTTCTAGCTAGAGATAATATTTTGAGAGAGAGAGAGAGGAGCTTTCCTGATTTTGTTTTAAGGAGATGGGAGAGATGGGAATGAGAGGAGCCAGCGGGTGCATCCTTTGAGAGGTAATGATAAGGAATCACGCTCCAAAGGCAATAATGGGTTTTTGTATCTTTCATTGCAGTAGCCTTGAGAGCTTGGATGTGGGGTTGTAGAGAAAGAGCATGTAGCAATGAGAACCCAATTTAGAGAGAGAAAGAGAGTAGCAGCGAGACCCAAGTTATAGAGAGAGAGATGTTGCATTTACTACTGTAACAGTAAGATGGTAAGAGTAAAGAACAATTCTGTTTAAGGAGGCTGCATGCAAAACCTAGGATCTATTTCAGCCTCACCACATATACTGAGTCGAGAGAGAGTATTTGCATGTTAAGGCTCTAAAGCTTAAATTACATTTCTTTGTGCGTGTGCTTGTGCGTGTTTTATAGCCCTAGTGCAAGGCGCCCTCCTTGCCTTGCAAATCCTGTGTTTTCTATTCTTTTCTTACCTTTCTCTTCTTCTAACTTCTCCTCTCCTCTCTATCTTTTCTTCCTTAACCTCCAAGGAATGTGTGCTTCTCCCTTGTTCCAGGCGATGACATTTGCCGAATCTCCTTCAATAATCCTACCCCCTTCCATGGTAGCAATCAGTTTCAGTCCTTCTAATAGGCCTCGTGTTTCTGCTTCATTTGCTGTTGTGATACTGCAAGGACCCAAATAGGAAAAGATAATGTGGCCCAAATTATTTCTAATGAGTCCACCGAAACCTGCTGCCTCTGGATTGCCAAAGGAACTTCCATCAAAGTTAAGTTTGAAAGAATTCAAAGGTGGTGGTTTCCAGACCGCACTGTTAGCACAGTCACCACTGCCAAATGGTTGCTGATAATTAAACTTTTAGGAGTGAAACCACTATCCTTATGGTAGTTCGTTTCCTTCTCGTAAAGACACATGGCGCACCTATTGGGAATAGGAATCCCTTTCCTTTGGAGCTGGTCTATAGTGAGGGCTCTTTCGAAGCAAGCAATCCAACCAAATGCTTGCACTTTAGGTGGTGCAATAGTGGACCAGACCTTGGAGAGAACAGAGGTTGGATTGAGAGGGAAGGTAGGTGGTTGCTGGAGCCTTTTATAAAAAGAGGCCATCGAGAATGAGCTAGAGGGGGAGGGAGTCAACACCAAGGCGTCCATCCCCGAGAGAGCAAGGAAGGTGGAATGAAGGGACGCCGATAGAGAAATGAATTGCATTGTTTCCTCTTCAGAAAGGGGCGTTTGAAAGAGGGGTTCTAAACCCTGCGATTTCCGGAGATAATCATCTCTTTTGCTATAGTGGAAGATTTGTTAGAGCAATAGAGTAGAGGGAGGGGAAGAGGTCCATTAGAGGGGTGTGGCCTAACCAAAGGTCAGACCAGAAGTGCACTCTAGCTCCATCTCTTGGATGAAGACGGAAAACTGCTTGAATAGGGACAGGGACGCCAAGAAAGACTTCCATGCGCCTGATACCCTGCTCGGAGATCTCCCCTCGAGAAGCCAAAAATCTGTTGGAATTTTATATTTGCTGCGGAGAACCTAAGCCCAAAGTGAGTTGTTCTGAGTGGCCAGTCTCCACCACCATTTCCCTAGCAAAGCTAAGTTGTGTTTCTTTAAAATTTTGATACTGAATCCTCCCTGGTATTTTGGAAGGCAAACCTTGTCCCAGGAAATAAGGTGACATGTTTTTGGCTCAGCTTCTCTTGACCAGAGGAAATTCCTCATCAATTGATCTAGGCAGTTAGCTACTAAGACAAGCATGTGGAATAAGGACATGAGGTAGACGAGAGAGTTAGCCAAAGTTGCTTTGATGAGCGTGGTTCACCTTGCAAAAGACAGATACATGCCTTTTCAGCCTGCCAAATGCCTGACCACTGTCTCTTCTTAGGTTTCCCTCGACCCAAAGGTACACCAATGTACGTAGTGGGAGGTCCTTCACTTTGCAGTCCCAATTGGTTATAAGTGCTCTGGTTTGAAGATTGGAGAGAGCTACCCCAATCATTTTCAATTTTTCTATATTCACTTTGAAACCCATGGCGTACTCAAAGCATTTTAAGAACAACCTCATATTTTCTATTTCCTCTGGTATTGCGTCTAGGAATACTAATGTGTCATCTGCGTATTGCAGGTGGGACACGATTGGGCCATGAGCACAACTATTGAATCTAGAGAGAAGGTCTGCCTGGTACAGGCAGCCAATGGAACGGCTAAACACTTCCGCTAAGATGGCGAATAGGAAGGGGGAGAGGGGGTCTCCTTGGCGAAGGCCCATTGAGGATGGGAAGAAATCCTGCGTGGATCCGTTGATGAGAACAGAGAAGTGTGGGTTGGTATAGCAGCCCCTCATCCACTTCCTGGAGCGAACCCCAAACCCCATTCTAGACATGGTTTCATCTATAATTGACTAGTCAACGTGGTCATAAGCCTTCTCCCAATTTATCTTGAAGATCAGGCCTGGTTTTTTGGTAAGATGTCTAGAGTGCAACCACTCACGTGCCACGAGGGCCCCATACAGACTTTGCCTATCTTTAATGAAAGTGAACTGGGATGGGGAGATGACTAAGGGAAGGACCTATTTCAGTCTGGAAGCCAAAACTTTAGCAAGAATCTTAAAGGATGAATTGACCAAACTGATTGGTCGGAAGTCCTTCAGTTCCTCTACCCCTTCAATCTTTAGGACAAGAGCACTAAAGGTGGCATTGATGGCTTTGTGATGGATTCCGCGGTGAAAAAATTCGTCAAAAACACTTAGGAAGTCTGTCTTGAATGTGTCCCAACAAAGCTTAAATGAGGCAATGGGAAAGCCATTGGGGCCAGGAGCTTTGTCTTTGCCCAGGTCGTTGATTGCCGCCAAGATCTCTGTTTCAGATAATGGGTGTTCCAACCACTGTATCGAAGGGGTAGGAATGGTTTGGAACTGCAGATTGCCCATTCTAGGTCTAGGCACCGAGGGGACCGTGTATAGGTTCTGGAAAAATGCAAGAATGGCAGATTCAATCTCAACTGCTTGGTCCAAGATCCTATTGTCAACCTTAATTGTGGAGATGAAATTGTCTCTTATGTGACATTTAGCAATTATGTGGAAGAATCCCGTATTGTGGTCCCCAGATTTTAACCAACTGACTCTAGACCTTTGGAACCAATACAGCTCTTCCTTTTTTAGGTTGGAGAAATATTCCAACTTGGTTTGAGTTCTAAGGTTGCATTCAGAAGTGGAAAAAGGCCGAGATTCCTTAGTTCGATCTGGTTCTTGTATGGCATTCAACTGGGTGCGCTTGATTTGGGAAAAATTCCCTAGAATGGATCTACTCCAGCTACAGGCTTCAAGGTCAATATGGATAAATCAAAGATGATGGGGGTGGGACTTACAAACGACGAAATCAGGGCACGCATCCCAAATTGGGAATCTAAAGTGAAGGATTTTCCCACCACCTAACTGGGCATACCATTGGGATTGGGAAAGCCTAAAAAAAGACAATGGCCCCAAGTCATAGACTGAGTGGACAGGAGTTTGGCAAGTTGGAAAGGGAGATACCTCTCCCTGGCTGACCGCATTACGCTGGTCAAAGCAACACTGGCTAATGGTCCGGTGTATTTAATATTTATCTTCCACATGCCAGCCTCGGTGGCCAACCGTCTAGACCAGCTTATTAGGAATTTCCTCTTATCTTGACAGGCCGAAAAAACCAGACATCACCTTATCTCTTGGGAAAAAGTCCGACTACACAAATCTCAAGAAGGGCTAGAGATCAGGGATCTAAGAAAACACAACCTGGCTCTACTAGGGAAATGGTGGTGGCGCTTAGCCACCCAGACTAATTCCCTTTGGGCTCAGGTTATTTGCAGTAAATACAGGATCCCGGAACAAACGTGGGTTCCTAAAAGGATTTCCCCGAGTAGGGCCTCAGAAGCATGAATGTCCTTTGCCTCCTCTCTCTCACTGTTCAAACAAACCATTCGATTTCATCTAAGAGAAGGTACAAGAGTGCGCTTTTAGTGTGACCTCTGGATAGGACACACTCCTCTAAGGGACCTCTTCCCATCCCTCTATCATCTTACCTTTAACAAAGACTCTACCATAGCAGAAGAAATGGTCCTGTCAAGGGGCCAAAGAGTCTGGAACCCCTCTTTCAGAAGAAACCTCACTGAAGAGGAAACTAGACACTTCCTCTCACTTTCGGCAGCTTTACACCCCTACTTCCTAGGCCCACTTGGGAGGGACTCTCTAGTCCCTTACTCCATTCGGTACCCTTTCAGTGGCCTCATTCTACAAAAGACTCATTCAACCCCCCACCTTCCCACTTAATCCTATTTTTGTCCTTTCCAAGGTCTGGTCCACCATAACTCCTCCAAAAGTACAGACTTTCAACTGGATTGCCTGTTCTCAACGGCCTCTCATAGTTGACCAGCTTCAAAAGAAAGGGATTCCGATCCCCAACAGATGTGCATTGTGCATGAGTAAGGAGGAATCGAATCCACACATTTTCATTCATTGTAGTCTTGCTTATGACCTGTGGAGCCAAGTATTACAGTTGTTCCGCCTTCAATGGGTCACTCCACCCTTGGTCAAGGCTCTCATCTCATCCTACTTACGCCTGTCATTGGCCGAAGGCTAGTAGCGCATTGTGGAAGGCTGCCATTGCAGCTACCATTTGGATCATTTGGTTAGAAAGGAATGTGATGGTCTTCCAAGGTCACAAAAATGCAGTTTCGATGCTCTTCCACAAGGTTACTACCCTAGTAACTTTCTAGGCCTCTAGCCACAGGGCCTTCTCGAGGATTTCTGCTAACACCTTTCTCAACCAATGGGCAAACATCCTATATCTCCAGCCACAGAAGCTTCAAAGACCCAACAACTGGCTGCTTCCTCCAAAAGGTGCCATTAAGCTTAATTTCGATGGTTGCTCGCTAGGGAAACCTAGCCCTGCTGGCACCGAAGGTTTCATAGACCATCATCGCAATATTCTCTTCACTTATTCCGAACACTTGGGCCATGAAGACTCTCAGTACGCTGAAGCCATCGCTCTTCTCATGGGTCTCGAAAGCTTTAACCATTCATGGGGCTCACAATTGCTGGTGGAAGGAGATGCCCAAAATATCATCTCCAGGGCAGCAAGCACTTCACCAAATCCTTGGTACCTCTCCTCGATTTTTGATGAGATTGCTAACATATGCAACGATATGAACATCTTATGGAAGCATACTTGGCGGATATCCAACGGGTTCGTCGATCTTCTTGCAAAAGACGGGTAGGGCCCATGCTGAAGACCCCGCTCGGTCGATCTCCTTTTTTGTTCTGGACCACAGAGGGCGTTTAGGCACTTAGTTACACATATCTACAAATCTTGTAATCGGGCAAATATATAAGCCCCATTTTTTTGTAACTCACAAGTACATCTTTTTGTAATCAGGTAGATTTAAAAGCCATTTTTTGTACAGGGTCTCTTGACCTATTTTTTGACCAAGAGACCCGACTTGTGGGTACTCTCGGACCCCTCTTTTGTACTCTAACAACAACACAAAAGTTAACTTTCTCTCAAAAAAGATGTGGAGCGCGATGGAGAAAATGATTGTACTCGATATCTTCTTCAGTGGGAAGATCACCGTCTTACCTAAGAATGATTCCTGCAAGTTGTCGTGCAAGCTACTGAACTTGCCTCTTGAGATCTTCCATTTCTTCATCTCTGACATGACATGATAGATCCATGGGAGCTTACCTTCCATGTCCCCTTGTTGCCACCATATATTTATTGGAATCACAAACCCTTGACAGAAAATCAGCAATTCTTAGGCTGAAACCAGAAAGTTCTAGGCTCTGAAATCAACAAATTCTTGGCTAAAATCAGCAACCCAAGTCTAAATTCACAAATCTGAGACTTGACTAAAGATTTCCTTGCTGCTTAAGAAATCTGTACTTTGATAGTAATTAATGTGGAAAGTATATCATAGGGAAGAAAATTCAATAATCTACATATTAGAGGAAGCCTATATGGCAAGCGTCAGTAGCTTTGCACTAGTAACACAAGAAAATATCTCAAAACTCTTTATTCTAAGTTATCTTTGTAGACCCCAATTTATAATAAAAGACTTAGAACCAAAGAAATCATTAATTCTAATTGGAATAAAAGCCTTAATTAAAATAAAAATTTTAATAACATTTTTACCCCTAATAAAACAAATAATTCAATAAGCACACTTTCTCTAATAATCCTACAATCCTAAAAATATAGAAGAATCCCCAAAAAAATTTTAAAAAAAAACTAAAAATAAACACTAAAATTAAAATATATGCCTTTTGAAATTAAAAATGAATTAAAAATAAGAATAATTTTGTCATGCATCATCCCTATTGCCCTCAAGGATATGAGCTTTGAGGTGGGAGTGTGCCTTTCACTTCCAACAAGCCAAGATGCTCTGTTGAGTGGGGTTTGATCGTAAGATTAGTAATAATTTGGGCTAGAATTGAGTTTAATTTGTTGTAATTGGGGTTGAGATAGGCTAGGTTTTGGTTTCTCTCTAAGGTTCAAGACTTAGGCCCCCAAGCTTTCTTTTTTTCTTTTAACCTCTCACCTTTTAACTAAGCTCTAACTTTCTAACCATGCTCTTAACTTCTTCTAAACTTTAGAAAAATCAAGGCTTGAGGTATTTATAGACCTCTAATAAAACATGGGAGGGTAATGAAATGGTTAAATCATACATGGGTTGAAAACTAATGTTCTGTTATATTTTTGTTCAATGGGCGAGTTATTTATGGATATTTTGGGGAAATATCAGTTGTTTGCCCTTGGAACTTTTCAGGCTTCACATACCATTGATTTATTTTGCAGTTTCAGCTAGATTTTGATGGATTTATGGTTATTTTCTCTTCATAAACTTATAGAAAATTGAGTTAATTTTATTTTGCGTCAAAGTTCATCCAAGAACTCATTCATGGAGTTATTGACTTTTTGTCACCTATAGGATTTCGAACATGGCTAGTTCTCCTCCTTTCCTTGGGTTTCTAAGGAGATAGAAAAAGTTCGTTCGGCTCTAGAGAAGAGAGGTGGTATATGACCTTTCCACCCAAAAAAAAACTTTTATCTTATTCTCTCTAAAACTCCTTTGGAGAAGCCCAATATATCTTTTAGGTGGATATCCTGTCTAAATTTTATAGGAATACTCATAACCACTTCTATCTTTGACTAGAGGTCCTCATCATATAGGATTATATTTTTGTATCACTCACTTAAACAACATACAATATACTCCACCCACGCGACCCAAAAATCACTATATGCAAAATGAAATTGTATCCATCAAATGAATGCAACCTTATGCTCTATACAAGTTAAAAGGGTTAAAAACCAAAATATGTTAGTATAGATAATGAATTCCCAAGTAATACATAACAATTGTACAAAACATGCCCATCAAATAAATCCTAGCAACTTAAAACCATGATGTATTAATACATGACAAAACATACATACTCAATACATACTCAATGGGTGCCATCTTGACACATGTAAAAATTTGAATTCGGAATTCACTGATTCAAAGGAGGCTCTGTGTGGCTACATTGATGCGCAGACCCAGTTAGGGTCCCGTCCTTTTGGGGTTGAGCATGCCCTTGACCCTGCCAAATAATCAATTATTGAATAATGAGGTCAAAGAAGACAGAATAGAAGAAACATGTCGTCTATAAGAAAATACTGAAGGTTTCAGTCGCACTTGTGATGCGATAGGATGCTGGCCATATTCTTGCCCATATGTATTGCTTGCATAGTAATGTGAATATGCCATTTGCTGCAGAAAAAATCAGAAAACATAAATATCAGAATTTCTAAACCCATGATCTCACCTATTTAATACAAGTTAACATCTTAACCAAAAAGAAACAAATAAAACTCAGAAGATGTGACCTATTTCATGAATGTATGTAAGACAAAAGGATTTTGAGACATTAGCTCCGGCAGGAATGCGCCTTGGGCACTCCAATTATTTTGATTATGAAATTGTCCTTCATAAAGGACAACCTCTTGAAAATAGGGGAACTTTTTTGCTGGAGATTTAATGCACAAAAAGTCCCCCACAAATTTGTTACACCCATCAAGTCGTGGGTTAAAACCCCACAAACTGGCCAAACAAAAGTGAAACACATAACATGCCTGAGAATAGTACATATGGTTCCAATACTGCTGCTGTTGCTGCTGTTGCTGCAATGCAATGACCTGTGGCTGCTGCGGCTGCTGCTCTTGCTGCAACGCAATGATCTGTGGCTGCTGCTGCTGCTGTTGTAATGCAATGACCTGTGGTTGTTGCTGCTGATTCTGCTGAGGATAATGCCAGATATGAGGGGCATATTCTGGATTGCTATGCATACCTCCATAGTGATCAATACTCTCTGGAGGATACTGATAGTGTTGTGGTGGCTGCTGTAGAGAATTGGGCAAGATAACCATGGGTCCCCGTTGATTATCTTGTTGCATATTTTGCATAGGCCAGCTGTTGGCACCCACAGAGTGTGCCTGAGTAGGTATCTGGTATTGGACATGCATTGGGTTGACATGGCATGCTTGAGCAATTTGCCAAGGTTGAGGCTGAGATGAATACCCATCACTCCCAGCCATCTGAAAATGTATCCCAGTAGGTGGGCATGGGGAAAGAGGAGGAGCCAGCCATTGTTGATGCTGGTGGGGGGGATATCTATGGAAACCAATATTAGGATCTACACATGGCCAGTTCACTACATGGCTTGCATGTGGATCTGGCAATGAATTTGGAACTGGGGGTACTTGTCTTTCGACATGTAAATTTGAATCTACACTAGTAGGAGTAGACTCATTAGGAATTTCTCCATGAATTTGTTTGGCTCCATCAGACGATGTGCATGCTGGATCAGATTTGAGAGAACCATGTTTATCTTCCCCATCTATTCCTCCATTTGGGCTCATCAAAGTAATTGATTGACGAGTGATTTGGTTGTTAGTACCTGGTGGAGTAAACTGATCAGCAGTGTCACAGGATATAGAAAGAGTTTCAAAAGGTGGTGGCTGGAGATCAGTCCCTGTTTTATAAAGATTCACACATTCTATGGATTCTGAGTTCTCTCCCTGAGGAGATCTATTTTGTATGACTTTTTCATCCTGAGCATTGTTCGAGCTTTCAAGCCCATATATTGGCTCGGCCAATGGAGGCTGAGAGTGCAAGTCAGTATTTTTACTCTCTGAAATGGAGTCCCCAGTTACATTTGCATCAGCAATTTGTGCAGTTGAGTTTATCCTACTTTGTGCCCCAACATCACCCAAGCATTGCACATGCTGTGAAAGCATTTTTATGCCATTCTTATCTTCTTCATACAAGGGTTGACTTAATGTAGACTGCTCAGCCTGGATATCGGGAGTTTCCTGGCTAGACATGAAGTGGTGTGGTGAACCACTTGGTTTCCTTGTTGCTTCCACATCCATGGGAGTCCATTTATATGAAGAAGTTTCCCTTATTACATGTGGGAATAGCTTCTTATGACGATCCCATGCTTTTAATATTTCAGGGATGGTGCCACACAAGTCCACAAACTGCAAGACAATCAACAAGGGGTTGATAAGAAATAGATCATCACACAGAACACACATACAATGGTAATATCAGTTAAGAGAGAGAATAAAACTTATGGCTGTAAAACAAATCAATCAATCATCTTAAGAGGTAGGCAATATACTCCCCTGAGAAAAGACAGTAGGCGAAGAATTGCTCATTCTATGGTAGACATTTATCATATATACGGAACTGTCAAGTACCTTACCTCTACAAATAACCTTGATATCTCCTGAAGTTCCATGCCGCTCAAGGAAGGAGATGTATTGGATTCGGGAATTATTGCTTGTGTAATAAGAGACTCCAGCAGAGGAATCTGTTCAGGGCCTCCATGCATCAATTCAAAATGTACTAGTCCCTGCATGAATAAGGCAAGTTAAACATGGAAACAATTGAAAAGGAAAGATTAACCATAAGACCCTAGCAACTCATATTAGTCACAGAAGGGCAAAGGTCACCCTATGCCATGCCAAAAGGTACCGCATCCCACACTCCAACCAAAAGGGTGTGATGCAAAGGGATATCCACCAAGTCCGAGTGGAGAAAAGATGAGAAGGCTCAGCAACCATGGGCATTACGGTATGATAGTCTAAATAGCATGGCTTGCCACCTCACCCTCATCCCCTACCATCAGTACCGTATCATGTCCTCTTAGCCCAACTTTCCTTAAGCTACATCTTGTGCCTTGCCATAATTTTTCAAGGTACACTATAACTCATGGATAAACCTGGCACGCCTTGTGCATGCTGTTGCCGTGCTCTATGTTGCTGTTTGCCCAAGTCTGGAGGCCTAGATTATCTTCTCATATTATTCACAACGCTTCAGAGCCAAGAGAGAAAGTAAAATGCCCCAAATTAGCAAGTGCCCATGTCATCCTTCAGGGCCATTTTGAACAGCAAGGAAGGTTCTTGCATTCGTGTCCCTCAAGCAACTACATAATTCAAAAGGGAGACTGACAAGCCACCACCACCCAAATCTAACATCCTCGTTGGATGCTCATATGCAGAAAGGTCCCCAAAAATCTTGTATCGAGATGATGATGTGCATGCCCCCACCACCCACCATGCACATCATCTCATTGACAAAATTGTTGCATGTCCATTGGTGTCTCCGCACACAGCCAGATTTTTTGTTGCACCATGCTCCAGTCTCTGCATCGTAGGATCACCGCTCACCAGCTTAGCCATAATACATTATGCTGCCTCCTGCAGTGCTCAATGTCCAACCAAAGCCCCTATAAACCTTGATTAAATTGACAACATGTAAGTCAGCCCACAAGTTGATCGTCCACATTACTGTTTACATGGCTTGGTCCCCTCATTGCTCTTCTAAATTAAGATAACTCCACATCCACAAACATGCAACAGTAGAATAGTTGTAAGAATGTAAAATTTGATACTAATAAAAAAAAAAGTGTTCCTGATCTGACATACATCAACTATCCACCCATAAATCTTAGGCAGACTATAGTAAAGAAGAAAACCTTTTAATGAACAATTTACTGGTCAATAGCTCCATCATAATATAATGATGTCTGGAAAACAATTTAAAATTAAACATCAAACATTTATCAATAATAAAAGACAATTAATACCTTCAGAAGTGTTTTACACTGAGGAAAACGTTGTACACCTTTGACTAGGACCTCCCTGGCTCTATCGATGCTACCTGTTACCTGCAGTTAGTTTCCGAAAAATTACTACGAGTTTCACACTTCTATTAAGTTGTCCTACAAAAATGACTCATTAAATGCACACCTAGTAAAAAGAAGAACATTGCATGCTTTGAAAGATCAGCTCACAGTGCATAATTTCAGTTTTCCAGTAAATGCCACACTTTTCACAGAAAGTGATCTGATGATGTCATGCTCTGAAAGAACATCCTTTGCAAGGAGGTGCAAAGCACGACATATTTGCAAGTATGAATATGCAATGTTTTGTAAGTCAAGCAATCTAGTGATGTGCTGTGGGCTTCTCAGAAAATTGTAATTACACACTGATGGAGGGCAAAATTATACTTATTTTTAATTTCTATTTAATTTTAAAAGATGTATACTTTGATTTTATTTTTAGGATTTTAAGTTTTTTTGGGGATTATGGGGTTTTCTTATATTTTCTTGGGAAAATTACAAAAAACCCCTCAAAATATACTTTTTATGCAACTTACCCCCAGCTAACTTTCTCACTTTTTTCCAAAAAAACAAACTTTTATGCAAATACCCCCCCCAAGGGAAAAAGTTCATTTTTTTAGATGAAAATGCCCTTCCCGTAGCACATTGTTGGAGCGCACTTAAGTAGTATCGGAGCCCTGTGACTCAGAATGCTACACTGCCGGAGCGCACTTACACAGTGCTTGAGCACTGTGTTACACTGCGGGAGTGCACTTACGAAGTGCCGGAGCGTTGTGCCCTTCCCGTAGCACATTGCCGAAGCGCACTTAAACAGTGCAGGAGCCTTGTGACTCAGAATGCTCCACTGTCGGAGCGCTGTGTTACATTGCCGGAGCACACTTATGCAATGCCGGAGCGCACTTGCACAGTGCCGGAGAGCGGTGTGGGTAGTGGGTAAAGTAAGGGTAGTTTTGCCTTTTTTTAATTTTTGGGATGGTTGGGGGGTTATTTGCATAAAAAGTTTGTTTTTTGGAAAAAAGTGAGAGAGAAAGCTGGGGGTAAGTTGCATAAAAAGTATATTTTGGAGGGTTTTTTGTAATTTTCCCTATTTTCTTTATTTACTATTCATGAGTACTATTCATGATACTGTTTACATACTGCTCATGTGTTATTGTTCATAGTTCCTGTTCACATGCTACTGTTCACAGGGGTATTTTTAGAATTGTAGTATTGTTTTAGCGATATTTTAGAGTCTTAAATGTTTATTTGGATCTCAAGTTAAATTAGGGTTCCATAGGCTTATAAAAGGTTGGATGTCATATTTTGGGAGATATATATTATATGATTGAATTTTATTTTATGAAAGAACAAAGTTCTTCTCTTGGCTTGATTTACAACACTGTTCTTTCTTCATTATTGCTGATTTTACTTGTTTAAAGTTCAAAAAAATGGTGGATGCAATTTTCCACCTTTCCTTCATACATCAAGTGGTATCAGAGCATGGTTTGAGGACGGCAGGAGATTGTGATGGCTTGTCGTGAAGGTCTTAGCCGTAAGGATGCTGATCTGGTCCAACTCTATTGCTGCGCAAGCGGGGCTAGCAACAACATGCCCTAAAGGAAGAGGAATCTATGTGTATAGATCCAAATCGTGAGGGTTTTTATGGAGAATGGCACGAATCAGAGTCCAACTTAAAGTTGGAGTAGAATGATGAAGCTGCCATCAACTACCCGTTCTATGCATGCGCTCCGCGTTGGGAGCCTCATTTTGGGGAGAATAGATCATGGGATTTAGTTGATCTCCATGATTTGATGGAGAATGAGGTTGATTTTGGCATAGGTCGAAATCAGCAGGTTGTAGATTGGATTTGCCACCAATTTTCGACACATACTTAGATAATGAACAAGATCTTGTAAAAGATCCAATTTATGATGATGATCAAGGTTTCATGGTTAAGCCAATTTTTGACTAAGAAAAAGATGAAGATCTTAAAGATATCAAAGAGGTGGAGCATTTAGGAGATTTAGGGTATTGGAATCAGAATAGTGCAGTCCAAGCATGGTCGACTAAAAATCTGAAACTCGTGGCCTTAGTTTCAGAAAGACTCTAAAATTCAGAAAATTGAGTTTGAAGTTTCTTACACAATTTTCAATGGGAGCTCAAGAATAGCTAAATTTGATAAATTTGCATCAATTCCTCAATATACATATCATGATCCATTTCTTGATGAATTATTTTTACTATGAATAACATTTAAGCTAACAAAGAAGAAGAAGGTGGTTTTGACATTGAATTCATCTTAGCACACTTCAAAACTCGACGGTAATTTTCTCCAACCAAGGGACAATGACGGAGGGAAAAATTACACTTATTTTTAATTTCTATTCAATTTTAATGGATGCCTATTTTTATTTTATTTTTAGGATTTGAAGTTTTTTTGAGGATTTGGGGTCTTCTTATATTTTCTTTATTTACTATTCAAGACTATTATTAATGGGTACTGTTTGCAGTTACTATTAACAGATAGTGTTCACGTGTTATTGTTCACTCATAACTGTTCACAGGGGGTATTTTTGGAATTTTAGTATTTTAAGGGTATTTTAGAGTCTTAAATATTTACTTGGATCTCAAGTTAAATTAAGGTTTCATAGGTTGATAAAAGGTTGAATGTCATATTTTGAGAGATATATATTATGGAATTAAATTTTATTCTATGAAGGAAGAAAATTCTTCTCTTAGATTGATTTACAGCCATGTTCTTTCTCCATTATTAATCATGTTACTTTTTTTTTTTTATACTGTTAACATTGCATTGAAGGAAAAGAGGATATACAAAGATGCCAAACCGCCCAAGGGGCAAGCAAAAGTCACCCAGAAAGGTGACAAAGGAACACTATAAAAGAAAAAAAATCCTAAAAGCCTAAACTGCCAAAAATACATAAGCAAAGCAGGTTGTGCCATCTGATTTTAGTGATTACTCCAGTGAAGCTCCTTGTTTAGTTAGTTCATAGGCTATTTGGTTGGCCTCCCTCCAAGTATGAGTCCAGCTGATTTTACTTGTTTAAGGTTCAGGAACAAGGCCGATTCAGTTTCCCACCTTTCCTTCCTGCATCACATATGCATGCACGTGATACATACATTACGTAATTTTTATTTCTTTGGGAGGTAAGTCAAACTTAGGCTATTTGAGAGAAAGTCTATGGTTCTTGCAAAAGGATTTAGTTCTGCATTATCTCAGCAGCAACAACATGATAACAAAATATAAAGTCAATCCGATGCATTTGATTAGCATATATATTCGACAGCCATGTGACTCATCAAGAAGGTCAGTAAATTATTTTGCACTAATAAATTATGTGAAAGCATCTCTTATGAAGAAATATTTATCACTTCAAGGTTATTATTTATTTTACATTTGCTACAAATCATTGAAGAAGCCGACATATGGTTCTGAATCTGTACTTCTTATCATGCAACAGAGTGTGTGTTAACTGGGGTCAACTCATCACTTGTCTGCATTTTAGCCATTTGTACCATTTTTACTTGTGCGATGATATTTGGGTCTCAAATATTTCCCTAACTTCTCCTGTACAATTATATTCTAGCCAAGATGGATTTGACACTTTAATATGTTAAGCATATGGGTGTAACTATGGATGCGAACCCCTGGGAGTGTGTCGGCTCCACTTCATGGAGAGAGCAATCCATGCTCAGTATACTAAGACTGGGTTTCCTACTTTCTCAGTATATCTCTATAGGTCTTATATAGGCGAGTACTGGTTTCCTAATCATGTTCCAAATCCAGATGGAGATGGAAACCACATCCAAACCCAATCCAACTAGATGGGACATAACTTCTCTTTATATATGCAGCGTGGAGGCTCTCTAAAAATTAAAAAGATAGAGGATCACATGAGATCCCACAGAAAGGCCCCTGTGAAATCCTCTTTGTAGAGAGAGAGAGAAACCCACATTTTTGGAAAAGACAGAAATTGGAAGAAAGCACTAGGTGCCTCTTAGACAATGAACCTTCCTACTCCTCTCCCAGAGCTTAGGTCTCATGGTGGTTGCATATGCTTTCCAGGAGGAACTCCTGCGCATGGTTGTTGTGGCTCGGGATCGGGACCGTGGGATCGTAGTAGGCTAAAAGGTCCCTGTAATTGGGATTGTTGTCTATTCGACATGAGTTTTAAGGATTGGGGATAAAGCAATTGGAGACCATGATCCCACACATTTGAGTTTGTAGTTTACTTTCTAAAGGATTGAGATCCATAGGTTAGAAGATGGAGAAATTCTAATGTCCTCATCTATGGTACCATAGTAATGGAATCATTGTCTTTAGATGCTCTTACCCTGGGCTTATCTAGTTGTCGAAGTGAGGACCTTGCTTGCCAATAAAAGGAAGCCTCCAATAGTAGAATCGAGGTCCTCTAGTTCCAATATACTAGGACCCTAATTTTGTAATCATGGTCCTCAATGCCCTTTTACATCATTCCCCTAGTATGAGAATCGAGGCTGTAGATAGCCCTCAAACAAAATTTCCCCTAGCATTGGAATTGATATTTGGAAGGATCGATTTTCATATGCTTAAACAATTAGGCTGCAACGAAGTCCTACTTCAAAACCAAGAACATTTCACCAAAATGTCAAGTTGGGGGTACAAAGTACAACACTCAATAACACAAACCACAAACTCATTTTTTGTTCAAGGAATGCAAATTACAAAAAAAATCTCATTTTTTGTTTCAAGTATGGGTCATCAAGGACCAATATTGAGGGTAAATAGGTTTTACATCTCCAGCTAACGTATTACTACGTAGGAGGCAGGATCAACAAATAACATTTAATATGGTTAATAGTGGTGAAGCCTCCAGCCATGCCCAATTACACCAAGAAATGGATTGAGAATATTTTTAACAAGATAACATCTCCAATTACCTAGAATTTACTTCTAAATATATTATCCCATACACAACAAATGTTGTAATTTGTTATTTTTTCCACGGTATTGGAGACTACAGAAGAGCATCAAAAGATGAAATCTAAAGAAGATGCAACGAAGCCCAAGCCACCTTGTAAAGTGTAAATCAATGGCTAGCAGAATGAAACAGGGCAATGTAAAGTGTAACTCCATGGCAAGCAGAATGAAACAAGGCAAATATATACTAATACCAATTCTTTGGGGGAAGTTTTTAGAGTCCAAAAAAGTGGAATGATTATCATATTCATGTTGATGGAATGATACATACTAGTACCTTGATGCCTGTTAGGTGTAAAGCACGGTCTCACTGTACACAACACTTAAAATTTTATGCAAAACACATACGTGCACACATTACATACACTTACATAAGCAAATTTGCAGTAGATATGGATAATACACCCACTTAAAATTCAATTACAAGACTTAAAAAAAATATCAAAAAACCTCATCATGGCTCCAACTCAATTTCCATTAAAAAAGAAACCAAGCAATAGACAAATACAGACAATTTATACTTAGTCAAAATTTCAGCAACATACACTTACAGAACAATTACATCAGACACTTCCATGACATACAAAGACCTTACTGTAAATGTGGGTTTAAGGTGAGGTTACAGCAGCATATAGAGGCCTCAGTGATGCACAATAGAGAGGAAATGACGTGGCGTACATAGGAGGTTCACATGAACACAGACTTGGCTAAGAATGCTCATGACCACACACCACTGAATATACAAAAGCTACTCTCACTCAATGAGGGGTGTGCCACACAATTAAGGGGTTCCTTACCCTATAGTTTGGCAGCATAACATTACATGAGAGAGGATGAGAAATGAGGGATTGAGTACCCCTGTTTATAGGAGAAAATTAGGTTAGGTGAGTGTGTATAAGGTTCCCTTTTGGGAGGTGCAATGTGAGCCCTTGATTTACAAGATCTATAGGGTGAGAGAGGCTTCAATCCAAGTCATCAATCCGCATCTAGCTATCACAGATCAAAGGATGGGATTCGAACACCATTATCCTATAGCCAATCCAAGCCCTTAATTTCTCTTCAATGTATCTAGTCTTGATTAAGTCTAGGTTAATTTGTATTAAATCAATGACAAAGTTTAGTCTCATAATATTTTGTTCAAAGCATGTGACAGAGAGATTCAAAGGGTGGGGCGTGCCCCTCATTCATGCTTTTCTAGTTTTGCTTATTATGTGATTTTGTAAATTAAGGACTCGAGTATCTTCTCTCACTTAACCAATTTACATGGCCTCACACATGTGACCAATGGGAGTAATCCTTGTGTCCCATGTGACAAGTGTCACTTTAGAAGCCAAATATCGAAAAATCCTAGGTCATTAACTTAATATCAAGCAATGCCCCTATTAGAAAAGGCCGCTTTTTCACATGTGTAAAGTGCACCTCGTGTGTCAAATGTCCTTGGTTGGCATTATCTAAAACAATTTTTCCTACGTTATTTTTAGCATAAAAAATTGTTAAAACTTTAAAATTTTCAAAATTCCTCAAAAATCATTTCTTGCTTTATTTCATGATTTTCAAAAGGCGTAGAGGTCCAAAGAAATATCATGAAGAGAAATTAGGTAACTAGGCCTCGGAAAAACATACATATTGCTTGGGCTTCCAAAACTCACGACCACTTTCTCAAGTCGTCTCAACAAACCCATGATCAACAGTCTTATGTAGGGGCTCATGATTGGCACATCAACACCGACCAATAGGCAATGGGATTCCCAAATCTAAAGCAGTTTTACGGTGCAACCTCAAGGACAAGTCAAGCACTATAGGTGCGGGTGTTCCTCTCTTATTCACATGTGCATGGCCTTCCTAGGAACTTCCCTTGGGGAAGGAGGCTTCCCGAATTGCGATGTCATATACACATGCCTTACAGAGGTGAAGGTCGAGGTTTTAGCCCTCGTCCTCACATGTTAGCCTCCCCATGCGGATGTCCCAATCTACAATCCAGTCAAACCACGAGAATCTCTCTGACCTGAACCAAGGACTAACCAAACACTCATTAGTACCCCCATGGGCCTTAAGCCCAATCCATGTGGGCATAGGTTTTCCCTTTTCTGTGTCTCTAAGTTTTTACACTCCTAGCCTCGGAACACCTAGGCCAGGCGAGTCACTCGAAAACTAGGCCCCTTTCGGTTCCATGCTCTCATTGGAGTCAAATCCACTATACAACAGTGGTATACAAGGGCAATCAAGGCTTGAAAGGCCATATACATTGAAAAATACTGCTATGGCATGCATCCTTTTGCCTTCTTCGCATTAGTATATGTTGGTCATGTCCGAATTGTCTCTTTATTGCAATCCTCAGTCCTCAATCACGAATGATAAAATGTAAGTTAACCATCCGAAAGAGGTCGTCAACTCTGACCATTTAGCATTATCCTTTTAACTCCCAAAATATTAAATAACAACACATGGCAGCAGTTTATTTTTGGATGTTAACTTTATTTACGTATATTAGTACTTTTTTGGGTCTACAGAGTACAAAGGAAAAGGGGTCAGTTAATTATTCAAAAGAGAAGGTCGATGTTAACTTTATTTAAGGATATTAGTACTTTTTTGGGTCTACAGAGCACAAAGGAAAAGGGGTAAGTTAATTATTCAAAAGAGAAGGTCGACGTTGACCACTAAGCATTGTCCATTAAACTCCCAAACTATTCACCAATAACACGAGGAACTATATTATTTTTGGAATTATTTTTTTTTTGAATAAGTTGACTATATAAGTTTTGGATGTTATGTATATGTACATTATAATTAGTAAACTTCAGGGTCTAGGAGGGGCTATAAGGAGTATGCGATTGAAAGATTAAGTTCAACAAAGGAATATTTTTATAAGTAGTTAATATCAAGAGAAATAAACTCTAGATGGATCTGGATCGCATTAACCAAGGATCTAGATCCCCCAATTTTATGGATCGAGATTTGTAAATTAAACAAACATCGAGAATTGAGATCCCTTGTCCTGGAGCAAAGGATTGAGCTTCTAGAGCTAAAGTTATCACCTTCTAAAGAGATCCCAATAACTATGGTCAAGACACATATGCGCATACACACATGATGAATATATATATATATATATATATCGATCTTGTCAGCCCATGGGCTGACTGCTACAGTGTCAGCCTCAATCTGGGCTGATCTGATGGTTACGACATCATTTCGTATTTGAATTTTCAATTTTTTCCTTCAAATCCAAATCACTTGAAATTTTTAGCGTTCATTCTTCTCATCAAGGCGCACCTAACAAAAATATATAAAAAACAATTCGCAAAATAAAAATTGATCAAACTACCCTCGAAACATTTCGATGGTATT
>NW_006499809.1:260802-289097 GCF_000471905.2 Amborella trichopoda
ATAATGAGAATTCTCTTTTACTACAAAAAAATTTGAACTTAATAATCATATTCTATATTTAATTTGTTAGTAATTTCAGATTTTATATTTAGTCAGACAAATCAAATAATATAATTTTTCAATTATTGCCAAACTGTCCATGGCTAAGATCCCTTGCCATTTTCCAGGGAATCTCAACCCCCCCACCCAGTTGCTCTTTGTCTTAACATATCCCAAATTCTACCAGCATCCCTTCTTTTTCTCTCTAACCCGTAATTCAAATGCCATAAGAATCCTTTAACACCCGATTCCCAATCCCACCCTATCGAGGCTCTCTCTAGGATTTTCTCACTCTAAATCTCAACAAAGAGACCAAAGAGTTAAGAAACCTATAAGAGCCTTGATCTGGGAATTCTGCTCCAATTGAAAGCAAGAAAAGGGGAATAAGTGGTGATTGGCAACCTCAGCTCAATCTGAGCTCAACCTCAGCTCACACCTCTCTCCTTTTCCTCAGACTTCTCACCATATGATCCTCTTCTTTGGCTCTCCACGTGATGCCCATTAAATTCTCCATGTTTTATAAACGTGTGGGGTACCCTTTATATAGAGGTGTCCAGGGCAGAGTAGACAAATGGAACTTGCCACCTAATTATAATGAGTATGGGGTGAGAGTGGCTAATATCAGCCATCCATTCCTTGGATAAACATCATATAGATTAAGGGTGGTCTAGACCTCAAACTTTCCCTTAAGCTGTCCTAACCTCGGGTAAGGAGGTGGGTTGCGTTAGGTAGGCAGTCAGCGTAAAACTGGCATATCTTACCATGAATCCTAAATCTACGTAATATGTGACCCTTGATATAGCAGAATGACGGAACATGATTCATGTAGCCGACCCCAATTAGTTGGGATTAGGCTTTGATAATGATGATTATGATGATGACCACAATGATAATAGATCAAGGGTGGACATGCACCGGTATCCCTTGTGGATTTTCTGCCATTACTCATCCCATCCAAGTTGGATTCCATTACAGCCTTAGATTTTCTAGTTCAAATTTGATTCCATGAAATTAGCATTCCAGTTCTAGTTAAGAACCTTTTAAAAAATCTAATTCTAACCAACTTTGAATTTTCATACTCGTACAAAATAAATATTTAGTCACGAAGGTAATCATTACATTCAAATATGAAATAAAAGTCCAAATTGAGGAGCACACGCCCCCCACGGGAGAACTATTCGCATAGTTCCCAGTGGGTCTTTGAGCAACAGCTGGCCTCAATTTGAAATTCAGTGGCCTAATAAGACCCACAAACTATGGCATAGAGGTTCCCTACATAAATTTCAAAAATGCCCTCAAGTTTACCAGTATTAAGACATTTACTGAAGTCCAAAGTTACCCCTTGTTTTAGAACAATTATTCTATTCCAAAAATACTTTTGCTCTAAAAATAATTCTATCACACAAAATAAAGATGACTAATTTCAAAAAGTAAAACCCAATTTATTTTTATCATAAAACCTTGAAAAACCATAAGATACTGTTGGAAGAGTGTGCTAGCAATGGCATAAAAATCTAACTACGCATTCTATGACTACCCTGCAGCCACACTCTAGGCATTAAACCGAACAAACAGACCCATAATCCATGTCTCCTATAAAAGAGGCTCATGATTGACCAAGAAAAGCCAGCCAAGGAATAGAGGAACTATAGTGCCACCACAGATTCTAGGTGCTCCTCCACAGAGGAGAGTCACAAAGACCAAGTTAGGTCATAAAGACACTGACACATTACAGAGAAGCTAGGGATCCTCTCTCATAAGTTACCAAAACCTAGTCAAGTCACATAAAGAAGACACGAGCACATGCACACTCCAAGGGAACACAAAGCCATTGCTCACGAATCACACAAAAGCAATAGATAAAATGTGAACTACACAGGCCTCACAGATCGCACAGGTCTATGACTAGCAGCATGTATGCCATGAAAGATACGTCAGAGCTTTAAGAGCCTTGACCTCACAAACCACCATCTCAATAAGCCCGTTGTATGTTATGTGTCTTGACAACAGAGCAAGCATTGCTGTTTGTATTCAATGAAAATTTAGACAACAATTTGCCAATAACTATCCTAAATGATTCCAGGTAAGGACATAAAACTATTGTCAACGACTTTAATGTTCAATATAATAAATAACTACAAGTTATAAATTTATCTCATGTCATCTTAGCATGTCCAATTTTTCACTCTGTTTTCTAGAGGCAAATATGAAATATTCGTGATTCTTTAACTTATCTAAATTTTGGCAATCCGTATTTTTGCCTTACCCTTTTTGAAACAAAACCAATTTATTACTAGTGTTTAGTTTGCCAATATATTGTCATTCCCCAACTTGCCAACTATTAAGTTAAGACAACATGTGGTTGGCTCATAGGTGAATATGAACAAACCTTAAACTTTTTGACTTTTGGTCTTAATTTATTGGTCAACTTGAATTTCCCTAAAGATAATACTGTTCCAAAAAATTTGAGTGTTCTAAAAGAAACCAAACACCAGTTTATAAGAAATTTTATCAAATGAAGTTTTCTCCCATATAATACATTCATTACTTAAGATAATATTGATCAATTGTATGTATTAAAATCAAATGTTTAATACCAATAATTCTAGTATTAAACAATGGCATATAATCTATAGGGCCAGAATTGAAGTTAGGAGTTGAAATTCATAAATAACAATATCATATAAATAGGTTATTTTAATTTATGATAGACTATGAAAATCAACGGTATATGTTACTTAGGAAGTGTACAAACACACACAACTGCCATTTTGGCCTTCTTAATACTAAAGACTAAAGTATAAACATGTAACATAAATCTACAAAATAAAACATATAGCACTTCATGAAGTACTATATATAATTATGCACAATATACATAAATTTACACAAACAATTTTATCTGTTGGCCAGAGAATAGCATCATCATTCAATAATTTCATTTATACATAAAAAATTGGAAAACATTTACAGACGTTCATGAGAGCATTTCTATAGTGTTTCGCTCATGGCTCATCACCATCAAAAGTCCATCATACAGCCACGGTTGTTTCAAAATGTCTGAATTTTAATAATTTTTCTGCGAATTGGGTTCATCTATAATATGGGACGTGTATACATCCAACCAACTCGCACCTAAATAAAAAATAAAATAATGAATTTGGTCATTTTATTATTTGAATTATTTTTTAATATTTTATTTAGGTGCGCCTCACTAAGGTCCACACACCACATAATTTCAGGTTAATCTGATTTGTAAAAAAAATATTAAAATTCAAATACTACCAGACAATCATGACCATCTAAGAGCCTTTGGATGTTACTTAGCCATGAGCGAACACTGGAGGAATTTGCTCATTGAGTGTTTTTAAGTGTTTTCATGTATCGATATAATAACATGCATCTGAACAGCACAATGATGTCAAATAAATAACTAACTCAAAGCAGTAAAACGTTAAAAGCTCATCTGGAATGGAAAGATAAAGCACCCTACCCTATATGTAAATCTAGAATACTGCTCATAAAGGGTAGAAAGGTCCAGTGGAACCTTCCTGCTTCCCAATGCAAGTGCATTTTCATATGTTACCAAGGCTGTTTCAACATTTCCCTGCATGAAATGGTGATTGAAATATTAGGTAATATTTAAATAATTGTACATTGCATTTACGTTTCAACTAGAAAGTAAGAAAAGGATAAGACTTACTTGACGTTTTTCCATATTCGCATTTCTAATGACAATTTCAACAAAATCGGAAGGAAATTTTGAAGCCAAATCAAGAAAAACAGACCGAGCACCAGAGATATTGCCAACTTGCTCCTTGAAACTCGCTGAGAAAAGATGAATATCCAACGACCTCTGTGATTGAAAGAAGATAACCACAGGTTAGAAATCTTTTCACATGCCATGGATGATTAAAGAACAAACTACCCCGTAGGGGATTACAGGTATAACATAACAGTGAAACAAAAGACCATAATGGTCTTTAGGAGTAAAGTTTTGACCTAATGATCTTTTAATGATAAAAAGAATAGTTGACGACAAAACCTGAAGGCAAGATTTTATAAACCAGAGCAGTAATTGTGGTCAAATCCAGTAGGATGGCTGGTTTGACAGGATTGAAAAGGCCATGTGAACAATGCTGAATTTAAAACTTAAAAAATGCAAACAAAGAAGGAAAATCATAATGGGATTATGCCTTCAACGTTAGGAAATCAGGACACATCATGTTAAAGCTATAATGGAGAGAGACAAGGAGGGAACATAGTAAAACCCAAAAATAGATCTTAGTGATTTAGTTACTAAAAGCAATTAGATATCAGAAAGAAGGTCCATAAAGGAGAGCAATGAAAACACATTGAACCCCACAAATAAATGTGCTTTAGTTGGTAAGGTCAATTTTCGATATTTAGAAGAGGGGAAATCAGGCAAAGAGAGTATACAGCAACAAAACATAACTCAATGCTCCCATTAATTTGGTAACTAGGATGCACATTTCAAGATTGCAATTTCCAAAAGCCCAAAACCCTTCTATGCCATGATTAGGGCATTTAAGACTACTTTTTATTGTCATAGTTTCGTTCAGTTTGATTTAAGGTGCAGTTATCCATCTATTTAGGTTTTATGTGATTTTTTAGGTGGCAGAAAGGGAACTACTGTAGAATGAAAGAGGTGGCAATTTTCACAGAACACCTCATAATTAATTGAAACAAAATACAGACAAGGAACCAAAAATAGAATCATCTCATAATTGGATTGGCCTAGTTTTCAGCTTTTTGAGCATCCACAGCTTCTGGAATGATCCAGATTACATGTCTGTCCAGTTCCTGGTTCCAGAAGTCAGATCACGTAGTCGTGTCTGATTCTCAAAAAATGTGCCTGAAAGTACCATAACGAAAACAAATTTATCATAAAAAACACTCCCTAAAACTGAAATGAAGAGATGAGGAAGTAAGGTTCCACAGGACAGATTTGAATGGAATTGATCATTCAGGATTTAGGAAGGCAGATCAATTAGTGCTTGACTGATGGGAATGGAGGACTGAAATCATAACAAACAAAGGCTTTCCTGGATTAATCGTTGACCAACTTCACTATAATAAACGCAGGCAAGGACAAAGGGACTCTAAGCAATTTTGATGGCATGCGAATTGTCAATGATTAAGGACATAAAAGCCTACAGAATAACTATTGAATTAGAAGCTAAAGTAAAATAGCTTTAGCAGAAGTTTGGCCTCAGATACAATATCTAGCTTCAGCAGTAACTGTTGAAATTCAGTAACCTTTTTGGAGAGCCAAAACAACAAATGTCCTTAGGTTCTTTCTTAAAATGTTTTTTCCATAAATCATGACTAACAAATTTAGTAAAGCTACTGACATTGTAAGGGCATAGCGTGTTTAACATTAATCCGAAAAGTTTACATCTATTACCTTTTTTTTTTTTTAAATTGTTAACTGTACATATATTACCTATATTACTTATTCAATTTATATTATATAATTAAAAGTACCGCTCTGATGAGAATGAAAAGGGCATTGTCTTAGAAAGGTGAGGACCTTAAACTTTCCCTTAACCCATCCCAAGCCCGAGTAAAGGAGGTGGGTTTTGTTAGGTAGGCAGCCAATCTAAAACCTTACCAAAACTTTCTATGAATCCCGAATTTACGTTATCTGTTTATGTTAGGGCATTCCCCATGAGTGATGCGCTATATCGGAACCCGGGTACAATGAGAAATGAGTAAGGGTTAGCTAGGGCATTCTCCGGAAAAGATGCGTCGCAGCGCTGCTTGGTTACAGTGAAAAATAGCAAGGGTTCCCACGACATTTTGGACGGCCGCAGGTAAAGAAGCGAATCCAAGAAGATAAGATTCGTTTAGCTACATGAAATGTAAGAACACTTACAGGTAACAGTATGGAGTTCATGGATACAATGCGGAGAATGAGAGTAAATATAGCTTGTCGACAAGAAACTATGTGGAAAGGGGAAAAAACTAAAGAAATAGATGGGTATAAACTTCGGTATGCATGAAAGAATAACAATAGAAATAACATAGGAATTTGTAAACAGATTTAAAGATAAAGTAGTTAATACCAAGAGAGTAGGTGATAGGCTCCTATTTATTAAACTTGTATTAGGAGAAGAGATAATTAACATAATTAGTTGTTATGCACCACAAGTAGGACTAGATGATAAAATTAAAAGACAATTCTAAGAAGACATGGATGAACTAGTCCAAAACATACCAAATGTAGAGAGGACATTTTTAGGAGGGCTCTTAAATGGTTATGTAGGGAAAGATAGTAGAGGATATGAATGGGTATATGAGGGGTAAGGGTTTGGTGAAATAAATGAGATGGGTGAGGCTATTCTAGATTTTGCTACAGCCTACGACCTACCAATAACAAATACTTACTTTAAAAAGCGAGATGAACATTTAATAACTTGTAAAAGTGGTTCATATAAAAGCTATGTAGACTTCTTCCTAGTTAAGAAGGTAGATTGACCATCATGTCAAGACTGTAAGGATATCTCAAAAAAGAGTTTGATTACGGAACATAGGCTTGTGGTTATGGACGTTTATATAAAGAGATGGAAGAGAAGGGGTAAAATTAATGTGTCCGAGAACTAGGAGGTGGAATCTTAAAAAAATGAAAAATTACTTATTTAAGGATAAATTGGTTAAAGAAGGAAAATGAAATTATGAGCATGAAGTCAATGCTATGTGAAATGAGATGGCTAACTGTATTAAGAAAGTGGCAAAAGAAATTTTAAGAGAAATTAGAGGGGAAAGAAATTCCGATGAAGAAACTTGATAGTGCAGTGACAAGATTCAGGAGGTCATTAGCGAAAAATGATCATGTTATAAAACTCGGCAAGAAATAATAAAAATTTAGAAGAATATAAAAAAGATAAAAAAAACACTAACAAATAGTTACTAGGGGTAAACTTAAGATATATGATAATCTATACAATAAATTAAGAACAAGAAAAAGTGAAAAAGACGTCTTCAGATTAGTAAAAATGAGAGAAAAAGTCTAAGGATCTAGAGCATGTTAAATGCATTAAGAATGAGGATCCAAGGGCCTTGGTGAAGGATGAAGAGGTCAACAACAAGTGAAGAATTTATTTTCAAAAACTATTAAATGACGAATATAATAGAAACATGGCGATAGAAGGAACCGTTGGCATAAATGAAGGAGGAGGTCATAGATACATTCGAAAGATTATGAAAGAAGCTTTGACGAGGATGAAGATGGGAAAGGCTTAGAACTAGATGGTACCCCAATAGAGGTTTGGAAGTGCATAGGGGAGATTGACATTGACTGGTTGACCAAGCAAATGGAGAAAAAATACTGCAATACCTATTTACAAGAACAAAGGAGGCATATAGAATTGTGCGACCTTTCGAAGGATCAAACTTATGAGCCACAATATGAAGTTGCGGGAGAGAGCGATTGAGTAACATCTCAAGCATGGAACGAGTATCAAAAAAGCAATTCGATTTTATGCTAGGAAGGTCAACAAGTAAGGCTCTTTTCCTACTTAGGCAACTGATTGAGAAGTTTAGAGCGAAGGGAAAAGACCTCCACATGGTCTATATTGATCTAAAAAAAGCTTATGAAAGAGTACCTCAAGATTTAATTTGGTGGGTGTTGGAAGAAAAAGGAGTCTCCAGATATTATATCGACTTGGTGAGAGATATATACGAGAGAGCGGTAACTAGTGTGCTAATAATTAGCGAAGAGACAAGTGAGTTTTCAATCACAATAGGTCCACATCAGGGGTCAGCGTTGAGCCCATACTTCTTTGTCTTAGTTATAGACAACTTAACTAAGCACCTACAAGATAAGGTACCATGGTGTATGTTGTTCGCGAACGACAGTTTTGTCGATGATACCTGAAGCGGCGTCAACACAAAGTTAGAACTTTGAAAGGATGCTCTCGAATCTAAAGGTTTAAAATTAGATGGACTAAGATAAAGTAAAAGGAATGCAAGTTTAGTAATAATATGAGTAGAGACAAGGAAGTAGTTAAGATTGACAGCTAATAAATACTAAAATACTTTCGATATCTTGGGTCGATACTCCAGAAAATTGAGAGATTAAGGAACATGTCACACATAGAATTAGAACTGGGTGGGAGAAGTGGAGATGTGCAATCGAAATTTTATGTGATCATCACATACCAATGAAGTTGAAAGGGAAGTTCTATAAGACAACTGTGAGACTAACATTGCTTGATGGGGCAATGTTGGACGGTCAAGAAACAACATACCCATAGGATGAGTGTAGATGAAATGAGAATGTTGAGATGGATGAATGACAAGAAAAGATAGGATAGAATTCAAAATGGATACATCCAGAAGAACTTAGGTGTGGCTCCAATAGGTGATAAGATGAGAGAAAATTAACTTAGGCGGGTTGAGCATGTGCAACACAGACTCAATACAACCAGTGATGGGAGGTGCAAATTGATTCAAGTAGAAGGCTCAAAAAGGACAAGAGGTAGGCCCAAAAGGACATGGTTAGAACTTAGAAGTCGTGAGAAAAGATATGGGGACTTATTGTCTCACTAAGGGTATGGCCTTTGAAAGAGCAAAATGGCGGATCAAGATTCGTGTAGCTGACCCCAAATAGATGGGAAAAGGCTCTGATGATGATGATGATGATTAAAATTACCGCTATATCATGTATTTAGAAATGAAAAGATTTTTAAAATAATATGAATTAAAAGTTGAGAATCTAAATTTATATTAATTTATATTCCATCCTTCACATCATATTAATATCATGACTTCTATGATGTCAAATGATTAATGTCTTATAATTCTTATGGATATTAATTGTTTGATTATCTCAATGTTTTCTTATCTTACATTAAAACTACTTTTCAATAGCAATAAAAACCAATTAAGTATCCATTTAATTTTCCAAGCATTCAAAAGGAGAATGACGGTGCCTTCAAAATTACTTTGTAAAAAAGGATAAATAAAATGGGTCAACAATGAAAGACTCTGCCACTGCCCAAATGACCATCATTGTACTGATTAGGACAAGGCATGCCAAGCCAGAGGACAAGCTTCTCTCACTATCCTTATAACATCCTCATGATCCTTTATGAAGCCATTGGTAAGACTCTTCTATCCTGATCATGTATATTATACATACATACATACATCATAACATAAAAGCGTGCATCTAAGGATATATTAACAGCTCTATATACACGTATATGTACATGAATATGTGCACGTGAGTATTTAAGCATGCTTAATGAGAGAGGTTGAGTCTAAGGATTTACAAGTATGCATATTGTCATAGTTCTTTTATCCAGGGTAAATACATATAACCATACTACTACAGAGCACAAACCTATAAAATTTTCGGAAACTGCCCTTTTCTCGGTTGAACTACTGCCCCTACTTCTCCTGCTTCTCCCTCTTGCTGCCACTTAGACCCACACAATGGATATCGGAAAGCATATAGAAAAAATGGAATATGACTTACCAGTGAAGGTTCAGAGAAGTATTGGTATTTCCAACATGTGGCAATTGCTATTTCATTTTCAGTTTTCATCCATTTGGTTAATATAGTATTGGCAAAGGACTCAGATAGGGAAATTGAAACATCCTAAAGTGTCCAGGCAAGGATTACTCTGGAGGTTGGTGGTGGTCTTTTATCAAATACAGAAAGGTAATGACTGTAAGTATATCTTCAATCTTGAGTAGAATAATGAGGTCGAAGTAAAGAATAAAAGGAAACAAATAATAATTCCTGCAAGACATTTTAGTAGTGCCAGAGACCATGGATGCGGATTCTTCTGTTCTTTTTTTTTTTTTTTTTTTTACAGTGACCATGGACAAGGATTTAATCTTCACATTTCTAAAAAATTACGGTCGAGTGGCTATCCAGGATAGCATCATGAGGGCAAGGATGATTTATATAATATGTAGCAGGCTCAGAAATGGGCTTGCCTTCGTTTTGCTTTGAAGTCAGATACCTTTTTAAAGGTTAAAAAATTGTTGCAAAAGAGAAAAACTACGTGCCATTCAACTGACAAAAAATACCTTCTTTAAAAGGTATAATTCAAGCATAAAAGGGACAAATCCTCAATGAGTTTAGTGACATTTCAGTACTTATATTTTGGCAAAATAAGCAGTCCTTGGATTTGCTTGGTATATTATAAGTACCTTAGCAATTTCAGTTGTAACACAGATACTAATAAAAGGCAATTGCCTTTCTTGGTCTCAATATGTTTCTTATTTACATTAAATCTAATCTATGGATAAATTTGAGCTATATGAAAAATAAAAAAGCAGTTCAATGCATTATTTATATTACAATAAAGCTAAAACACGTGCAAGGGTATTGATGGCAACAGAAAAGAGAAGTCAGAACACTAACTGTACCTTCAGAAAAATTTCACATGCTCGAGAAAGTGCAAAATTTGATATTTCTCTTCCTCCCTCAGCTTCCATGTGTAATACATAACGGATCCAAAACTCAGGGTAGTTTGCACAACAAATCAGACATCTCTCATACAGTCTAACAGTCTGTCAATGCCAACATCAGTGGTATTGCAAATAAGAAAGACCTGAAAAAACTAAGGTTCCCAAAAAAGCAAGTAAAATTATTTTTATTTTTATTTTTATTTTTATTTTCTTTTTTTTTTGGTTTGGGGGAGGGGGGGAAGGGTTTCGGTGGTTTAAATAAGTAGTATAAGACTGATCTATACCCAATCAAAATTATGTTGCTTCTCAACAAAGTCAAGATACCGATGCCAATTTTCAAGCTGAACATCATCAAGCGCTTTTACATGAAAATATGGTCTCCTTATACACTTCTCAAAGTGTTGAATAATAGCATCCATCTGCTTCGCATCCTGGTAGAGTTCTTCTCCCACTGATACATACTTATTTAATACTTCAGGCTTAGGAGAGCCTGATGGCTCTTCCAGGAGTTCTTTTATAATGCTAGAAATATCACCATCTCCACTTCTCTTTATCTCCAAGACTCCATCAAAAGAATCATCTTCTGGATGTCCTTGTGAATGAACACCGTTTTCACATTTCAGCTCACCTTCCCAAATATTGCAAAACTCTTTAAATCTGAATTTGTGACATGTTTTCTCTGATAAGGTATAAATTCCCACATAAAATTAAGAGTTACACAGTTTATGAATAAAAGAACAGAAATGTGAAAAGATAAAGATGACACGGCATGCTATCAATATGCTGATGAGTAACAAGGAGAAGAATAATCACAGAAAAGAGAAGCTGATAGACCAGAAAAAAATCTCATGCTTGTATAATCATATATGTCACCATACACACAGAGAAATTCACAACAATTAATACACACATAAGCACACAATCATAAATGCAAGCATCCATGATAAATACAAGTATACATTGCAAGAATCGGCAGTACATTGGATGCATGTATTTTATCAAATGAACGGAACACATTTACATATGCATAATTGGTTTTTGAGATTGTTTTGCATCAATGTACCTACTACATAACATGCATCATATCTACATCATGGCGTAACGGTGAGGGGGAGCTGCTGATCTGCGAGGTTATCCCACGAGTTCCCTACACTTATCAGAATGCATAGCAAGGATGCAAAGCTTTGCGTTTTAAAGAAAGTTGGGCTCCTATGTTGCGGAATTCACTCCAAAAACTTTACATGCATGGAATATGCCAGTGTTAAAAAACATGGCTTGGCTGTGGAACTCGAGCCCTGAGGGGTACCAGTGACTTAGGTGAGTCTAATCCAACTTGCTCAAGTCTGAACTGAGACACCTAAAGAGGCAAAAAACGCAAAACATTTGCAAAATCATGGAAAATGGCAAAAATTAAGTGGGAAAAAAGGAAATTATAAGCAACAGAAAAAATAAGACAGATGAATTTTTTTCTAGAAATCTAGTGCAAAATCACTTTCTCATAAATAATGAGAAAAATAGAAAAGCTCAACAAAATATAAAAAATCATAAGAACATAACAAATTTAATTTTAAATCAATTAAATTGACTTATTTGTAATATTAAACCAATTACAAATCAGTTATAATTTATTATATACTCTCTATATATCGTATCGACTTTGTGAAAGATATTCACAACGGAACGCTAACTAGTGTGAGAACAACTAGTGGAGAGACGAGTGAGTTTTTAGTGAAACAGGTCTACATCAGCATTGAGCCCATAACTCTTTGCCTTAGTTATAGATAACTTAACTAAGCGCCTACAAGATGAGGTACTATGGTGTATGTTGTTTGCGTACGACATAGTTTCGATTGATGAGACCTAAAGCGACACCAATTCAAAATTAGAACTTATGGAGTAATGCTCTAAAATCTAAATGTTTTAAATTAGTCAGACTAAGATATAGTGTATGGAATGCAAATTTAGTAATAATAGGAGTATAGACGAGGAAGTAGTTCAGATTGACAGCCAAGAAATACAAAAAAGCGCACTTTCGATATTTTGATTTGGTAATCTAGGAAAATGGAGGGATTGAGGAAAATGTCACACATAATTAAAGCTCGGTGGGGGAAGTGGAGATGTGCAACCAGAGTTTTATGTGATCACCGCGTACAATGAAGCTGAAGGAGAAGTTCTAGAGAACAGTAGTGAGATCAACTTTGTTTTATGGGGTGGAATGTTGAACGGTCAAGAAACAACATACCCATAAGATGAGTGTGGCTGAGATGAGGATGTTGGGATGAATGAGTGACAAGACAAGAAGGGATAGAATTCGCAATGAATACATTTTGGAGAACTTAGGTGTGGCTCCAATAGGTGATAAGATGAGAGAAAGTGGACTTAGGTGCGCTGCCCATGTGCAGCGCAAACCTATGGCTACACCTGTTAGGAGGTGTAAGTTGGTTCAAGTAAAAGGCTAAAAAAGGACAAGGGGTAGGCCCAAAAGAGCATGGTTGGAAGTAGTGAGAAAAAATATCAGGACTTATGGCCTCACTGAACATATGGCCCTTGATAGAGTAGAATGTCAGGCTAGGATTCATGTAGCCGACCCCAAATAATTGAGAAAAAACTTTGATGATGATGATGATACCCCCCAAGTTAGGGGATGTTCTGGGCAGGGAAGTCTGCTGAGCCCAAGTGACATAGGTGAGTTTGAGTCAACTATTCTGAGTCGGTAAACACATACATGCTAAAGAACCCCCTAGGAGCACAGAATCACACACGTGGATCCAGAAACAATAGCCACTTCCATGTTTTTATGAAAGCTACCTGAGGAGAAAAATACTTAACCAAATAGGTCAAATTGGCTAAGACCATAGGCCCAGAAACAAAGAGAAGACATATATGGGATATATACCCAACCACTCCCATGTCGAGATCAGAATAATTCTCCAGCTCTTTGCTTGTATATATGAAATCTGGACAAGAATTAACATATACCTCTCATAATAACTCTGCAATTTTTTTGATGGGAATTGCAAAGTTTGAAGGTAAATAACAGCCAGATGGTTCCATTGCTTGTGAATATATTCAAATTCAATATATTTATCCCATAGATGATGACATAGGTAGTCCCTTCCAACAAATGAAATCCCTTGCTCAAACAACCTGTCAAATAGTTGCAAAAAGAAGAACGATCATTTCATCTTAAAGAATTAATATGAGAATTTACAAATATTATAAATTATCCAGATCAAATAGGCATCACAGAAATGCTAGAAAGCAAGTGGAAATACTACACCTACCATACAAACAAAGTTAAGTGGATGGCACAAAAACAAGACAGACCACACAATCTGCCAATTTCCTTGACAACTCAAAGTAACACTCAACACGCATTTTACATGTAGCCATAAATGTTAAACACCATAGATACGCGTATTGTCATGTGTGAATTAGTGCTTATGAATAAACACGTGCATGCACAAGTATCTGTGATGCAAAACTCGTGCAAAATGGATACAAATGCAGAAAAATAATCAATAAAACGACAACCAAATTTATAATAATATTTGTGGGTGCATGACGTATGCTGGATATAGTTACGATTCTCCATAAGTATATAATGAAAAACATTCAAAAGGTAATGTAAGATTCCTTAGCTCTCATTTCCCTCTACCATTTCATTTCCCACCTCCATTTATTCCCCTTGATCTCCTATTCCAGACATAATAGCAGACATTGTTATTAATAGTGATGCTACACAACTTTCAAGTGTGTAGTATAAATAACAGGACAAAGGTTAAAGGTGCTTGGTTAGGCTGTCAGATAGCTACTATCAAAGTTCATGAAGATGAAATCCTCCAAAATGACGCACATTATGGTAAATGGTTACAAGGAAAATCGAGTATATGATGTAGGTTCCTTCCTGACATAACAAGAAGCCTCAAATAGTTGAACATCATCAATTATTTGGGATGCATATGTCAATATCTCAGAGGAGATGCAAAACAAGTTGTGGATACCAATGGCATAAGCGTACGTCAACAGTAAGGAAGGTCAATATGGGAGCATATACTGCATGAATGTGAGTACATATTTCCATCTCTGAACAGGTATGGGGCACTAATATTCTATTTCATGATGAGTACCAAGGAAAAATCAATTGTACCTTAATTGGCTGAATCTACAGATATTTTCAAAGCTCCAAAGACATTTTCAAAGCTCAAGGTCTACTCAAAACAAAAGATTTTCAAGTCTCTGAATAATGAACCCACGATTAATAAACAGGAAGAATTTGTGTCAGTATATGTACATATCTTAAGCAATTAAGGTACCCAAACAAAAGAATTCATAAAGCATAAGGAGCAACAACACCACAACCTAATAGTAGCACTCTTGGGTCAATTAAACCTCAGGTGTTAAAAGATTATCATGATCATCATCATCACCATTATTGTGAATTAAATGATCAGCATTAGGGTTACAAAATCTCATCTTGCCTGCCAATGAAGCCCTATTAAATATCCCCATAACGAAATTTTTGGTTCAGATTGAGAGGTCACTAAATCTTTCATTGCATTTCTATTGAATCAGACTAAGCTTAATCAACCAAAAGAGAAGACAGGTACACCTTGGAATGGGTCAATTTTCTTCATAAACTTCACAGTATTTGATAAGCACATGAAACACTTATGAAATAACTACTATACCTCCAATGAAAGTAATATTATACTTCCAAGAGCAATTAAAATACCCATGGTCCTCAATGCAGGCAGGATCAAGCAAACGCATATTAATTCAAACTACCCAAATATTACCTTCGAACATCACCAGGATCTCTAAATGCCATGGTAGCGAAGCTACAATAGCAGACCCAGAGACCAACAGAATATGTTATAGATCGGATAGCTCGCTCATAAACTGCTACAACCTCATCAGTAGTACTCATGCGTGCTTTGTGATCTGCATACTTCTTCCAGTAACCATAGCATAAAGGGAATGCTTGCAAGAAAGAATCATAGACTTGACAAATTTTCCAAAGGTCATTCTGCATTAAAACCAATTAAATAAAGACTGCACAAGGTAAGATAATATGGGACTGGACTTAACTAATATCAAGAATGAGACAAGAACAAATTCAATGAAAGACTAAACAGCAAATGATTCAATAATGCCATAAGCAGGAAATATTATTTCATACATATTTTCTTTCAATACAGATGCCATAAAATCCAGAAGAGATATGATCATACAAACCACAACTCATGACTTAATTCAACTATTCCTTTTCGAAGTAAAACCAAGTATGATTCAAACAGGTCTGTTTCAAATAGCAGCAAATCGAATAGATTTAGGGAAAGAGCATGGCCATCAGAATTACATAGACACCAGTACAAGTGTTGTGTAGCATATTTGTTCCAGGTGTCTAGTACCTTAGCCCAAAAACCCAGCAACAATATACACATCATACAAGTAGTTTATTTATAAAAGTACATGTTAAAATATAACTTATCCCAGAAAAAGCATATAAAAATATGTGAAAACATTTCATCCACCAATGGCAGATGGCTAGATTGGTCCTCCCCCATTTTGGGGGCCTCAGGGCATTTGCTATAAAGTCGAACTCACCAAAATCCCAGATCTTGATGGCAATGTCGTTGTACTGTATATCCTAGAAAGCCTAGGGTTTCTCCATAACAATTGAGAATAGCTTTCTTTTATTATTAGTATTTTTTTCTCATATAGAGAGATAGGAGGAGGCCGTTATCCAAAGTTCGGCTTTCCTTCCTGGAATATCTGAGAAGTGGCCCTCAAAAATCTGGGAGATAGGAGAGTTATCCACTAACTATTGGAAATATATTTTCTCTCTAAAAATATTTTTAAATAATAAGTAATATAAAATATTATCAAAAAATCATTAATTAAAATACATAAAAAATATACGACACGTATGAGGCCCCATGGCCACACGCACCAACATCTCGCACTTGGCGATGAGGACTGGATACATTAGCATACCTTAAAGTTTGTGCCGCTTAACACAATTACACTATACGAGCATATCCATGTCATGAGGCACTCCACGATAGTACGGTACATAGTCTTGTCATGAGGTTTTTCGTGCTAATGCGGCCTTTTCTCTCATGACCAAGACATAAAAAATTATCCCTTTTCGAAGTTCTTGACTTGGATGTTCCCAAATCCCCTCAAATTTACATGCTTTGAAAATATCACAACACTTATTCCCTTTAACAAAGGGTCTGCAATCATATCAACTGATGGTAAATAACTCACAATTATTTCATTCTTTTCAATAATATATATATATATATATATATATATATAATGATAGTCAATTTCAATGTGCTGGAGCTATAGGCTCCATTCTTAATTAATTAGATTGCAGCCTGATTCATCATCATCATCATTCGAGCCTTATCCCAATCATGTGGAGGCTACACAAATCTTGTTCCTCCATTCTACTCTATCAAGGGTCATACCCTCAATAAGACTATAAGTTCTTATGTCTTTTCTCATTTATGGGGAATGAACTAGTATTAACAATTAATGTATATTCAGGATTCATGGTAAGTTGTAGTAAAGTTTTACGTTGGCTGCCTACCTAACACAACCCTCCTCCTTTACCATGACTTGGGACCGACATGACTGACAGGGAGCAAGCAAAGGTGGAGTTTGTAGTCTGACTATCAACAAAATATTTTACTAGTTTGTCAACTATATCTAGCTTCAAATCCTTTCTGCAGCTTCTACTCCAAACGGCATAAGTAATAGCAATGCTACAAGCAATATACTCGGCTTCCATAGTGTACTGAGATACACAACCTCGTTTTTTGATTGACCAAGAAATATGTCCACCTCCAAAGAGGAATACATTCCTTGAGGTTGATTTTCTATTATCTGGATCTCTTGGAAATCCTACACCAGAGTACTCAATAACCCCTAAATGGCTGGAAGCACAACTTGCAGTTTTTAATTTTCTAAATATATTTGAGTATCCTTTTTATGACATGCCAATGAGCCATCCCAGAATTACGTTGAAATCTACTTACAAGACCAAATGCATGACTCAAATCAAGTCTTATACATAATATAGCATACGCTATACACCCTACTGCTTGAGCTTATGGAATTCTTTCCATTTTAGCTTTGTCATTATCACTTGCTAAACACTTTTCCTTATACAAGTTTAAGCCTTTACAAACGGGTGTATCTACAGGTTTACTATTTTACAAACAGGTGTTTTCATCTTAAATTTCTTTAAAATAATTTTTAAATAATTTACTTGAGATAAACATAAGAGTCTTGAACTTCTATCTCTTATTATTATAATGCCTAGTACTTAAGAGGCTTCTCCCATGGCTTCTCCCATGTTTTTCATCTAAAAGTGGGAACTTAGCTAAGATATGGTATGGTTAATCAAGCCAATGTCATTATCAACTAGTAAAATATCATCTACATGTAAAGATAAGTTGACAAAATTGCTCCCACTATTCCGTATATATACAGCATGGTCCAATCTATTGGGTACATATTACATAATCAATTTCAGTGGTTGCATCATAAAAGGTAAAGTACCACTGCCCACAAGACTATTTTAGACCATATAAGGATATCGTAAGTTCATATACTCTGCCTTCTTGGCCTTTAATCACATATCTTTCTGGTTTCTTCATGTATATGTCCTTCAATTCTCAATTCAAGAAAGATGTTTTAACATCCATTTGAAATAATAATCATAATATGCAACTGATCTTAAGATGATCCTAATAGATGTAAATTTCGCTAGTGGAGAGTAAATCTCCATATAATCTATACGCTTATTTTGGGTAAATCCTTTAGCTACCAATCTTGTTTTATATTTTTATATGGATTCATTTCCATTAAAGCTTTTTCTTTAGGATCCATTTGCAACCAATGGCTTTTCTATCTGTAGGGAGATCAACTCCTAAACTTGATTCCTTTTAAAAGAATCAATTTCATCATCCATTGCTTGAATCCACTCAGCTGAGTCATGTGACTTAATAGCTTCACTATAGCTTTAAGGTTCATCTGTTGTATCCTCACCCACTGGAGAATAATTATCTACATTCATGAACATATAAAATTCATCTAAGGTGGTAGGTTAGCTTTAGGTTTTCTTGTCTATCTGGTATATTAGGATCAAAGGAACCACGCTCACCAATTCTCTTTATCAATTTCACGTAAGTCAATAGGTTTATTTAATGTACGTCATCATCCATATTTTCTAAGAAATGAGCATCACGGCTCTCTATTAATGATCTAGTATTATCGTTGTTAAATCTATAGCCCTTTGAATTTCTTGAATAAAATGAGCATTTAATAGTTTTTACTGTGTAGTTTACCTCTATTTTGTCGTAGTATAAGTGCGCATGTGCCCAAGAACCTTAAACTTTCAAGATATCAATGTTTAGTTTCCTACCAGTCAATAGTTCTTAGGGGGTTAAGTCTATGGCTTTAGTTGGAACACGATTAATAATGTACATTGCATAGTTGAGAGACTCACCCCAAAAATGAGGTCATAAATCTGAATGGCTAATCATAGACATAACCATGTCCATTAGGGTTCTATTTATTTATTTTTTTCAACTGCATCATTTTGCTATAGCGTATATGGCATAATGGTTTGGTGCATTACACCATGCTCTTTACAAAATGGGGTAAATAAATCGAAGCAATATTCACCACCCCCATTTGTTGTAAGGAATGTAATGTCTACCTAGCTAGGTTTCTACCTCAACTTTATATTCTTTAAATATTTCTAATGCATCAAATTTTCTAATTATTAGGCATACATATCCATAACGAGAATAAATTTTCTAATGATTAGGCATAAATATCCATAACGAGAATACTCACCTATAAATGTTATGAAATATTCTATACCTCTGTATATTTTTACATTAAAAAACCTATATATACAAGAGTGTACAATATTAAGAAGTTCATTAGACCTTTTTTTTTTAGGAAAAGGCTTCTAAGTTAATTTATGATAAATAAATGGCTCTCATATTTTGAAAACAATTTGCCCTAGGTTACAGTAAGCCTCTTTTAACCATTTTGTTTATTTTATCTTTATTTATGTGTCCCAATCTTAAATTCCATAAATATGAACCATCCACACAAAATATAAGAATCAAAACATCCATATAATCAGAATAAGAGGAATTTCATTAATGTCCAATCGGTACAAATTACCAACTTCAATACTGTACACCAATGCTTCACAATGTTTATCCATGTTGACAAGACCCAACCTAAGCCTTTTTTATATCCCTTGTCATCTAGCCTGGGAACATAAATTAAACTACACCTCATCTTGGGTGCATACAAAGTATCAATAACTAGGAGATCCGTTCCTCCAGGTAGACATAACTTGTAAGTACCAACACTGAGTAGATCACAATAGGTGACATTCCATATATAAATTCACTAGTTATCAGCTGTGTTCACCCTCAAATTTGTGAATCCTTTTTTAGTCCTTGAGACATGTCGAGTGGAGTTGAGTCGACCCACCGATTCCTCAAGTCATGGTCAGCAACCAATGATATTGAGAATATACAGATCAAGTCCTTTCTCTTATTTGAATTATATTACAAGCGTTGTTATTATTCTGACGCCTAATTTTGTCATTCAGCTTAGATTGGCCTTAATGTGTCTAGTTTCCTTGTAGTAAAAACATGTCCTATCAGCATGCTTCTTTTGATTTTTAAAATCTCTTCCCTTTCCCGTACACCTATTATTAATTTTATTCCCATTACTATTTAGGTTTCTTGGGATTTTGAGAAGAGGAATTTTAAGCAAAGTGGAGCTCAGTTGACTTTTTCCTGATTCTTCTCTCAGCTTCAATACTGAGGCGCATAGGAAGATTTAACATGGTGATGCCCTATGTAGAAGGATTCGAAGCAATCACAACAGGCTCCCACGATGGAGGGAGATAGAAATCGCATAAATAGGAGAAAATAAAATGTCAACAAAACAGCAAGAACAAGGCTTCACTTAATTCAACCACAAAGACAAAAATAAAATAAAATAAAATAAAGTCAGCATTCAAATAAGATAATCAACTTATACAAGAGAAAACATTAGCTTTAGGGAAAATGTATAATTTGATTTTGAAATCAGATTTAGACAAATAAACTGAATATTATCTCCACAAGTGATGAACTAGAAGGATCAAATCAAATAATTTTGGGTAAGGAAAAGTTATATCAAAGACAAATCCAATGATGAGATGTTAACCAGTATCAAAAGATATGACTAAAGAAGCAAGCACGCAAGAAAATGATTAGAGGTGTATAAGCTAAATAAACAATAAACAATTAAATTCTCCTTAATAGTAGCTACAGCTGGCAACAGGTCGGGCTTAGGCTGGGCAGCCCTAACCCAACACCAAGTCCTTAAAGGGCCAGCCCAAGCCTTGGCCAAAGAGCAGGCCCAAACCCAGACCCCTAGGGCCTGGCCAAACCAAATGCAATCAAAGAAAGAAAAGGTAAAAAGAAGAGGAAAGAGCACCAAATTGGGCCGGCCCCATCGGGGCCTATCATTGGCCCAACCTGGCCTAACCCTCGAGCCACATTTTGTGGCCTAGGCCCTAATTTTTCAGACTGGGCCTAGACGGGATTGCATAGCCCACTACCACCCTAAGAGTAGCAAAAATATTGACAAAATACAAATAGACCAAAAATATGGTAGACTATCCATATGTTTCTGAAAGATGGTTGATTAAGCTCCATGGCCTGGATGTCACCAATATAGTCATTGTAGCACAAAAGCTTCAAGCCACCAGTCATTGCCACCTATGAAGAGGAAATATCATAGCAAAAAAAAACAATTTATTCCTTGACCTTGTGGACCTAGAACACTTAAACTGCTAATATAGTGTAACCTGTAAATATCAAACCTAGCCAACCTAATAGAGATTGTTGCTGCTTCACTAAACAAAACCGAATCCTAAATGCAATTATATGGGAAATTTTGGTGCCACACAACCAGGTGAAACTCATAAGCATAACATGCAAGAACCCAAAGTTTTGATTGATCATAATGTTGCTTCACTTAATTTTTTTGAGAGAAGGTTAACATTGTATTACTGATGAGTGATGCTCACATGGATGTGAGAGTCCGAACACACCCGCTAGGGGTGACTCGGTAAAAAATGCATTAGTTTATCATGTACAAACAAGGGAATTATAGAGACCGCCCGATTACAAAGATTTACATGAAGCTTTCAAAAATTACAGCAGGGCTGAAATTTGCTGAAACTACAAGGTGTTTATGTTATGTGCCAATGGTCCGGAGCGAAAAAGGAGTCGGACCCGGCTTGATCTTCTATTTGGATTCTAGCTCCCTCTTTCACCAAGAGATCTGCGAACTCGTTGGACATCCTCCATATATGCTTCCAAGAGACGTCCTTAGCCTTGCAAATGTGATCAATTTCCTCAAAGATAGAGGTTAGGTGCCATGATGGAGAAGTTGTCCTACTTGCCCAGGAGAGAACATTTTGTGAATCTCCTTCAACTATCAAGTGTGAGCCCCAAGAGTGGTTGAAACTTTTCAGGCCTTGTAGGAGGGCCAAGGCTTGTACGTGATGAGAATCCTTGAGACCGAGATGCTCAGAAAAAGTTCGGAGGATGTTGCATTGATGTTCTCTAAAGACCCCCCCAACCCCTGCCGGTCCAGCATTGCCAAGAGAATAACCATCAAAATTCAGCTTGATGTTGCCTTATGGTGGTGGTTGCCAGTTGTTCGGTCTTGACGCCAGTCGCGGTTGGTGATGGAGAATATTTTCCCATTGACAAAGGAAAAAGTTCCCTGATATGCCCAAGAAGACCTCGTGATTAGAGGCCCAGAAAGTGACCATAGAGATTGCCTTGTGTAGGAGTGCTGAGCTATGGAGTTTTAAACCTTGAAAGATTCTAGTATTTCTTTCCACCCAGATGGTCCATATGGCTGCAACTATGGTAGCCTTCCACAAGATTCTTCCAGCCTTCGGCCTTGTGAATCTAGATCGTAAGAGATCAAAGCCTTGACAATAGGGGGTGACCCATTTGATGCCAAAGAGTTGCAACACTTGGCCCCAAAGTTTGTAGGTAAAGTCGCAGAGAATGAATAAATGGGGATTTGATTCCTCCTCGCAAAGGCACAAAGCACATCTATTGGGGATCAAGATCCCTCTCTTTTGGAGGTGGTCCACTGTGAGAGCTCTTTAGGAGCAGGCAAGCGAGTTGAAAGTTTGAACCTTAGGTGGGGCGATGGTTGACCAAACTTTCAATTGTACCGCAGTGGGATTCCCAGGAAGAGTGGGGGGCTGAGTTAGGCTTTTATTGAAGGAGACTACCGAGAAGATACCAGAGGGAGCTAGAGTCCAGACTATAGCATCTCTTCCTCGAGTAGGAATGAAGAGAGAGTGTACGGCTGTCGTGAGCAACTGAAAGTGATTGGTTTCATCTTCTATTAGGTTCCTTCAGAAAGATGGATTCCAAACTCTTCGGTCTCCTGACAAACATTTCCTCAGCAATAGAAGATTCTTTGTTTAAAGCAAGTGTGTAGAGGGTAGGGAACACTTCTCACAGAGGAGAGGATCTTAGCCATAAATCTGACCAGAATCTCACTCTAAAACCTTATCTAGGGTGAAATCTTATGAATCTTTTGAACTGAAATAGAGCCGAGGAAAAGGATTTCCATGCTCCTGAGGCGTTATGCAACTGACTCCTTCGGGTATCCTATACTTATTCCGTAAAGCCTGAGCTCAAAGAGAGTCAGGTTGGGTGGCTAGATGCCACCACCATTTCCCTGGGAGTGTCAGGTTGTGTTTTCGAAGTACTTGGATTCCTAAACCACCCTGATGTATAGGTGGACAAATGTTGTCTCAAGCTACAAGATGAAGTTTTGTCTTGTCAGCCTACCCCGACCATAGGAAATTCCTCATGAGTTCTTCCAGGCGGTTTGCCACCTGGGCTGGCATACGGAATAGAGACATGAGGTAAACTGGGGAGTTTGACAGGGTGACTTTTATCAGGGTCGTTCTCCCTACCATTGAGAGGAATCTACCTTTCCACCCTGTCAGACGTCTATCTACCTTATCTAGGACTTGAGACCATTGTCTCTTCTTGGGTTTCCCCAACCCCAGTGGAAGGCCTAAATAGGTAGTAGGGAGATCCTCCACTTTACATTCCCAATTTGGAATGATCGCCCTGACAGCTGCATTTGATAGAGCTACTCCCATCATTTTAGATTTTTCCATGTTGACTTTGAACCATGTTGCTGTTTGGAAGCATTTTAGGAAGAGGTTGAGGGTGTCAACTTCGCTTCGAGAGGCATCTAGGAACACCAGGGTATCATCCGCATATAGTAGATGGGACACTGTTGGGCCGTGTCTACTGCTCCTGAAGCCAGAGAGGAGTCCTGCCTGATAGAGCCGGGAAATAGAACGATTGAACACTTCCACAGTGATGGCAAACAGAAACGGGGAGAGGGGGTCTCCCTGACGGAGACCTCTAGAGGACAGGAAGAAACCTTTCGGGGTTCCGTTAATGAGGATTGAAAAGTGTGGATGGGAGTAGCACCCTCTCATCCACTTCCTCCAACGATCTCGAAAACCCATTCTTGCCATAGACTCCTCCAAAATTGACTAGTCAACATGGTCATAGGCTTTTCCCAATCTATTTTGAATATAAGACCTGGTTTTTTGGCCAAGTGCCTCGAGTGGATGCACTCGTGAGCCACTAAGGCCCCATCGAGGACTTTGATGAATGCAGTTTGAGATGAAGAGTTGATGGAAGGTAGGACTTGCTGAATCCTAGAAGCCAGGACTTTTGCCAGAATTTGTAAGAGGAGTGGAACAAACTGATTGGACGGAAATCCTTGATTTCCTCGGCCCCTTCGACTTTGGGAAGTAGGGCTAGAAAAGTGGCATTAATAGCTTCGTGGAGAGTTCCCTGAAGGAAAAATTCCTCGAAGAAATTGATGAAGTCAAGACAGAAAGTATCCTAGAAAGCCTTAAAAGGTGCAATTGGGAAGCCGTCAGGACTAGAGGCTTTGTCTTTGGCTAGAGCATCGATAGCTTGTATAATTTCTTCTTCTGTGAAGGGTCGCTCTTGCCAAACAGCTCGATCATCGGTGAGGGTTAAGAAGCCAAGGGATGACATTCTCGGTCTGGGGCCAGATGGAGCTGTGTATAGAGTCTGAAAGAACTCTATGATTACCTGCTCAATTTCTTCTGGTTGAGTTAAGTAGCGGTTGTTGTATTTGATCATTGAGATAGTATAGTCTCTTCTACAACAATTAGTTATCCGATGAAAAAAGGCGATGTTATGGTCACCCGCTTTCAACCAGTTAATTGTTGATCTCTGGAACCAGTAGACCTCTTCTTTTTTGAGAGTGGAAAGGTATTCCAGTTTTGTCTTGGATCTGAGATCATGTTCTGTGGCCTCCAGAGGTCTAGATTCCTCGAGACGGTCAAGTTGTTGTATGGTATCTGGACGGGAGGAGTTTATTTGTGAGAAGTTGCCAGGGATGGAACGACTCCAAGTCTTGAGAGAGGCTTTGAGGAGTTGGATTTTGGTTTGAAGTATGTATCCAGCTCTACCCGTGACCAGCGAAGAATAAGAATTCCACCAAGTTTGGATGAGAGAGTGAAAGGACTCCTCGTGAAGCCAAAGAAGTTCAAATCTGAAGGGTCTTGGGCCCCTCTTTACAGCATAGCCAGTGTGTTTAGGAGTATGGGACAGTGGTCCGAGGTGGTTTGGGTAAGGCCATAGCCAGGGATCTCAAAAAGTGTTCCTCCCAGTTCAGAGAAAGGAAGAATCTATCTAATTTTGAAAGTGTGGGGTTGGTAACATGGTTGGACCACGTATACCGACAGCCTTGAAGGGGAATGTCCAAGAGTTCATTTCGGCTAATGAAATCTGAGAAATCCCTCATTTCCTGAGAGATGGATGTTGAGGAGTTTCTCTCATAGAACCATCGGATGAAGTTAAAGTCACCTTCCAAGCACCAAATAGGGTGTGGTAGGGACGCTACCTGTTCCAACTCAGACCAAAGTCTGTTTCTGAGTGTAGGTGAATTTGGACCGTAGACAGTCGTGAATTTCCAGGGGACCCCGTCTGAGATGCTAGAAAAGAGAACAGTGACAGAAAACTCCCCTATATGGGAGGAGTTTAGGGTGTGGTCTGAGGGGTTCTAGACCACCCAGATGCCTCTTGAAGCCCCATTCACTTGTAGGGAGACCCACTAACAAGGTCTTCTTCCCCATACCTGGCGAATGAGTTGGAGATTCAACTCAGGTTGTTTGGTTTCAATGAGGGTCAGAACTGTAGGAGAAAGTTTTGAGGTAAGGTCTTTAACAACTTAAAGTTTTGAGGTAAGGTCTTTGACAACTTCCTTCTTAGAAAACTGTCCTAGCCCTCTTACATCCCAAGTAAGTAACTTCATTTTCTAAGGATGCGCGAGGAAGAGGAGGCCAATCTGGGAGACCTCCTCGGACAGTTTGTGGTGGAAGGAGGGGGGGAAGCTATTTGCTGGCTGTCCCTCAAAGGAGATGGAGGAAAAAGGATGCAAAGCTCTCTCTGGCCTTTGAATCTCACCTGCATTTCGCTCTACGCATCAGCTATTAGGAATCTGTGGGCCAGTCCTTCGGGTCTGTCATACTCGAACCCCATTAATCTGTACATCTCTCTCATCCTATCTTTGTCCCTATTTGTCCCATCCCCGTCAACCACCTCTGCCTCATTAAAAGCCAGAGGGGGAGAGATGGGAATCAATGGTATCTGGGGGGGCTCAATTTCAGATTCTGTCAAGAGTGTGGGAGGGTTAGAGGGGTAGAGATCATGGGGTAAAACGGGGAGGGGCTCAAAAGATTGTGAGGCAGGTACCTAGGTAGGGTTGGAGTTAGGGAGGACGGGAGGTGCAAGGGGAGAGAGAGAGGGCAAAATATAATCCAAATATGTGGTCGAGGCAAGGGGTGGGGTGAAGGGGTTTCATAAGAGAAGGGAATGGCATGGAGAGTGTTTTCGTGAGAGAAGGAGGGGAGATAGGTGAGGAAATGGTGGGTCTGGATCGAGGAGAAACTGGAGAACGTCAAGGGAGAGGAAGGGGGCCAAGCAACATGGAGAATACGAACTCTGCGGATGTGGACAAGGTGTGGGGTGTAAGAAAGGCGAGGGGCCAGTAAATGGGAAATAGAAGCAGGGTCAGGGGGGGAGTGGTCCATGGAATGAGGAGCGACTATGCCTAGGGGAATGAGGTCTTTGTCCATTTTCCGGTTGAGAATATGGCCGATCGAAAGTTTGTGCTTTTGGGGTGGCTGAAGGATTTCTTCAAAGTTAAGGGGGAGGAAAGTCAAGGAGAACTGGGGGGGGGGGGGAGATGAGGGACGAGAGAAAGCCAACAGGGAGGAGCAAGGTAGAAGAGACGGTTTTAGGGCCGACGACAGGGAAAGGTCAGAGGTGTTGGGAGAAGGGGAAGGGGTTAGTGGAGCTAGAGGAGAGAAGCTTGCTAGGGGGGAGGGAGAGCTACGGTGGGTAGAAAGGGGTGGCGGAATGGTGAAATCAAGGGGGTAAGCCGAGGGAGAGGATAAAAGGCTAACATTCAAGGGAGGCTGGGGTTTGGAGTGATTGGGGGTGAGGCTAGGCCATGTGTCTCCCTCTTTAGAAGAGGTATCGAGAGTGGGGTCTTCTTGGGGCGACACGTGGGATGGGGTAGGATAAAAGGCTAGCAACGTCTATGTTGCTTCACTTGTTAGAACACAGCTAGTATAACCTTGCTCAAATTGAAGCAATGTTTTAAAATTCTTACTCACCCCATGACTTGCTAGTTGCATGAGGAAAATTACTCACGGAGTCTCTTCTGTGTTCTTCAGAAAACCAGAAAATAAGCGGACAAGTCTAGGAAAATAGGAAAAATTAAATAAACATATTTCAATGTGAGATGGAATCTTTTAAAAGCATCTTCCATGTACAGTTAAAATGTAATTATATTAGTACTTTCATTTTTTTACATTTTTATCTTGATAAAAAAAAAATATAGGGTGTGCATAGCATGCTCTAGTGGGAGCAAACTCTCTAAGAAAATACCCCCTTTCAAGGATTAGTTTGACATGAAAATTTAAGAGTCGCCCTTAGAACCAGCATATGAGTAATTTCAAAAAGAAAAAAGAAAAGAAAGAAAACGGCATTGAGTTCTTGAACACCTAGATCTGACCATCCGAAAAAGGGAAGGTATGTATTCAATCCTGGATTTTCCTCTTTTTTTTTCTTAGGTTTGTGCTAGGTTGGGGATGTCAGATCCCTATCAAAGCTAGTGTACAATTTGCTCCTGCAGGGGCATATATATTGGCAAAAGAAACAATAGATATGAGAAAAATCTACAGATCCCTATAGATATCGTTTGTTTAGTTGAACAAGTAACATTTACGTGGAAAAAAAAAGAAGACAAAAACATTGACAAAAATGGACATACTTGTTCTGATGGCAAAAACATTAGCTAATCTCCAACACCATTTGCTAAAAGTGTGTTGCGCTTTTAATTTGATAAACTTTCCCTAAGCACTTGCAACAACCCACCCCAACTCCTCCCCTCGCCCCCAAAGAGAAAAAAAACACACGTGCACACATAAAAAGGAGAAAATAAAAGAGAAAGAGAGAGAGAGAGAGAGAGAGAGAGAGAGAGAGAGAGCTACTTCGAGGTACACAAGTACTTAAACTAACCAAAATTATTAGTATGCTAGAACAAAAGACATACTATATCTAGTAAACGTTCCTAGTTGTTTAGGGTCTCTTTGTTCT
>NW_006499809.1:296536-318183 GCF_000471905.2 Amborella trichopoda
GTCTAAGATCAACCTTGGAAGATATTGTTGTTGTGCTAGCTTTCTTTATTTACTTTGTAAGACCTCGCCACTGTAAATTTGTCCTATCAAGAGTTGTATATATCTTTTGGACTGTCACATCTCAAGAATATCTGTATTGTAAATTCTTGGGGTGTGACAGATTCAGATATCAATACAGTATATATTGTATGAGCTAACAATTATTTCACCCCTTGTCAAAGTAACAGGTTAGTACTCAGATAGAACACATAAAGCACACAAGCGAAGTAGAAGTCACATCGATCAGGCCAAGCCAATCCTGAACTTGGAACTTCTACTCTCATTCCGGAGGGAGGACAATGACAAATGGTTTCGTAATGCCCTCACTCACACACACAATCCCCAACGCGCTTTGGGGCTTTAGATAGGCGATGGCCTTGCAAGATATGACCACCCTCTTCTTATACTTTCAAGCGAGAGGGCATTATACTACCATTGGAGGACCCAATGCATAGTGCCCATAACAATGGGGGGGGTGCGACCCTCCCTGTTATTTACAATCACCTCCCGACTCCATTCCTATTATTGGAGTCGAGGCACAATCTATCCAACTACTAATGGAGGACCTATTGCATAGTGGTCATGCCACATATATCAGTCTCAATATAAAAGAATCACAATGTGTAACTACCAATGGAGGACCCATTGTGTAGTGGTCAGTATCACATATATCAGTCTCAATATAACGTAATCACATATCCGACTACCAATGGAGGAACGATTGCATAGTGATCAGTATCACATATATCAGTCTCAATATAACAGAATCACAATAGCCAACTACCAATGGAGGACCCATTCCGTAGTGGTCAATATCATATACATCAGTCTCAATATAACATAATCACAATATCCAACTACCAATGGAGGACCCATTGCGTAGTGGTCAGTATCACATATATCAGTCTCAATACAACATAATCACATTTAGATAATAGGATTATATTTAATTGCACTATGTACATGCATGCCCAAGCATTCATTTTCTCATGCTTCGCTATTTTCAAGAGTTCAAGGATATTCATAGTATCATAAGCATGCATTTTCGGTATCTTATAATAGATAATTTCAATCTCCTTATGAAGAAATTTCAATCTCCTTATGAAGAAATCAAGCTATATTAAAAAATTTCAGTGCATAATGTGTGCATGATTCGCATAACAGTTTGGGGATTATTGTCATTCCCATAAGAAATATGCATATACGAAATGAGACATGGCATTCAATTCATGAGGAATTCTTGCTCAATTCCATTCTTCACTTGAAATAGAAATATATATATATATGTCTTTCAATCAAAGGGAATTTGAAGCTGTTTGTACGTCATTTGATCAGTTAAAAGCCCAACACAACAAGGGCAACAATTTTTGGAAATTGCAGCAATCTATGACAGTGACATGTTACACCAACAAGAGCAGAACTCCCAAAATTTAGGGAATTATGAGATGGTCTCAAAACCAAATTCAAGTAAAAACACATATCTTTCCTACTAAAGTGATTTGAAAGCATTTAGACTCCATTTGGTCAGTCAAAAGCTCATGACAACAGAAATGAACTTCTGAAATATGTTCCATTTTACTAACAATGACATGTCCCTCTTTACAGAGGCATAACTTTCAATCTAGAAGGGATTTCAAGAGTATTTCAAAACCAAAGTTTTATTAAACGCATACATATTTCAAATGGCAGTGGTTTGAAAGCAATTTGAACAAATTTTAAGAACTAAAATCATAGTGGACACATATATCTTTCAATAGAGGTAAGTTGGAGCCATTTGGATATCATTTGGTTAGTCAAAAGTTCATCACAAGAATATGTAAATTCCCTAGAATTTCACCGTGTGCGCATAACATACCCCAAAGAACAACCAACAATTCTCAATTTATACTATATTTCAATATGAAACCTCTTTATTCCTTATTTAGATGCATAGGAACACCATCCCACAAATTTTCAAGGAAATCAAGAAGAATTTCAGTGCTCATCATATCATGCAAAGGAAGGCCTAATTTCCTGGAAAACAGAGCATGTATGCATCCTTTTCTTTTCACAATTCATAGAAAGTCATACTTAAAGTTCATGCTTTTATAATTAAGAACATGCAAGATGTTGATCCACTTACCTTGAGTGCAATGATGCTCTCAATCCCTCACACAGCTCACTAACAAGCTCCTCAAACAGTCCACCTCCTCTTCACTCTAAGTTCTCCCACAAGGTATCAAAGGGGGCTAGAGTTTGGTGTTTCAAGAGGGAAGATTGGCTTCAAAACGTGAGGCAAAAGGGAGAGTTGGGGCTTTTGTACTCTCTCACATGGGAGGTGACATCTTGGGCTTGCTAAGTGGCAACCTTAGTGTCATGCAGCTTGACAAGTGGCAGGGTGGCAGCGTGCAGCAGGTAGGTAGCAACCATGGGCCATGCACAGGCTCGACGACATCACACATGATGACACTCTTCTCTGCTTCTTTCTCATTGCTACGCGCTTACTCTCTCTCTTCTTTCTCTTACCACCGTGCGCACTCTGTCGCATGTACTTTCTCTTCGCTGTGCGCACTCTGCCGCGCACACTTTCTCTTGTTCTCTCTTACAGCCGCATTCACTTTCTCTTTTTCTTTCTCTTACCACCGCATGCACTTTCTCTTCTTCTTTCTCTTACCACCACACACACTTCATCTTCTTCTCTCTCTTACTGCCATGTGCACTCTGCGGCACGCACTTTACTGGCTGAGAAAGTCTGGGTCATAACATAAATGCTAGAAAAACCAATCAAAGAAGAAAGAAAACAACATTAAGCCGGGTCCCCAGGCCCGGTGCTCTTACCACCGCGTGCACTTTCTCTTCTTCTTTCTCTTACCGCCACACACACTTCCTCTTCTTCTCTCTCTTACTGCCATGTGCACTCTGCGGCACGCACTTTACTGGCTGAGAAAGTCTGGGTCGTAACATAAATGCTAGAAAAACCAATCAAAGAAGAAAGAAAACAACATTTAAGCCGGGTCCCCAGGCCCGGTGCTCAGAGTTAGTGTCGATTCAGATCATATGGTTGCACAATTAATCTCGAACTTTCTTGGTTTTTCATGAAGAGGTCCTGGAAGGTCTGATTATCCCGATCGCTTTCGGTTGATATTGTAGTTTGAAGGAGACGATAACTTTAGTTTTGGATTGAAGGAGTTTGATAGAATGGATATTGCTTAAGTGGGCTTACCTTGGGGTTTTTCTCTCAATTTCAATTTTGAACTCAAGACGAAGGGATTCAAGGCTCAAGGGTCATATGAATCCGGGCATAGTTTTCGCTCAAAACCATTAGAATCCGGGCCTTAGGATTGAGGCAATGGAGGCTATTTTTTTGCAAAATGGATCCATGACAGCCTGTAGGTTGGTTTTGTGTGATTTCCTGACCATCAGAACTCTAACGACATTTTGAATGGTGTTGACGCTAGTTGGAATGGTGTCATGCCATTAATGCGACAATAATGACGGTCAACAAACATTAAACGCTCAGTAATGCGGCCGACACAGCCTTGTAAGTATCTGGTGCCATTGGCAATGGAATTGGCGGCATTCTAACTGCCTTGAGATTCTCTTTTAGACACATGTCATGTTTTGGCGACTCTGATCTGGTTTAGATGGACCAATCATAGCTTGAAGGTATTTCGACTGACGCTGACAGCATTTGAAATGGCGTCAGATACCAACTAGCACACTGCCTTGATTGTATAGTTGTCAGTTCTTCTTCCAATGGAAATTCGACAACCTTGAGCCATACTGACGTTTGATATGTTAGTATGAGTCTACCATGTCGGTGTGTACGGACTGACATGTCAACATGTCATCTCAGTCATATCGGTTAGGCTGTTTCCCGCATGGTGGAGGTCTCAGGACCTGACTCTGGTTTGAATGGTGTTGGTGGCTTTAGCAGTGCCACCACGCTTCTGTGCACTCTGAAGCTCATGGGAGGCCTAGAGCTGGGTGCTGGTTGCATTGACACTGGCACCAGGGTTCTGGTCTTCCAAGTTGCCTGTTTGTTGATTGAGGTTCCCTAGGTGCTTTGCCTTCGAACTTTTGGTAAGGCTTTGATGGCCATTGGGGTAGCATCAGAGCTTTTCCTTCGAAAATGCTTCATGATGAGGTCATTCTTAGTCAGTCTTTCCTTGTCTTGCCTCTTCGTGCCTTTGGTCCCACTGGGGCAATGAAGGTTTGGTGGAGGCTAGGTTTACAAACAATAGGGGTTCCCGTGGGGTGAATGGCTTAAAATATCCGGGTGGTTTTCTTGAGACATTTCAACCTATCCATAATTTCTCCAATCGGGATCAAAATGTTTATAGTTGCCTCTCTTTATCACTTGTGTCTCACTCGAGTGGTGAGGCATAAAAGCGGTAAATAAGTAGACCCTTGCATTAAAAGAGTTGGGTGGAGGAGAGAATTTGCGCTCTTTGTCTGCGGAGTCCTGGCCTCAAGAGAGGGGCCAATGGTGCCTGGTGGTCTCGCATGGGACTCGGTGCTTAGCTTAGCCCATCGTTTGGGGCATCGCAGGTTGTCACTCTCAGAATCATCGCTTAGGATCCGAAGGTTAGCTTAGCCCATCGTGCCGGGCGTCGCAGGTTTGTCGCTCCACTTGTAGGTCGTAGGCCGGTGTATTGCTTCCTTGAGGATTCAGAATAAAAAATCTTGGATGGAATGTAGTAGTTGAGAAGGGTGGAGAAATTTCGACTTAATAGATTATAGATGGCCTCGTATCCCAAGTGTGTTCCTAGGGTTTTCTAAGGCTGGTGATGATTTAGGAATTTGGAGTTTTTCTTTTTATTTTCTGGCTTTGATGGGGAAAAAGAATTGGTTAGTAGTTTTTGCTGGCTGTAGTTATTTCTGCTTAAATCGATTGACTATGAACAATATGATCATCATTATTGGGGCCGTTCCGACTCCTTTGTTTTCGAAAATCATTTTTTTGAGTAAGAATATTTTGAAATCAGGGAGAGGGGTTTCAGAACAAATGCTAATGCCGGGTTACAATTTGAAAAAAAAAGATTAATGTTTTTGAAATGACATACACAAAGTGAAGGGTTTTTGATAAATATTCCAGACTGGGTTGCCCCCATTATTGGATTTATTTGTTCTTTTAGAAGAGAGATATTTTGAAAGGCTAGAAATAGACTTGATTCGCATTTTAAACTCATGCGACTGAGGAGTCATTCGAGCAATTTAACATCATGCGGTGATGGACGGGGTAAGCAGTTTAACATCATGCAAGCATGGACGAGGTAAGCCGTTTAACGTCATGCAGCCATGGACAAGTATCAAATTGGACTGCCCCTAGCGGGTATTGCCAGTATCCATTGGGAAGTTTTGAATGGACATTAGCTTTGGCCAATTAAGTGGCTACTTGGGGGGTCCGGTATCCATCTTAGATGGGATCTAGGTCAGTCTGGAGAGTATGTAGTGTGGCGATTTTGCCAATGTCACCAGTGAGTTTTGATCGTCTCCAAACGATGAAGAGGTATTTTGGTCATTTGCTGACTCGAGGGTCCTTAAGGGAATCATTCATCGGGTCTGCCCGACCCATTTGGGCCGATAGGACACTATCTTGGATCCCTTGGGGATTATGGTGAAATTGTGAGTCATAATTTTTTGGCAACATTGAAAATGCCTTTGGTGACATTTCGAATGCCTTAAGATGGTCAAAGGGTATTTTAATCATTTGGTGACACATGCCCCAAAAGAATCTTCCATCAACTCTGGCTTGTCCACTTTTTAGCTAATTAGACCCATCTCTAATCCCTCAGGGGTTGTAGTGGATATTTTTAGGAATGTCTTAGAATCCTAGGCGGTGCATAATAACTTGGACAACCTATTTTGAGGAGAATTTGCCTTCCCCGATTCTTTTCTCTGCAGGTGTCATCTTGTCATCACGTGGAGGATTCTTGACATGATGATGACAGGTCTCTGCCTAGGGATTGGCAATGGCGCAAGTGGAATGGCTAGTGCCTCCAACCCACTCCGGATTGGCTTCTATAAAGAAGGTTTGGGTAGATGGATTTTCTTGCTACAAAGTTTCGAGATTTTTCTTCTATCCCTTAGCATTGTTTATTGTGTCCTTGGTGTTTGGGCAATGACAAATGGTGGTTATGTCATGAGAGGAAGATCTTCCTACCATTCTTATAGCATTCCTTATCCACTTGAAATCTCGAATCATTTAGCTCATGATGTCCTTGCCGAGGAATGCCCTCAAAGGGTTCGAGGATATTCTCTCATTCCCTCTTGGTTTCAAGAATGGTATGAGTAAGCTGGGGATTGGTCCGAACTGGCCTCGTCCTTTTTGGATCTTTCTTTACTCAGAGTCTTTCGCATGGCTTCGTCGCATGTGAACTTCAATTTATTCAAAGCATTGGCTGAGTGGTTTAATCCGCTCACTAATACTTTCTTTGTTCCCATGGGTGAAATTACCCTAACTTTGGAGGAACTATCGTGGATCTCCAGCGTCCGATTGCCCGAAAACATGTATAACCCTTCGATCGATAATGAGGATCATGCCCCTATGGGTCGCTGCTTCTTGAACATTTAGTTTCTACCAAGGGTTGAGTGGATTGATCTTGAGGCTTTAGTTCGTTCCCAAGCTGAGGCCTTTGCTGATGTCAGGCACTTAACCTTCTACTTCTGCCTCTTTGGCTTGGTCTTATTTCCTTCGGGCCATAAGATTGTCTCTTTCATGTTACTTCTCATGGCAGCCTCCTTTTGAGACAACTGTGAAATTTCCACAGTTCCGACTATTTTGGTCGGCATCTTTCGAGGGCTCTACGATCAGGTCGTTCAAAGGAGCCGATATTTTCAAGGAGTGTTGTTTTGCAGGTATATCTTCTATTCAACTCCCTTTTTTCTTTTGTATTCTTAGTGCTTACTCTAATTTTTCTTGTTTTGGTCAAGTCTGGGCCTATGAGCACATAGGCACAGTCCGTCCCCTACAAGTCTGTATTGCATCCATGAAAGAGAGGGGTTTGGCTTATAGAGATGATGAGACCAAACCCTTGCTGCTAGATGAGTATCCAAGCATCTTAGATGGCCTTATTGAAGTTGATTGGTATTTGAAGGGCTTGGAGGACTCGATCTTGATCCTTCCATTGGCTGGTCATTACTGCATGACCTTAGCTGGTTCGAGCTATTGTGAGGGATATTATCCCGAATGCTTAGGCAAGTTGGGTTTACTCAGGGGATTATTCTCTATTTGTAGTACCTTTGATCATCAACCCTTCTACCCAAACAAGGGTTCTTCTCAAGATCCTCCAGCCTGCCATCTTGAGTTGGAAGTATCGCTCGAGCTCTCGCAAGGAGCTTCTGCTATCTATGAAGCTTGGTGGGATAAGGCCACTCCTACTCCTTTCTTGCCCTTTTTGTTGGAGGGAGACCACCGACTTGCGGAGGCTCTTGCTACTGTTGTGGCTTCGACTTCCTCCCTTAACCGAGAGCCTTCTTAGGTTGAGAAGGCTCAAGGTATGTTAACCCAGGCCAAGGTTTGGCTGGATCGTCATGGAGGTGCCTCTTCTTCTTCTGCTGAATGATTGTTTGTGCCTTGTAGTTAATACTCTCATAATACACCAAGATACTCTACCAACAATTACTCACATGATATCATAAGATCAAAATGGTTTCTCTTAAAGAAACAAATTCTCAATATATTAGAATTATGCTCAAATGTAGAAAGAAGTCGTACCTTATTGTCTTAAAGTGATCAAGTCATAATGAGCCAATACCTTTGCCTTCGATCCAGAATTTGGTTTAACCCTTTCTTTCTCATCTTGTAATTGTGCTTATTATCTCATCCATCCACGTACGTCTTCGGTCTTGTTGTCAAGTACATCATACATTATCTGGAAGTAGCTCGGATCTAGACCAAGACTCGGGTATTGGGTACAAAAGCTCATACTCACGATTCAATAGGGTTCATATGACCCTCCCATTAATATAAAACACCCTAAGAACTTACAAGAACTTTCAACAAGTTATACTCCATAGTGGGATTACAAAAATGTAAAGTACCCATACCCTACTTACACATTGGATATAACAAATTTTGTTTTTCTGGTTTTTCAAGATGAGCACCGTCTACTTCTATGGTCATAACCTTAAATTCACACATCATTTAATCATGAGACCTTATCTCAGATAAAATATACTCAAAGTTAGATAACTTTCATTTAGGAAGTAAAACATAATAATAGACCGATGTACGTCAAACACCATGGTTTTCAGAGGGTCAATTTTTGCTCTATGTAGCAGAAATTACAGTTTGATACCCTTCTAGTAAAACAATTGTAACTTTCCAAATATGGGGAATTTTCCTATGATCCCAAAAATAAATTAAGTTAAACTCAATTGCTCAAAAATACAAAGTAATTCCAACTCAATCTTATAAGTTTTGTTCACTCAAAATCCTCACGCAAAAAACATGTAAAGTTCTTGAAAATTTATTTCCCAGATCTGACACACTTCAACAAACAGTTAATAGCTTCCAAAATATACACAACATGGTCATGAGACCTTTGCCATATGAAATTACACCCAATAAAACAAAATAAAACCAAATATCATTCTCTTATGTAAAGTATTGAATTCCCTAGCAAGCTATTACAAACATTTAAAAGTTCTGGAAATTTTGAGTCACAGTTATCATGCCATTGACACTTTGAATCATCAAGAATTTAAGCACATACAATATGGCACTCTCATAATCAAGAGTTTGTGAATTTTGAAAATAATATTTTAAGATAAATCTAGGGATTAAAGGACCATATTAGAGCCCTGGCTCTGATAGCGTTTGTTGGTGGTATAAGACCAAGTATCTAGATGCATAATCTTTAAAATTTGTCCAGTGTATTAAAACTCAAGGGTTTAAATACAAGAATATCTCAATACAAAATCATAATACATAAAATCCAGCCTACAAGTTTGGTTTATACACATTTGAATAATAAAAATTCAACCCTAATGGGTCCCTTACAAATCTCTTATTAAAAAATACAATTAAACTCAATATAATGTCCAAATACTCACAATATACATCTATACGACATATTACATGAATTGTACTTGAAATTCCTCATTATATTAAAATTACATGATAACTCCATATTCATTCTTCATTTTTTTCATATACCACAATGTCTCATATACATCATATACTTGATCATAATGATCCAATGAGATTTCAATTTATATGAACAATAAAGCATAACATTAAATCTCTTACCACATGATTAAAATTACAAGTTTATTTTTCACTTAACAAACACAATTTATTCACCCATGAATCATTTAATACCTATAATTACAATAAATAAACATGCATACAAACATGTGGGAAGCCAAGTTCGAACCCCTTGTGCTTAGGAAACAAATTCGAGCTTTCTAGGGACTTAATTTTGTCTCAATGAATAGTGCGATAGTGGTTTATAATCTCAAGGATATCTAATCTAATTAGGAAGCTCTTACACCTTTAAAATCAATTCTTACAGTCCAAAAAATAGATTTAAAACAATTTGCAAGAAGAATCGAGGAAATCAGATCAATGTGGAGCAAGGTAGAGCAATACTACTTGTGGTGGTCCATTGGTCCACCACAACAACTTTTCATACAAACGTTCAAACTCTAAATGAGTAAATATACTTCTAAAATGTTTTATATATCTCTGGAATTTTAATAAAAATATTCAAAGATGCACCAGAAATTTCATGCAAGAGAGATCAAATGAAACTATACATGATCAAAGGTTTAACAATGCACAATATACATAAGCATGTGAGGGGTCACACTATGTGGGAATGTCACGAAGATAGTATCAAAATAAAGATCTAAGGAAGCTAAAACACAACTGAAAATGGAATTTCCAGGAAGCTTTGATGTAGTCTAAAATGTTCTTTCATGAAGAATAACTTAGTAAGATAATACCTTAATCATAGTATGAGATAAACTTGATCTTATGAAGTGCAGGACCACCTTCAATCTTCAAAAAGCATCAATGAAAGATGACAACTCTCAAGAGCATAAAGGTAGTACTTGGAGGAGATAACGTTTGATCTCTCTCTTTCTCTCCTTATTCACTTCGAGCAAAATTGATTTTCCAAGTGGGATAGGGATTGGGATTTAAAGAAGCATATAAAGATAATGTGTAAGATTGGATATCATCAACACTCTTGATGCACGTATCCAATGGCACATGAGAGACTAATATACCCTAGCCACCATCCTCATCCAACCACTAAGATGAAGAAATGACACTTAGTACCATTATCACCCACAGTAAACCCTAAGTAAGGTCACTTTACCCTTTAGGTTGGTATATTTATTTCAAGTGAATCCAACTTGCTCTTACATAAAAGCTCTTAGTTTTAAATAATCAAATAGTGTAGAGAACTATCAAGGTCAATAAGCAATAAAGTAAATGGTAAAATTAACACGTGAAAAAATACACCTTTATGAAAGCCAATTACCTTATAGATTTAATATTTCAAACCAACCATAATAAGCTTAATGTTCCCTTCACACATGTGTAAAGATATTCTGAAATTCAAATTCAAAAATTGAATTTTCATAGATTCAATATTTAAAATATATTAAAATAGACTTTACACATGCCGACAAAGGCAGTTGTATGAATCAATTAAACATGTGACAAAAATGTACCTTAAGTGATAACATAAAATAGTAAGTCAATTAACAATTTATAACAACATAACGAAATAATATATGTCAACCATGTCCTCCACCTTGGGATTAGTGCCCAATTGGGTATTGATCTTATGATGGTGCCAACGGTGCCATGTGGCAATGCTGTGGCCACTCAGGTGTGCCACGTGGCAGTCCTCAACTGAAATTAGGTCTAAAAAATTATTAAAAGTACATTTTTGTCAATAAAAAAATTCCAAAGAATTATCCAAAATTTGCAATAAATATTAAAATATTTATGAACATTAATTCATTATTTCTCATCATAATTAATTTAAGAAAGGGTAGTGAGATCTCATGGCTTCAACTTGAGGTATTAGAGTGTCTCAAGCTAACCCAATAAACTTATGCTTCTTAGTCTATAGCAGAGATACATAATTGGTCACATTAAAGTCACTGAGCCAGAGCTTTCCATCATCCAACTCTCAATAGATTACAGGTGCACCCTCTATAGGACATATTCCAACACGAGTACATGGATCCTCTCAAAGCACATATGCATTAGATCTTCCAAACCCGAATAATGCATTTGGAAGAGTGGCTTCCGGTACAAAATGAAAAATGCACATGCCATGAAATGGTCTCATGTCAGGATACAGACTTATGTCTTATAAGTCTTGACCATTCCATACAGGGCGATTACTCAATAAATACTCGGGCTTTATATTCTTTTTTGGTCTCTCCAAGCCTTAGCTTATCACAATCAAACATGAGGCCTTCTAATAAATTCAATCCTAACTCGAAGATAACCCTCACACCTCTCCGATAGATCACTCTCTCAAAACACATACTCTCAATGCTTCATAATACTCAAGGTAGAATAATTCGTGCCCTAGAGCTCTATCTCTCAATCAATCCCACTGAATGAGAGACGAATGGAATTTAGGCCTTAAAAGGCCATAATTCCAATAGGTAAGACCAATAACTTCAACTTCAATAATAATGGAAACTCTGGAAATAGGAGGGCCTTTCCGAAAGTTAACCTTCCACCCTTGCAGGAACCTCTCTATATGATATTGATTAAGATCCTATAAATGGGACTTCTTATTCTTCTAGACGCCATTCAAACAAAGTATGAGGTTAAAGACAAATCCAAATGGTGTGAATACCATAGAAACCACACCTATAACACTGAAGACTACTATCACTCAAAGCGCACCATTCAAGAACTCTTAGATAATGGTGCTAGCAATCATACTTCCACTGATGCACCTGTGGAGGCCTCTAATCAGAAGATGGGGATATTTGCCAATCCGCTCCCAAATATTGGTAAAAAGTTGAAATCGAACCCCTCAAGGAGGCCGGAACCAGCTCATTTGTCATTATGATGATTGAAGATAAGCGACTTAGGGAAGACTCTAAAGTTCAAAGTTATAAGGATGCCCAAGAGAACCTCCTTGTTTCCCCTTGCAATCACATCATTTTCAAAAGTAAGGAGCTGTAGTCGACTGTGATCCATGCATAAACATGATTTCAATTAACCTGGACCACGTCCCATCACAAGATGAGAAAGCTGAAAATCTAGAATACTTTAGACCAAGCACCATTGTTGTGGTTAATAAAAACCCTCAAGAGCTTGACCACCTCACGAGGATAGGAAGCCACTTCAAGCCACCTCGATTGATGGCTAACACTTTGGAAGTAAGGCTTGAGAATCCTCTTAAAGCTGACCAAACCCCCACTGTGCCAAATGAAAACATGAATGAACTAGAAATGGATACAGCTAAGCCTACCACGTAGTACAACTTACCAACTCATCTTAGTAAAATTCATACATCCATTTCTATCATGGTTTTGCTAAAGAACTCGCCTGTCCACTATGCTCAAAACAAGGAAATACTGGGAAAGACTCATGTCCTTACCCACACTAAACCTAAAGAGCTGAGCAGCATGATCAACCTTTTAGTGACACCAACCCAGTCACATTCACTGATGATGATATACCCCCATGATTCGACTGTTTCCATACCCATCCACTTTATATCATCGTTTTCATGAGTGGTTACTGTTGTTCGTCATTTTTGACGTACTTCTGTAGCCAATGCAAATAAGGGAAGAGCCGACGACAGCTTGGTTTCACAGGATCATTAGACACATGCGGACCAATGTTGTGCCGAAAAATAAAGCCTTGAGTCACGAGACCAGAGTGTGACGCCATCGCACTAAAAAGGGACCTTTCAATTGTAGCCCTATACTAGCAGCTACAAGACTATACCAGACCACCGCCATTGCATTCAGAATATTGAAAAACCATTGAGGACCAAATTTAGGCTCAATTGGACCCCCTAGAGGGGTCTACGCCCATGCAACCTCGCGACTGACGGGTTTCACACTAGTGTGGTGCGGCTTCACCAAACTAGTCCCCGAAAATGGGGACTGCGACAACACCTTTCGACAGCAGCTTCACCAACCCATGACACCTTCCTCTGAAGCTGAAGAAAGCTTAAAAGCTAATATATTCTAGATCACGTTAGCCCCATCATTTTGACCTATGGCACACATTGTTGCGTGACCGGGACCTGCATTGCTTCGAGGAAGAAGGTTCCCGCAAAACCAGAGGAAGAACCAGGGTTAAAGTGAAGAAGCCTCAGATTTGATGAAGCATAGCTCGACATCCAAGCCTTGGATCACCGTAAAGGCAAGTTCAATGCAACCACCTCGTGAAGAGCTATACATTGGTACAACTCTTGCATTCAATCCAAGGTCCGATGAATGCAAGTCCCCAGGTCACCAGAGAAGTAAATCCTATCGATTGTCGGAATCCTTCTTTCCGGTAACCTCCCAAATTAGGCAAATGTGCAAACTAATACCAAATCAGCCCAAACTTAGTACAAAACGACTGTGACAACCTCCTCTCTGACTTGCAAGCAGAGCTAGGAGCTAGAACAATGCAGCTCGAAGAAGCATTGGTAAATGAAGTTCACAAATCTGACCGAACTTTCACCTCGGGGAAAAAGGCCACTACAGCACGATTAAAGGGCATCAAAATGCTCACAATCGAGAGAACATTGAAAATATGCTACTGAAACAGCTGAACCATTGCCACAAGTTGCAGAGCAAACTTCCAAGGTCTCATCATGGCGGGGCAACCTGCATGTAGGGACGGTATCGTCATTCGGGTTTTGGTCATTTAAGCTTAATTTCAGGATTTATTTCTAATTTCTTAAATTGTAATTAAGCTTAGCTTTTGAGCATTCACCCCTATTTAGTGAATCCACTATATAAGCAAGCTTAACTCACTTGTAAATGATCCCTCTTTTCAAGCTTCAATACCCTTACAGGATGGGAAGAATCAAGGCTAGATTGTGCTTGTCTCATTAGCTTCTTTTCTCCTTGAGAGCCCTTAATCCCTGTGGGAGAGGAGAGAGAGAGAAGATACCCCTGAGTCATGGTCACACGGGCACACCAACCGAGTGGGTCATCTTCCCTCTCTCCTAGGCCAAGTCACCCCTCTCTTTCTCTCACACTCCCCTTTACACGTGACCTCAACTGCGCGGCAGCCCGCGTCTGCTCGTTAGCCCATGGATGTAAGTAAACCATGGGTCTCAACCCTCGAGTTTCCCCACTCCCCCTTTAGCAGCCGGCCAGACCCCTCACCCCTCCGGAGCGTGACCAAGGAGGAGGGACATTCGGATCCCATTCCAATAGCGTAGAGAGAGAGAGAGGAGAGAGGTTGTAAGCCTGAAGTGGGCCCCCATCCCCGTCCAAACCGCGCTGACAAGCAGTCAGAGGGCTTCGTAATTGTTCTAAGAGGGCTATCCACCTGAGCGAGTCCTCGAACCCCCCAAGGGGTGTAAAGAGGGCTCCAGTCACAAAATCTCTCTCATCGTCGGCACTTATCTGCAAGCCCACGCATGCCGACATGCTGGACCTCCGAGGTTGTTCGAGAGAGGGTTTCTGCCTCCTGATCCGAGGGAAACCAGGACCCCACCGAAATGAACTGACGACTCCATTGGGCACTCGTCACCCTACCGTTGGCTCGAGCCATTTTCAAGTACCATCCTCTCTTTCTTTCTCTACTATTGCTATGGGATACCTTTGTCCGTCCTTCATTTGGGTCGGGGATTTCTACATCCCCATACCCATGGCCTCACTCGGGGTGAGCGAACCATTCGGTCCTGCCTTCCCCGCATGTTCCCTGTGTTGCCTTGCTGGCCCTGCCATCCTGGTCTCACCCAGGAAAGTTTGGGGCACGGGCCCTCAAACCCCTCGCCCCTCCTCCTCCGGTGTTGAGGGCAAACCCCTTAATACCCACTGCACGGGTGGCGCTACGACCATCCCTTCACAAAAGCACCTCATCACTGACAGGTACCCCTCCAGTCACACAACTCAGGGTGGCCCTCGTGTTGCTATTCCTCCTTGCTCTGTTGGTCCTATCAGGATCGCCATGCCTGCGGGTAGCAGAAGGGTGACCCGCTCACATCGTGCGGAGGAGTCGCCAATACTGGCACTCCCTCACACACACCACCCATAGGTGGCTCCTATGCCAGCCCGTGCAACTATCCAACCACGCGCACCTACACCTATAATATTCCTGGCAGTCCAACTGTCCTAATTTTGAATTGGGGTAGGTCGCAGCCCACGCTGATCTCTCAAGCCGCTTTGGGTCACTTCCTACCCGAGCGTAAAGCCGGTGGTCCCAATGCCACCCATGTCATGCATGCTAACCCTACGACTTGAGGCAGCCCAAAACCTAACCCTCGACAGGCACAACACTTTCGAGACAATCAAAAGTCCTATAAAGAAATACACTTGCATGGAGAAGGCTCGAAGGACTCGTCAACTAAACGAGCAGGTACCTCACGTACTCCGCCCCTTACCCCACAGGGGATTGCCCCTACATTCACCCCAAACACCGCTCTGGATCGCAAAGAAGGAGGGACGTTCGTCACTCCGCCAGCTGCTCCCATGCCATCTACTACATGGTACTCGAAGAAGTTCCCTTCGAGCACCATCCTTGCCATTCCTCACCTCATGCGCATGCAAGACGGTCTTTGGTGCGAGATTCGAGATGGGGAGACATCACCATCCACTGCCGGCCATTTTATCCCGCCAGGTGGTGGCCCTCAGCTATCGTTGCTGACTATAAAGCCTCTTCTTTCCAGGTATTTCACTCTACCTGAGCTCAGTGACCAGGCCAGCGCATCAGCGGAACAGGCCTCCCAATAAGGGGTTAGGGCTCCTCCTTATGCGATCTCTTAAAACGTAACAAATTCTAGCCGCTGCGTGGCGTAGAGGGGAGTGAGATTGTTAATGCTGCCCACTGTTCCACCACCAAGACATGGCCCGAAGGCTGTCTTGAGCCTAGCTAACTGAGGATGTGCTCCAGGGACCCTTGAACTCCAAGATAGACAGCGGTATGGGGCCAACAACCCCTGGGGCCCTGTCGGAGCAAGGCTGTGAGGGGTGTTTGACCAAGCTCCCCCCTGACCACGAAGCATGTCACATGTTGGCTTTCCACTAGGGATGCGCAACATATAAGGTGGATCAAATGCGCCTATGATCAGGAAGGAAGCTGAGCTTTGATCGGAAACCCCCTCCATCCAAAACCTTGAAATACCCCGGCCCACCACCGATCCCTCACTCTGAGTCAACTCACCCCATGAGAGAGTCTCTGTCTCTCCTCAAACAGCTGCAGGTTGCATCGACACCTCAGGTCGATGATGGTGTTATCCCCATCCAAGCATCCACACCCACGTAGCACTTGCCCTGTCCCACTCCGACGCGCCTTCTTTGACTGTGCAATGCAGTCGAACTCCCCCGCCCGAACCTATAAAGGACACTACTGCTATCCTTAAGGCAAAGGAGCACCAGGGGATCATCCCGCCCGAAGTGGACAAGATCAAATACGACGTAGTTGAGCATATGAGGAAACTTTCTGCTCTCCTAAGCATCTATGATGCCCTCATGCTATCCAAAGACCTCCGAAGGATGCTAGTTCAAGCACTTTCCACTCTTGAGGTGTGCGAGACTGAAGTCGAGCGAGTTGAGGTGGACCCGGCCATTCTCAACAATGGCATGACTATCAAATTCTCAGATGACGACTTACAGCTCGGGGAAAGATCACACAACTGCCCTCTCTTTGTGTAAGACGAGCTGCACGCCTATCCAATCAATCGCATTATGTTAGACGGAGGGTCTGCGGTGAATCTGATGCCCAGAAGGATCCTTTCCTGGATCAGATTGAATATTGATCAGCTTGAGCTCACTAGCTTAATGGTTCAGGGATTCAACTAAGCCGGTGATAAACCAGCGGGCACGATCTAGCTCAAACTCAAGATCAGGGATCTGAGCACCACCACTATCTTTCACATCATCCACATGGACACCTCATACAACATCCTTTTGGGTCGACGCTGGCTACATGAGCATGGTGTGGTTCCAGCTACACTTCACCAATGCTTCAAATACAGCCGAGACGGGAGACAACATGTGGTCTATGATGAAAAATGGCCATTCTCAATCGTCGACTCGCACTACACGGATCCAAAGTATTATTTTGCGAGCTCGCTATGCCCCCAGGGGCCAGAACTGTCAGCAAAGTCCCTAACTGACCCTAAGTTAAGGAAAACCGCCCCAACCGCCCATGGAGATGTGGAGGACATGGTGAAACCTCTTTGTTATCTCTTTTAAGAGGAAAAACGATGCAGGAAAGTGGTCCCTCTGACTTCGATCGATGAGGATCTCCCTAGGCCTTCGGAAGGGCAGCCAAGCTCATGGGACGTGGGGGATACAACCCTAGAGGATCTCCTTGTGCCTTCGGAAGAGCAGCCGACATGTGGGATACAATCCTCGCCCTCCTTTCTCCATAAGAGGGCCTCCCAATAGAAACACGGAATAGACCTGACGACAGCACGACCACAGGTCTAAGCCCGCCGGTGCTTACGCACACTCATAACCTAGGAGGGATGAAGATTTTGCGTATCCCCACCTCCATGATGCCTGTATCCATGCTTGCTAACAATAGGGTGGGGACGAAAGTTCTGCACATCCCTACCACCCCACCTAAAACTGAAATGGCGCCGACAAGGGAGCCGGCCGCTGGTCTAAATTTTTTACAAATATCAACATCTTTGAGAGAAGAGAGCGGCACCGTCGCCCTTCATGCCTGCTGCCCCACAAACCGCCTTAAGGTGCTCCAAATACCTGGGGTGCTATGCATCGAGAGGTCCGAGAGCGACTTGCATCCTCTGTGCTACACCGACAATGTTCAGGCAAGGTTCACGGGATCCCCAAGGTCTTGTCCCTCGCTACTGTGGGAAAGGAAGGCGACAAAACTAAACTCACAGCCCTGTCCTGTCACACATTGAACTCCCTGAAGATGTCGGACCGATAGGCCCCTCGGGAAAAAGTGCAGCTTGATGACCCAAAGACAAGGGGTAGGCCAGTCTCCCCTGACCACTCCCCTGTTGAAACCTCCAGTCAACCGCACATATCCTTATGGCAAAAACCGGCATTCGTGGCGAAGGAACATGATCTAAGTCGGTCTGACCAAGCAGAGATGGTGAAGCAAGAAAGGATTAAAGTGGAGGAGGGCCCTCCTGAAATCCACCCCCGCCCCCTTACTAGGGTTCGTTTTTGAAACTTGCAGGATGCCTAACCAAGCGGACACGGAGAACAACCCCTTGTTAGAAGCCGCGAGCACGCTCAGATGGGTGTTATACGTCATTTTTGATGCACCTCAGCCATTCAATCAAATAAAGGAAGAGAGTTGGCTACAGCTCAATCACCGCGACACAAACATAGCTGCGCGAAAAACAGTAGCCATAGAAGAAATAAACCTCGAATAAAGATGACCAAGGAAAAGATGCCTACACGAACAAAAAGTCGAAGCCTTATCCCTGCCACTGCTTGTATAGGATCCGAATAAGCATGCCAAGCAACCATTGTCCTCTTCTAAGAAAAAGGAAAGTTGGCCCGAGCTCAAACAGACCCACCCAACAACCCTAAGCCCAGACCATCGTGAAGTAAGGCAGAGGCACGCCTTCCACAGTACGGCCTCACCGAACCAGTTGATGACCATGGCGATCTCCTGCCATTCCTCGACAAGATTGCAACTCCTTCCCTACAGTAGAAGAGTAGCCAAAGCCTCAGACCCCCACGAAAAACTTCGAAGAAATCCACGAAAGAGAAGAAAGGAAGCTTGGACCATGAACACTAGAATCTTTAGAAAGACGTCTTAGCCCCTAGCAGAGAGAACTCGGCCACGTGAAAGTTGGTACCGAGAAAGGAACACTTACAGGAAAGAGAACCCAAATTAAACACGGCAAGCAGCATCTAAAGCAAAAATAGAAAGAGGCACATAACCCAAGGTCACAATAATAAAAGCAAGAAAATCCTCATTGCCAGAAGTTCCTTTTTCGACGATCCACCGAAAGTTCAAAGAAATGATGTAGAAGCAAATCAAAACCTCCTACAAAGGCACTCAAAGGAAACCTTCTCCAGGCTCGCAATCGACCTAGAAACACCACAGATATCATCAAAGAGTACATAAAACACCAATCAAGTGCCTCCATCCATGAAGGAGAATGTTGCAAAATGAGTAAAAGACTTCAAAACGATCACAAGGAAACAAATGACAAGAATAAAACAAAAGATCAACCAAACTCTTACTACAATTTCTAGGGAAGAGCTCTCAAGGTTTTGACAATGGCGACGAGCTCCTCAGAGAAGGACGAGTTTGTAATATGTACAAAAGATTTTAAGGGCATTTCGATCATTGTACCTAATTTCATGACTTTATTTTAATTACTTTTAATTGTATTTAGGCTTAGTTTTTGAGTATCCACCCATGTTTGTGTAAAACTTTATATAAATAGGCTTAAGTCAATTGTAAAAGGAGGAGGACAATTCAATAAAAAAGAGATATTACGCTTGATTCTGCTAGTCTTTTCTCTTAACCCTAACTTCCCAATGAGAGGAGAGAGAAAGCTTTTGCAAAAGAGGAAATACCTCCGACCGCACGGGTGTGCACTTTCCTCTTCTTGAAGATGTTTATAGCTTCCAAAAATTTCTCTCTTCTTCTTCCACACACAAAATCCCATGCACATCCAAGACTGCGCGGACTAGAGTAAACCGGAAGGGTTCTGAACCGATGCGTGTCTGCGTCTAATCCCTCTTCCTCGCTTTGACAGCCTGACGGGAACGACAAATTTCCCCACTTGTTCATTTGATCAATGAAAGAAAGCTAACCCCGACATGAAGAATCAAGACATCTATCGTATTTGAACGTATTTTTCATCACCTTGGTCCCTGGTAGGAAGCAAGTCAATAAATCCTACAAAACAGTGAAAATTCCTGACAGTCACAGAATGGCACCAGAATTGGTCAAGATCGTCATCAGCACTCTAAAAGACCACCTGCCAAGTTTCATCATGATCAGACATGTCTAAGGTAGGAACACAAAGAAACAATTTCAGCAAAATCGGTCTCTCACCCTGAAACTGACCCTACAACTAGAACTACATTTTTGGTGTCCCAAATCACTGTGGGACCACCTCCATTTGATCTGGCACGGTCGAAAACCCCTATGGGCCAAGTTTCGGTTTAATCGGGTACTCTAGAATAAAGATATGAGCCAAACATTGAAAAGAGAGAGGCCGCACACTATTCCCATGTGGCCTCATTGCACCAAAACACCATTAAAGGTGACTATTTATAATCGTGTGCAGTTGCTTTTGGGGCCCATAACTTACTCGTTCCAGGTTGGATCATTTTCAAATTTGGTGAGCATATTCGTCTCATCAAGACGAACAATTCGATATGTGGCACGCCCCGAGATGATGTCCAAGCAAGGAGAAAAGCTAGAGAGAAGTGGCTGATCCATGAAGAAGTTACAGAAAATTCAGCAACGACACTCCTCGCTCTATAGAACAAATCACCTCGCTCTATAGACTAAATCACGATGCTCGCGAAACGGATCGACGTGAAAGTAATTCACTTGTGTGCGTAAGGTCCAAGGCTATCATTGGCTTGAACCCCGTACATGATAGATGGTCAGATTCCATGCACGAAGTTGACAAAGTGACTGAAATTTCGATTGCCAGATTCCAGATTCCGGCCAAAACTCAAAAGTTGTGAAATCTTTGTTCAGGCTCCAAATCGTGTCCCGTTTGTTGCCACATGATTGTGATAGCATGCTCAGTGCACTACGAGAAAGAAATCACAAAAAAACATTAAGGAATGACCACACTATTGATATGATGTTTCCAAGATTCAAACAAATTTCAAGTCTCGTGATCATGGCTCAAAAACATGATTCAGGGCTCCAAGTTGGTATCAAAATGATCGCCATGCCGAGCCCTACAAGAAAACAATAATCTTTCAATTAAACGAGCATCAGAACACCCTCAGGTCAACCATGGGAGATCACTCAAGATCTCAAGCAGCAGTAGGGACTGTTATGAAATTCCACACATTATTAGGTAGGGGCAAAACAATCCTTTTGCACCCATTTTTGGATTTTTTTTTTAATTCTATTAAATCTTAATTTCAAGAAATTAGGTCTAATTTTGATCAATCCACCCATGTTTGGGCACAATTCTATATAAACAGGGACTGCCTCATTATAAAAGGAGGCTAAAAAGAAGACTCAATAAAATTTTGATTCTTTGCTTAAGCCTGTGAGTATGTCTTGGAGAGAGAAAGAGGAGAGAGAAGAAAAGGGTCGATACCTACAGGCATGCAACTCTCTCTTCTCTCTCGTTCTCTGTCTCTCTCTTTTCTCTCACTATTTATCTTTCTCTATCTTCTCTCTCTTTCTCTTTCTCTCTCTTCTCTCTCTTTCTATCTTCTTCTTTCTCTCTATTCTCTCTCTTTCTCTCTCTTTCTCTTTCTCTCTTCTCTCTCTCTTCTCTTCTCTCTTCTCTCTCTCTTCTCTCTCTCTCTCTCTCTCTCTC
>NW_006499809.1:342561-353257 GCF_000471905.2 Amborella trichopoda
AAAAGATTATTTTTTCAAGATAATGAGGTCGTGTGCGCATAAAATTTATTGCGCCTAAAATTCATGATAATAAGCAGAAATAGTTATTTCATTTTATTTTTAAAAAGAATGGATTATTTTTCGAGACAATAAGGTCACTTACACACAAAACTGATAAAATAAAGATCCTAGATGGAAATATCACTATTTATTAAAAATAAACTATTTTTCAGGAAGACGATGTCACTTACAGTAACCCCGAAATTGGGGGAGCATCAGTTCCATCTCACACAAAAACATCGGTACTTTCTTCAGAGACTCGATGTGAATGAAAAATCCTTTTCAAGGAAAGAAACATATAAAATCAACTTAACCAGGATTGTGACCTTATACAAATCGTCTATTTGTAATAGGCTCTTGTGGCCCAGCAGCCTAATAGGCTCAAAAGCAAAAGGTAGATTTTAAGGGATGCAAAACAAAAGGGACGAAATTTGGAAGAGAAATTTGGACGAGATGTAAATTTTGTTGTGCTAGAATCCATGAGATGGGTAATGATTTCTGCAAATTTGGAGGACAAACTTGCAAAGAGGATTTTTGCTACACATCATGCAAGCTTGTTGTGTAGGACGGAGATACAAATTCGGAAGAGAAACTTGGACGGGATCAATGTGAAGGGAATTTGCAAAGAGGATTTTGCAAAGAAGGTTGACAAATATGAAATGAGAAAACAGGATATGTAATGAAAGGGAGAGTTTAGTGCTTCTAGAGAGAGAGACAAAAAGACGTATAAAAAAGAAACACCTCAGAGCAAGGTGTCGATTAAAGGAGTGTTATTGTAAAACTTTAAGGTGGTGGACCTAAGGTCCACCCAAGTAAAATTGAACCCTCAAATATATTAACAATAATATCTTTTATTTATTGTTAATATAAAAGCAGCAATGTCCTAACGTTATATTATTATTAGCATTATTATTATTATCATTACTAATATATAATTATTAATTTATTAATTTATTTATTTTAGTTAATATTGTTACACCACGACCCTAAACCGCTCTTTCTCGGTCCATACGACATGACCCTAAACTGCTCAGCCTCGATCCAACTAGCATGACCCTAAACTGCTCAGCTTAGATCCACACTGCATGACCTTAAACTGTTCATCCTCGGTCCATACTACATGACCCTAAATTACTTGCTCAACCTCTATCCATACTGCATGACTCTAAACTGCTCAATAATTGGTTAAGCTCGGTCCATCTCACATGACTCTAAATTGCTCAGCCTCAGTCCATACTGTATGACCTTTAACTGCTCAGCCTCGGTCAAAACTGCATGACCCTAAACTGCTTGGCTTCAGTCCATACTACATGAACTTAAACTTCTCAGCCTCGGTCCATAATACGTGACCATAACCTGCTTAGCCTTGGTCCATACTGCACAACCCTAATCTCCACAGCCTCGATCCATACTGCATGACCCTAAGCGTCTCATCCTCGATCGATACTACATGAATTTAAACTGCTCAGCGTTAGTCCATACTGCATGACCCTAAATTGCTCAGCGTCGATCCATAATGCTTGACCCTAAGCCTCTCTGCCTCGCTCTATATTGCATGATCTTAAACTGCTCAGCCTCGGTCCATACTACATTGCCCTAAACTACTTAGCCTTGGTCCATACTGAATGACCCTAAATTGCTTAGGATCGATCCATACTACATGAACTTAAACTGCTCAGCCTCGATCCATACTAAATGAACTTAAACTGCTCAGCCTCGATCCATACAGCATGACCCTAAACTGCTCAGCCTCGATCTATAATGCATGACCCTAAACTGCTCATCGTCAGTCCGTACTACATGACCGTAATCTGCTCAGCCTCGGTCCAGATTGAAGGACCCAAAACTGCTCAGCCTCGGGCAATTTTGCAAGACTCTAAATTCGTCAGCCGTAGTCCATACAACGTGACCCTAAACTGCTCAGCCTCGATCCATACTGCGTGACCCTAAATTGCTCAACCTTGGTCCATAGTGCATGACCATAAATTCTTCAACCTCGGTCCATACTGCGTGACCACAAACTGGTCAGCCTCGGTCCATCTCGCATGACACTAGACTACTCAGCCTCAATCCACAAACTGCTAAGCCTCGGTCCATACTGCATGGCCCTAAACTGGTCAACCTCGATCCATAACTCATGACCCTAAACTGCTCTGCCTCGGTCCATACTTCATGACCCTATACTGCTCAGCCTCGATCCATTTTGCATGCGCCTAAATTGCTCAGCCTCGATCCATAGTGAGAGACCCTAAACTTCTCACCCTCATTCCATGCTGCATGAGCCCAAATTGTTCAACCTCAGTCAATATTGCTTTATGTTAAACTGGTCAGCCTCGGTCCATATTGTATGAACCTAAACTGCTCAGTCTTGGTCCATTATGCATGATCGTAAAATACTCAGCCTGACCCAAAACTGCTTAGCCTCTATCCATACTGCATGTCCCTTAACTGCTCAACCTCGACCCATAATTCTAGACTCTAAACTACTCAGCTCAGTCTCGGTCCATACTGCATAAACCTAAACTGCTCAACCTCGATCCATAATTCATAACCCTAAACTGCTCAGCCACGGTCCTTACTCCATGACCCTGCTAAGCCTCGGTCCATACTGCATAGCCTTAAACTGCTCAGTTGCGGTCCATACAGCATGACCCTAAATTGTTCTGCCTCGGTCCATACTACGTGGCCCTAAACTGCTCAGCCTTGGTCAATACTGCATAACCCTAATCTGCTCTGCCTTGGAGGATACTGCATGAACCAAACTGCTCTGCCTTGGTCCATACTGTATGACCCTAAACTGCTCAGCCTCGGTCCATATTGCATGACCCAAAACTGCTCAGCATTGTTCCATATGGCATTACCCTAAACTGCTCTGCCTCGGTCCATACTGCATGACCCTAAACTGCTCAGCATCGGTCCATACTGCATGACCCAAAACTGCTTAGCCTTGGTCCATACTGCATGAACTTAAACTTTCAGCCTCGGCCCATACTGTACGACCCAAACAGTTCAGTTTCGATCCATAATCCATGACCCCAAACTGCTCTGCCACGGTCCATACTGCATGAACCTAAACTGCTCTGCCACGGTCCATACTGCATGACCCTAAACTGTTAAGCCTTGGTCCATACCGCATGACCCTGAACTGCTCAGCTTCAGTCCATACTGCATGGCACTAAACTGCTTAGTCTTGATCGATACTGCCTGACCGTAAACTGCTCTGCCTCGGTTCATACTGCATGACCGTAAAATGCTCAGCCTCTGTTCATTATGCATGACCCTAAACTGCTTCTCCCCGGTCCATTCTTTCTGACCCTGCTCAGCCTCAGTCCATAAGGCATAAACTTAAACCGCTCAGCCTCGGTCCATACTGCATGACCCTAAACTGCTCATCCTCGGTCTATATTGCATGACCCTAAGCAGCTCCGCCTCGGTCCATACTGCATGGCATTAAACTGCTCAGCCTCGGTTGATACTGCATGACCCTAAACTGCTCTGCCTCGGTGCATACTGCATGGCCCAAAACAGCTTAACCTCGATCCGTAATGCCTGACCCTAAACTGTTTTGCCTCAGTCCATACTGCATGACCTTAAAACTGCTCAACATCGTCTATACTGCATGACCCTAAACTACTCAGCCTCGATCAACAATGCATGACTCTAAACGGCTCAGCCTCGATTGACAATGAATGACTCTAAACAGCTCAGCCTCGGTCCATACTGCATTACCCTAAACTGCTCTGCCTCGATCCATACTTCATGACCCTGAAGTGCTTAGCCTCGATCCATACTACATGACCTTAAACTGCTCAGCCTCAGTCCATATAGCATGACCCTAAACTGCTCAGCGTTGATCGATAATGCAGAACCCTCAACTGCTCTGACTCGGCCCATATTACGTGACCCTAATGTGCTCAGCCTCTGTCCATGCTGCATGACCCTAATCTGGTCAGCCTTGATGCATACACAATGACCTTAAACTGCTCAGCCTCTACCCATACTGCACGACCCTAAACTGCACTGCTCTGCCTCGGTCCATACTTCATGACCCTATACTGCTCACTCTCGGTTCATAATGCTTCACCCTCAATTGCTCGGCCCCGGTCCATTCTGCCTGACCCCGCTCAGCCTCAGTCCCTACTGCATAACCCTAAGCTGCTCAGCCTCAGTCCATATTGCATGCCCCTCGACTGCTCAGCCTCGGTCCATACTGAATGACCAGAAACTGCTCAATCATGGTCCATACGGCATGGCACTAAACTGATCAGCCTTGGTCCATACTGCATGGCCCTAAACTGCTCTGCCTAGGTCCATACTAGTGTACCCTAGATTGCTGAACCTCGATCCATAATGCATGACCCAAATCGGCTTTGCCTCGATCCATACTGCGTGACCCTAAACTACTCAGCCTCAGTCAATACAGCATGACCTTAAACTACTATGCTTCGGTCCATACCGCATGACCCTAAACTGCACATCCTCGGTCCATACTGCACGATGCTGAATTGCTCAGGCTCGGTCCCTACTGCATGAACTTAAATTGGTCAGCCTCGGTCCATTCTGTATGACCTTATATTGCATGACCAGAAACTGGTCAGCCTTGATCGATTTCTCATGAATCTAAACTACTCAGCCTCAATCCATGCAGCATGACCCGAAACTGCTAAGCTTCGGTACATACTGCGTGACCCTAAACTGGTCAGCCTAGATCCAGAACTCATGACCCTAAACTGATCTGCCTCGGTCCATACTTCATGACCCTATACTGCTCAGTCTCGATCGAAATTGCATGCCTCTAAACTGCTCAGCCTCGATCCATACTGCATGACCCTAAACTTCTCGGCCTCATTCCATACTGCATGACCCTAAACTGGTCATCCTCGGTCCAAATGGAATGACCCTAAACAGCTCAGCTTCGATTTATACTGCATGACCCTAAACTGCTCATCCTCGGTCCAATCTGCATGAAGCTAAATGTCTTGCTCAACCTCGATCCATACTAAACTGCTCCATCTCGGTCCATACTGCATGACCACAAACTGGTCAGCCTCGACCCATCTCACATGACTCTAAATTGCTCAGCCTCGGTCCATACTGTTTGACCTTAAACTGCTCAGCCTTAGTCCAAACTGCATGATCATAAACAACTCGGCTTCAGTCGATACTGCCTGACCCTAAACGTCTCAGCGTCGGTTCATATTGCATGATCTTAACCTGCTCAGCCTCGGTCCTTACCGCATGACCCTAAACTGTTCAGCCTTGGTCCATACGGCATGACCCTAAACTGCTTAGACTCGGCCCGTACTACATGAACTTAAACTGCTCAACCTTGATCCATAAAGCATGACTCTAAACTGCTTAGCCTCGATCCATACTGCATGACCCTAAACTACTCAGCCTCGGTCCAAACTACATGACCCTTAACTGCTCAGTTTCGGTCTATAATGCATGACCCTAAATCGCTCTACCTCGGTCCATACTACATGACCACCCGAGACTGCTAAGCCTCGATCCATACTACATGACCCTAAGCTGCTTAGCAATCGTCCATAGTGCATGACCCTAATCTACATGAACTTAAACTGCTCAGCCTCGATCCATAAAGCATGACCCTAAACTGCTCAGCCTCGATCCATAATGCATGGCCCTAAACTGCTTAGCATCAGTCCATAGTGCATGACGCTAATCTGCACAGCCTCGATCCAGATGGCATGACCCAAAACAGCTTTGCCTCTGTCCATTTTGCAAGACTCTAAACTGCTCAGCCTCGGTCCATACTGCATTACCCTAAACTACTCAGCCTCGATCCACAATGCATGACCTGAAACAGCTTTGCCTAGGTCCGTACTACATGGGCCTAAACTGTTCAGCCTTAGTCCATACTGCATAGCCCTAATCTACTGAGGCTCGGTCCATACTGCATGACCCTAAACTGCTCAACTCAACATCCGTCGAGTCTGTATGACCCTGAACTGCTCAGCCTCGGTTCATAATGCATGACCCTAATCTGCTCAGCTCCGGTCCCATCTCCTTGTCCCTGCTCTGCCTCGATCTATACTGCATAACTCTAAATTGCTCAACTTCAGTTCATACTACATGAACTTAAACTTCTCTGCCTCGGTCCATATTGCATGACCATTAACTGCTTAACCTCGGTCCATATTACATGACCTTAAACTGCTCAGCCTTGGTCCATACAGCATGACCTAAACTACACTGCCTCGGTCCATAATGCTTGACCCTAAACTGCCCAGCCTTGATCCATAATGCATAAACCCTAAACTGCTCTGCCTAGATCCATATCGCATGACCTTAAACTGCTCAACCTCGGTCCATAGTGCATGACCTTAAGCTGCTCACCCTTGATCCATAATGCATGATCCTAAATTGCTCTCCCTTGGTCCATATTATATGACCTTGAACTGCTTAGCCTTGGTCCATACAACAATACCCTAAACTGCTCAGCCACGGTCCATACTGCATAACTCTAATTTGTTTAGCCTTGGTCCATATTACATGACCTTAAACTGCTCAGCCTCGGTCCATATAGCATGACCTAAACTGGTCAGCCTCGATCCATAATGCTTGACCCCAAACTGCTCTGCCTCGGTCCATTCTACATGACCCTAAGCTGCTCAACCTCAGTCCATACTACACGACCCCAATCTTCTTAGCCTTGGTCCATACTGCATGACCCTAAACTGCTTAGCCTCCGTCTGTACTGCACGACCCTAAACTGCTCAGCCTCGATCCTTAATGCTTGACCCTAAACTACTTTGCCTCAGTCCATTCTACATGACCCTAAACTACTCAGCCTCAGTCCATACTACACGACCCTAATTTCCTCCGCCTTGGTCCATACTGCATGACCCAAAACTGCTCAACCATGGTCTATTTTTCATGACTCTAAACTGCTCACTCTTAATCCATACTGCACGACCCTAAACTGCTCGGCCTCGGTCCATATTGCATGACCTTAAACTGCTCAGCCTCGGTCCAGACGTCAATACCCTGAACTGCACAGCCTCGAACCATACTGCTTCTCTGCCTCGTTCTGTGCTGCATCACCTTAAACTGCTCACCCTCGGGCCATACTGCATGACCCTAAACTGGTAAGGCTCGATCCATACCACATGCCCTTAGACATCTCAGCCATGGTCCATACAGCATGGCCCTAAACTGCTTAGCCTCCATTCATAATGCATGACTCTAAATTGCTCCACCTCATTTCATACAACTTGACTCTAAACTGCTCAGCCTCGGTCCATGCTACAAGACCCTAATCTGCTCAGCCTCGGTCCATACTGCATGACCCGAAACCTCTCAGCCTCCGTCCATACTGCACAACCCTAAGCTGCTCAGCTCAGCCTCAATCCATACTGCATGACCATATATTGCTCAGCCTTGGTTCATTATGCATGACCCTAAATTGCTCAGCCCCGGTCCATTCTGCCTGACCCTGCTCAGCCGCGGTCCATATGCATAACCTTAAATCGCTCAGCCTCGGTCCGTACCACATGACCCTAAACTGCTCTGCCTCGGTTAATATTGCATCACCCTAAACTTCTCAGCCTCGGTACAAACTGCATGGAACTAAATGGCTCAGCTTCGGTCGATACTACATTTTCCTAAACTGCTCTGCCTCGGTGCATACTGCATGACCCTAAATTGCTCATCCTCTATCCATAATGCATGACCCTAAACTTCTCTGCCTCGGTCCATACTGCATGACCTTAAAACTGCTCAGCATGGATCCATACTTCATGGCCCCTAAACTGCTCAGCCTCGTGACTCTAAACTGCTCAGCCTCGGTCCATATTGCATGATCTTAAACTACTCAGCCGTAGTCCATACTGCATTACCCTAAACTGCTCAGCGTTGGTCCATACTGCATGACCCTAAAGTGCTTAGCCTCGGACCATACTACACGACCTTAAAATGCTCAGCCTCGGTCCATATAGCATGACCCTAAATGGCTCAGCCTCGATGCATAATGCATGACCCTAAATAGCTCTGCCTCGATCCATACTGCATGCCTCTAAACTGCTCAGCCTCGATCCATACTGCATGCCTCTAAAACTGCTCAGCCTCGATCCATTCTGTAGGACCCCAAATTTCTCAGCCTCATTCCATACTGCATGACCCTAAATTGCTCAACCTCGGTCCATATTGCTTGACCTTAAACTGCTCAGCCTGAGTCCAACTGCATGAATCGAAACTACTCAGCCTCGGTCCATTATGCATGACCCTAAACTCCACAGCCTCAGTCAATACGACATGACCCAAAACAATTTAGCCTCGGTCCATATTTCATGGCCCTAAACTGCTCAGCCTCAGTCCATAATGCCCGACTCAAAACTGCTCACCTCAGCCTTGGTCCATACGGCATGACCCTAAATTGCTCGACCTCAGTCCATAATGCATAACTCGAAACTGCTCCGCCACGGTCCATACTGCATGGCCCGCCTAAGCCTTGGCACGTACTGCATAGCACTAAACTGCTCAGCCTCGGTACATACTGCATGGCCCTAAACTGCTTTGCCTCGATCCAGGCTGCATGACCTTAAACTGGTCAGCCTCGGTCCATAAGGCATGACCCTAAATAGCTCAGTTTGTGGCCCTAAACTGTTCAGCCTCGACCCAGACTGCATGAAGCTCAACGACTCAGCCTCGGTCCTTTCTGCATGACCCTAGACTTCTTAGCCTCGATCCATAATGCATGACCCTGAACTGCTCAGCCTCGGTCTATATCGCATGATCGTGAACTCCTCAGCCTCGGTCCGTACTTCATTGTCCAAAACTGCTCAGCCTCGATCCATACTGCATGACCCTAAACTTATTAAAGTTGGCCCATACTATATGAACTTAAACTTCTCAGCCTCGATACATACAGCATGATCCTAAACTACTCAGCCTCTATCCTTAATGCATGACCCTAAACTGCTCATCCTCGTTCCATACTACATGACCCTAATCTGCTCATCGTTGGTCCATAGTGCATGATAATAAACTGCTCAACCTCGGTCCATACTTCATTACCGTAAAACTTCATGACCCTAAACTACTTGGCCTCGATCCGTACTGTATTACCTTAAACTGCTCAGCCTCCATCCATACTGCATGACCCCAAACTGCTCAGCCTCGATCCATAATGCATGACCATAAACTGCTCAGCGTCGGTCCATACTGCATGACCTTAAACTGCTCAACTTCGGTCTGTACTGCATTACCGAAAACCAGTCAGCCTCGGTCCATACTGCATAACCCTAAACTGCTTAGCCTTGGATCATACTACATAACCTTAAACTGCTCAGCCTCTGTGCATAAAGCAAGACCCTAAACTGCTCAACCTCGATCCATAATGCATGACTCTAAACTACTCAGCCTTGATCCATACTACAGGAAACTATACTGCTCAGCCACTGTCCTTATTGCGTGACCTTAAACTACACAGCCTCGATCCATAACGCATGACCCTAAACTTCTCAGCCTCGATCCGTAATGCATGACCCTAAACTGCTAAAACGCGATCTATATTGCATGATCTTAAACTGCTCAGCCTCGGTCTATACTGCATTACCCTAAACTGCTCAGCCTCGATCCATACTGCATGATCCTAAACAGCTGTGCCTCAGTCTATACTGCATGACCCTAAACTGCTCAGCCTCAGTCCATTCAGCATGACCCTAAACAGCTCAGCGTCGATCCATAATGCATGACCCTAAACTTCTCAGCCACGGTCTATATTGCATGATCTTAAACTGCTCAGCCTTGGTTCAGACTGCATTACCCTAAACTTCTCAGCCTCGGTCCATACTGCATGACCCTAAACTGCTTAGACTCGATCCATACTATATGAACATAAACTTCTCAGCCTCGATACATACAACATGACCCTAAACTGCTCAGTCTCGATCCATAATGCATGACTCTAAACTGTTCATCTTCGGTCCATACTACATGCCCTAATTTGCTCAGCCTTGGACCAGATTGCCTGACCCAAAACTGCTCAACCTCTGTCCATTTTGCAGGACTCTAAACTGCTTAGCCTCGGTCCATATTGCATGACCCGAAACTGCTCAGCCACGGTCCATATTGCATGGCGTTAAACCGCTCAGCCTCGGTCAATAATGCATTGCCCTAAACTGCACAACCTCGATTCATACTGCATGACCCTAAACTGCTCAGCCTCGATCCATATTTTATGACCTTAAACTGCACATCCTAGATCCATACTACATGACCCAAAATTCATTAGCCTCGATCCATAATGCATGGCCATAAACTGCTAAGCCTAGATTCATATTGCATGACTTTAAACTGCTCAACTTCGGTCCATACTGCATTACCCGATATTGGTCATCCTTGATCCATACTGCATGACCCTAAACTGCTTAGCCTCGGATCAAACTACTTAACCTTAAACTGTTCAGCCTCGATCCATACAGCATGACCCTAAACTGCTCATCCTCGATCCATAATGCATGACTCTAACTTCTCAGCCTCAGTCCATACTGCATGACCCTAAACAGCTCAGCCACAGTCCATATTGCATGACCTTAAACTGCTCATCCTCGATCTATAAGGAATGACCTTAAACTGCTCAGCCTCGATCCATAATGCATGACCCTAAACTGCTCAACCTTAGTCCATATTG
>NW_006499809.1:354202-366350 GCF_000471905.2 Amborella trichopoda
CCTAAACTGCTCAGCCTCGATCCATAATGCATGACCCTAAACTGCTCTTCATCGGTGCATACTACATGACCCTAAAGTTCTCTGCCTCGGCCCATTCTGCATGACCCTAACTTGCTCAGCCTCGGTCCATACAACATAACCCCAAACTGTGCAGCCTCCATCCATATTGCACGACCCTAAACTGTACTCCTCAGCCTCGGTCTATACTGAATGACCTTAAAGTGCTGAACCTCGTTCATAATGCATGACCCTAAACTGCTCAGCCCTGGTCCATTCCGTCAGACCCTGCTCAGCCTCACTCCCTATTGTATAACCCTAAATAGCTCAGCCTCGGTCCATACTGCATGACCCTAAGCTGCTCATCCTCGGTCTATACTGCATGACTCGAAACTGCTTGGCCTCGGTCCATACTGCATGGCCTTAAACTGCTCTGCCTCGGTCCGTACTAGTTGACCCTAAACTGCTCAACCTCGATCCATAATGCATGACCCAAAATTGCTCAGCCACGATCAAGACAGCATGACCCTAAACAGCTAAGCTTCGGTCAATACCGCATGACCCTAAACTGCACATCCTCGGTCCATACTACACGACCCTAAATTCTCAGCCTCGATCCATACTACATGAACCTAAATTGCTCGGCCTCGGTCCAGACTGCATTACCCTAAATTATTCAACCTCGGTCCATACTGCATGACCACAAATGGGTTAGCCTCGGTCCATCTTGCATGACTCTAAACTACTCAGCCTCGGTCCATACTGCATGACCCTAATTTGCTCAGCCTTGGTCCACACGGCATAACCCTAAACTGCGCAGCCTCCATCCATATTGCACGACCCAAAATTGCACTACTTAGCCTCGGTCCGTACTGCATGACCCTAAACTGCTCAGCCTCGGTTCATAATGCATGACCTTAAACTGCTCAGCCTTGGTCCATTCTGCCAGACCTGCTCACCCTCACTCCCTACTGCATAACCCAAAATTTCTCAGCCTCGGTCCATATTGCATGAGACTAAACTGCTCATCCTCGGTACATACTACATGCCCCGAAACTGCTTAGCCTTGGTCAATACAACATGGCACTAAACTGAGCAGCCTCGGTCCATGCTGCATGACGTTAAACTGCTCTGCCTCGGTCCATACTAGTTGACCCTAAACTGCTCAACCTCGATCCATAAGGCATGACCCAAAACTGCTCTACCTCGGTCCATACTGCATGACACTAAACTGCTCAGCCTCGGTCAAGACAGCATGACCCTAAATTGCTCGGCTTCGGTCCATACCGCATGTCCCTAAACTGCACATCCTCGGTCCATACTGCATGACCCTAATCTGCTCAGCGTCGGCCCATACTGCATGAACCTAAATTGTTGAGCCTCGGTCCATACTGCATGATCTTAAATAATTCTATCTAGGTCCATACTACATGACCACAAACTGGTCAGCCTCGGTCCATCCTGCATGACTCTAAACTACTTAGCCTCAATCCATACTGCATGACCCGAAACTGCTAAGCCTCGATCCATACTGCATGACCCTAAACTGGTCAGCCTCGATTGCCTCGGTCCATACTTCATTACCCTATACTGCTTAGTCTCGCTTCATACTGCTGCCTCTCATTTGCTCAGCTGCGATCCTGCATGACCTTAAACTTCTCAGCTTCATTCCATACTGCATGATCCTAAACTGCTCAGCCTCTGTCCATATTGATTTACCTTAAATTGCTCAGCCTGAGTCCATACTCCATGAACCTAAACTGCTCAGCCTAGGTCCATTCTGCATGACCCTAAACTCCTCAGCCTCAGTCTATACGGCAAGACCCAAAACTGCTTAGCCTCGGTCTATACTTCATGGTCCTAAACTGCTCAGCCTTGGTCCATAATGCCCGACCCTAAACTGCTCAGCTCATCCTCAGTCCATCCTGCACGACAATAAACTGCTCGACCTCGGCCCATAATGCATAACCCGAAACTGCGCAGCCATGGTCCATATTGCATGACCCCACTAAGCCTCGGTCCATACTGCATAACTCAAAACTGATCAGCCTCGGTACATACTGCATGTCTTTAAACTTCTCAGCCTCTATCAAGACTACATAATCATAAACTGCTCAGCACTGGTCCAAACTGCATGATCCTAAAATGTTCAGCTGTGTCGCCCTAAACTGCTCAGCCTCGATCCAGGCTGCATGAACCTAAACTGCTCAGCCTCGATCCGTACTGCATCACCCTAAACTACTCAGCCTCGATCCATAATGCATGACCCTAAACTACTCAGCCTCGGTCTACATTGCATGATCTTAAACTGCTCTGCCTCGGTCCATACTACAATACCCTAAACTGCCAAGCATCGGTCCATACTGCATGACCCTATATTGCTTAGACTCGGTCCATACTACATGAACTTAAGCTTCTCAGCCTCGATGCATACATCAAGACCCTAAACTGCACAACCCCGATCCATAATGCTTGACCCTAAACTACTCATCCTCGTTCCATACTACATGACCCTAATCTGCTCAGCCTTGGTCCAGATTGCATGACCCAAAACTGCTCAGCCTTAATCCATTTTGCAAGACTCTAAATTGCTCAGCCTCGGTCCGTACTGCATGACCCTAAATTTCTATGCCTTAGTCCATATTGAAAGACCACAAATTGCTCAGTCTCGGTCCATACTGCATTACTCTAAACAGGACAACCTCGATCCATACTTTCTGACCGTAAACTGCTCAGCCTCGATCCATACTGCATGACCTTAAACCGCTCGGCCTCGGCCCATACTGCATGAACCTAAATTGCTCAGCTTCGATCCATATTGCATGACCATAAACTGCTCAGCATCGGTCCATACTGGAAGACCATAAACTGCTCAACTTCGGTTCGTACTACATTACCCTAAACTGGACAGCCTCGGTCCATGCTGCAGGACCCTAAACTGTTAAGCCTCAGATCATACTACATAACCTTAAACTGCTCAGCCTCGGTCCATACAACATGACCCAAAACTGCTAAACCTCGTTCTATAATGCATGACTAAAAACTGCTTAGCCTCGGTCCGTACTGCAGGACCCTAAACTGCTAAGCCACTATCCATATTGCATGACCTTAAACTGCTTAGCCTCGTTCCATAATGCAAGACCTTAAATTGTTCAGCCTCGATCCACAATGCATGAACCTAAACTTCTCAACCTCGGTCTATATTGCATGATCTTAAACTGCTCAGCCTCAGTCTATACTGCATTACCCTTAACTGCTCAGCCTCGGTCCATATTGCTTGACCTTAAACTGCTCTGCCTCGGTTTACACTGCATGACCCTAAACTGCTCAGCCTCGGTTTATACTGCATGACCCTAAACTTCTCAGCGTCGATCCATAATGCTTGACCCTAAACTGCTCAGCCTCGGTCTATATTGCATGATCTTAAATTGCTCAGCCTCGGTCTATATTGCATTGCCCTAAACTGCCCAGCCTCGATCCAAACTGCATGACCCTAAACTACTTAGACTAGGTCCATACTACATGAACTTAAACTTCTCAGCCTCGATACATACAACATGACCAAAAACTGCTCAGCCTCGATCCATAATGCACTCTAAACTGCTCATCCTCTGCCCATACTACATGACCCTAATCTGCTCTGCCTCGGTCAAGGTTGCATGACCCAAAACTACACAGCCTCGATCCATTTTGCAACACTCTAAACTGCTCAGCCTCGGTCCATACTATATGACCTTAAACAGCTCTGCCTCGGTCCATATTGCATGACCATAAACTGCTCAACTTTGGTCCATACTGCAGTACCCTAAACTGCACAATCGCGATCCATACCGCATGACTCTAAACTGCTCAGCCTCGAGCCATACTGTGTGACCTTGAACTGCTCAACCTCGGTCTATACTGCATGACCCTAAACTGCTCAGCCTCGATTCATAATGCATGACCATAGACTGCTTAGCCTCGGTCAATACTGCATGACCTTAAATCGCTCAACTTCTATCCATACTGCATTTCCCTAAACTGGTCAGTCTCGGTCAATACATCTAGGCCCTAAACTGCTTAGCCTCGGATCGTACTACATAACCTTAAACTGCTCAACCTTGGTCCATACAACATGACCCTAAACTGTTCAACCTTGATCCATAATGCATGGCTCTAAACTGCTCTGCCTCGGTCCATACTGCATGACCCTAAATTGCTCAGCCACTGTCCATATTGCATGACCTAAAACTGCTCAACCTCAATCCTTAAAGCATGACCCTAAACTGCTCAACCTCGATCCATAATCCATCACCCTAAACTGCTCAGCCTTAGTCCATATTGCATGATCTTAAACTGCTCAGCCTCGTGTTCATACTGCATTACCCTAAACTGCTCAACGTCGGTCCATACTGCCTGACCCTAAATTGCTTAGCCTCGGTCCATACTACATGACTTTAAATTGCTCAGCCTTGTTCCATACAGCGTGACCCTAAACTGCTCAGCCTCGATTCATAATGCACGACCCTAAACTGCTTTTGCCTCGATCCATACTACGTGACCCTAAAGTGCTCAGCCTCGGTCCATACTGCATGACCCTAATCTAGTCCATACAGCATAACCCTAAACTGCGCAGCCGCCGTCCATATTGCACGCCCCTAAACGACACCGCTCAACTTCGGTCCATATTGCATGACCCGAAACTGCTCAGCCTGGGTTCATAATGCATGACTTTAAACTGCTCCGCAACGGTTCATTACGCTTGACCCTAAACTGCTCAGCCCCGGTCCATTCTGCCTGACCTTGCTCAGCCGAGGTCCATGCTGTCTAACCTTAAACTACTCAGCCTCGGTCTATAATGCATGACCCCAAACTGCTCAGCCTCAGTCCATATTGCAAGTTCCTAAACTGCTCAGCCTCAGTCCATACTGTATGGCACTAAACTGCTTTGCCTCGGTCCTTATTACATGATCCTAAACTACTCTGCCTCGGTCGATACTTCATGACCTTAAACAACTGAACCTCGATCCATAATGCATGACCCTAAACTTCTCTGCCTCGGTCCATACTGCATGACCTTTAAACGACTCAAGATCGATCCATACTGCATGACACTAAATTGCTCAGCCTCGATCCATAATGCATGACTCTAAACTGCTCAGCCTCGGTCCATCATGATCTTAAACTGCTCAGCCTCGATTCTTACTACATTACCCTAAACTGCTCAGCGTCGGTCCATACTGCATGACCCTAAAGTGCTTAGCCTCTGTCCATACTACATGACCTTAAGCTGCTCAGCCTCGGTCCATATAGCATGACCCTAAACTGCTCAGCCTCGATTCGTAATGCATGATCCTCAACTGCTCAGCCTTGGTCAATACTACATGTCCCTAAAGTGCTCAGCCTTGGTCCATATTGCATGACCCTAATCTGCTCGGCCTCAGTCCATACATCATAACCCGAAACTATTCAGCCTCTGTCTATACTGCATGACGCGAAACTACACTGCTCAGCCTCGGTTCATACTGCATGACCCTAAATTGCTCAGCCTCGGTCCATACTGCATGACCCTAAAATGTTCAGCCTCGGTCCATACTGCATGACCCTAATATACAACCTCAGTCATTTGTGCATGACAACAAACTGTTCCGCCTCGGTCCATCTCTCATGACTCTAAACTACTCCTCCTCAATACATTTTGCATGACTCGAAACTGCTAAGTCTCGGTCCAGACTGTATGACCCTAAACTGGTCAGCCTAGATCCCTAACTTTGGACCCTAAACTGCTCTGCCTCGGTTCATACTACATGAACTTAAACTGCTCAGCCTCGATCCATACGGCATGACCCTAAAGTGCTCAGCCTCAATCCATAATGTATGACCCTAAACTGCTTAGCCTCTGTCCATACTACATGACCCTAATATGCTCAGCCTCGTTGTAGATTGCATGACCAAAAACTGCTTAGCCTCGGTCAAATTTGCAAGACTCGAAATAGCTCAGCCTCGATCCCTACTGCATGACCCTATGTTGCTCAGCCTCGGTCCATACTGCATGACCATAAACTGCTCAGCCACGATCCATACCGCATTACCCTAAACTGCACAACCGCGATTCATGTTACATGACCCTAAACTGCTCAGCCTCGATTCATACTGCATGACCCTAAACAGCTCAACCTCGATCCATAATGCATGACCATAAACTACTCAGCCTCGATCATTATTGCATGACCTTAAACTGCTCAACTTCAGTCCATACTGCATTACCCTAAACGGGTCAGCTCTGCTCCATACTGCATTACCCTAAACTGCTTCACCTCGAAAAATACTACATAACCTTAACTGCTCTGCCTCGGTCCATACATCGTGACCCTAAACTGCTCAACCTCGATCCATAATGCATGATCCTAAACTGCTCAGCCTCGGTACGTACAACAAGACCCTAAACTACTCAGCCCCTGTCTATATTGCATGACCTTAAACTGCTTAGCCTCGGTATGTACATCATGACCCTAAACTTCTCAGGCCCTGTCCATATTGCATGACGTTAAACTGCTCAGCCTCAGTCCATACTCCATTACCCTAAACTGCTTGGCCTCGATCCATACTGCATGACCTTAAACTGCTCAGCCTCGATCCATACTGCATGACCTTAAACTGCTCAGCCTCGCTCCATATAGCATGACCCTAAACTGCTCTACCTCGATCCAAAATGCGTGACCCTAAACTGCTCTACCTCAGTCCATACTACATGACCCTAAAGTACTCAGCCTCGGTCCATACCGCATGACCATAATCTTCTCAGCCTCGGTCCATTCAGCAAAACCCTAAACTGCACAGCCTCCATCCATACTGGATGACCATAATCTTCTCAGCCTCGGTCCATACAACATAACCCTAAACTGTGCAGTCCCCATCCATACTGCACGACCCTAAACGATACTGCTCAGCCTCGGTCCATACTGCATGACCCTAAACTGCTCAGCCTCGATTCATAAAGCATGACCCTAAACTGCTCCGCTCTGGTCCATTCTGTCAGACCCGGCTCAGCCTCACACCTTACTGCATAACCCTAAACTGCTCAGCCACGATCCATACTGCATGACCCTAAACTGCTCATCCTCGGTCCATACTGCATGACCCGAAACTGCTCAGCCTCGGTCAATACATCATGACACTTAATTGCTCCGCCTCGGTCCATATTGCATGACCTTAAACTGCACTGCCTCGATCCATACTAGTTGACCTAAAACTGCTCAACTAGTTCCATAATGCATGACCCAAAACTGCTCTGCCTCGATCCATATTGCATGACCCTAAACTGCTCAATCTCGGTCCATAATGCATGACCCTAAACTACTCAACCTCGATCTATATTGCAAGATCTTAAACAGCTCAGCCTCAATTCATACTGCATTACAATAAACAGCTCAGCCTCGATCCCTACTGTATGACCCTAAACTGCATAGACTCGATCCATACTACATGAACTTAAACTGCTTAGTCTCGATCCATACAGCATGACCCTAAACTGCTCAGCCTTGTTCCATACTACATGACCCTAATCTGCTCTGCCTCGGTCCATATTGCATGACCTAAAACTGCCCAGTCTCCGTTCGTTTTGCAAGACTCTAAACTGCTCAGCCTCGGCCCATACTGCATTACCCTAAACTGTTCAGCGTCGATCCATATTGCATGACCCTAAACTACTCTGCCTCTGTCCGTAAAACATGGCCCTAAACTCCTCAGCCTTAGTCCATATTGCATGACTCTATTCTGCTAAGCGTCGGTCTATATTGCAGGATCCTAAATTGCTCAGCTTCCGTCTAGTCAGCACGACCCTAAAGTGCTCAGATCAGCCTCAGTCCATACTGCATGACCCTAAACTGCTCGGCCTCGGTTCATAATGCATGACCCAAACTGCTCAGCCCCGGCCCCGTCTCCCTGACGAAGCTCAGCCTCGATCGATACTGCAGAACCCTAAATTGCTCAGCCTCGGTTCATAATGCATGACCTTAAACTGGTCAGCCTTGATCCATATTGCACGACCCTTAAATGCCCGGCTTCGGTCCACACAGCATGGCACTAAACTGCCAAGCCACGGTCCATATGGCATGACCCTAAACTGCTATGCCTCGGTTCATACTGCATGACCCTAAACTGCTCAGCCTCGATCAATAATGCATGATCCTAAACCGCTCTGCCTCGGTCCATACCGCATGACCTTAAACTGCTCTGCCTCGGTCCATACTGCATGCTAAATTGCTCCCCCTCAATCTATAATGTATGACCCTAAACTGCTAGGCCTCAGCCCATATTGCATGACCATAACTGCTCAGCCTCGGTCCATACTGCATGACTCAAAATTGCTTAGCCTCAGTCCATACTACATGACCTTCAACTGCTCAGCCTCGGTCCATATAGCTTGACCTAAACTGCTCAGCCTCGATCCATAATGCCCGACCCCAAACTGCTCTGCCTCTGTCTATTCACATTGACCCTAAACTGCTCAGCCTCAGTCGATACTGCATAACCCTAATCTACTCAGCCTTGATCCATATTGCATGACCCTAAACTGCTCAGCCTCCGTCCATACTGCACGACCCTAAACTGCTATGCTCGGCGTCGGCCCACACTACATGACCCTAAACTTCTCAGCCTCGGTTCATAATGCATGACAGTAACCCGTTCAGCCTCGATCCATAATGCACGACCCTAAACTACTCTGCCTCGGTCCATACTACATGACCCTAAAGTGCACAGCCTCGATCCGTACTGCATGACCCTAATCGTCTCAGCCTCGGTCCATACAGCATAACCCAAAACTGTGCAGCCTCGGTCCATACTGCATGACCCTAATCGTCTCAGCCTCCATCCATACTGCACGACCCTAAACGGCACTGCTCAGCCTCGGTCCATACTGCATGATCCTAAACTGCTCAGCCACGATTCATAAAGCATGACCCTAAACTGCTCAGCCCTTGTTCATTCAGACAGAGCCAGCGCAGCCTCACATCCTACTGCATAACTCTAAACTGCACAGCCTCGATCCATACTGCATGATCCTAAACTTCTAATCCTCGGTCCATACTGCATGACCCGATACTGCTCAGCCTCGGTCAATACAGCATGGCACTAAACGCCTCAGCCTCGGTCCATACTGCATGACCTTAAGCTGCTCTGCCTCGGTCCATACTAATTGACCTTAAACTGCTCAACTCGATCCATAATGTATGATGCAAAAATGCTCTGCCTCGGTCCATACTGCATGACCCTAAACTGCTCAATCTCGATCCATAATGCATGACCCTAAACTTCTCAGCCTCGATATATATTGCAAGATCTTAAACTGCTCAGCCTCTATCCATACTACATTACCCTTAACAGCTCAGCCTCGGTCCATACTGCATGACTATAAATTTCGTACACTAGATCCATACTACTTGAATTTAAATTTGCTCAGCCTTGACCCATACAACATGACTCTAAACAACTCAGCCACGGTCCATTCTACATGACCCTAATCTACTCAGTCTCGGTTCAGATTCAATGACTCAAAACGGCTCAGCCTCGGTTTATTTTTCAAGAGTTTAACCTGCACATCCTTGGTCCATACTGCATTATCCTAAACTGCTCCTCCTCGATCCATATTGCATGACCCTAAACTACTCTACCTCGGTCCATACTACATGGCCCTAAACTGCTCAGCCTCGGTCCATACTGATCATCTAAGCGTCGGTCCTTATTACAGGACTCTAAACGGCTTAGCCTCCATATAGTCAGCACGACCTTAAAGTGCTCAGCTCAGCCTTGGTCCATACTACATGACCCTAAACTGCTCAGCCTCGGTTCAAAATGCATGACTCAAAACTGCTCTGCCCTGGTCCCGTCCCCCTGACCAAGCTCCTTTTCGGTTGATACTGCATAGCTCTAAATTGCTCAGCCTAAGTTGATAATGCATGACCTTAAACTGCTCAGCCTCGGTCCATATTGCACGACCCTTAACTGCTCTGCTTCGATCCATACTGCATGGCACTAAACTGCTCAGCCACGGTCCATACGGCATGATCCTAAACTGCTCTGTCTCGGTTCATACTGCATGACCCAAAACTGCTCAACCTTGATCAATAATGCATGACCCTAAATTGCTCTGCCTCGGTCTATACCGCAAGACCTTTAACTGCTCAGCCTCAGTCCATATTGCATGACCCTAAACTGCTCCGCCTCGATCCATAATGCATGACCCTAAACTGCTCAGCCTCGGTCCATATTGCATGATCTTAAACTGCTCAGCCTCGGTCCATACTACATGACTCTAAATTGCTTAGCCTTAGTCCATACTACGTGACCTTAAACTTCTCAGCCTCGGTCCATACAACATGACCTATACTGCTCAGCCTCGATCCATAATGCTTGACCCTAAACTGCTCTGCCTCAGTCCATTCTACATGACCCTAAATTGCTCAGCCTCTGTCCATACTGCATAACCCTAATCTACTCAACCTTGGTCAATACTGCATGACCCTAAGCAGCTCAGCCTCCGTCCATACCGCACGACCCTAAACTGCTATGCTCAGCCTCGGTCCATACTGCATGACCCTAAGCTTCTCAGCCACGGTTCATAATGCATGACACTAAAATGCTCAGGCCCAGTCCATTCCGTATGACTCTGCTCAGCCTTGGTCCATATTGCATAACCCAAAGCAGCCTACCCCAGGTCCATACTGCATGACCCAAAACTGCTCAGCCTCGGACCATGCTGTTTGACCCTAATCTGCTCAGCCTCGATCAGTATTGCATGACCCAAAACGGCCCAGTCTTGGTCCATTTGTCATGATTCTAAATTGCTCAGCCTCAGTCTATACTTCATGACCCTAAATTGCTTAGCCTCGGTCCATATTGCATGACTTTAAACTGCTCAGCCTCGATCCATACGTCATGACCCTAAATTGCATAGCCTCGACCCATACTGCTGCTCGGCCTCGTTCTGTACTGCATGACCATAAACTGCTCAACATCTGTCCATACTGCATGACCTTAAACTACTCAGACTCAATCTATAATGCATGACCCTAAGCTACTAGCCTCGTTGCATATTGCATGTTCACAAACTGGTCAGCCTCGGTCCATACTGCAAATCCTTAAACTGCTCATCCTCGATCCATACTGCATGACCCTAAACTGCTTAGCCTCGATCCATAATGCATGACCCTAAACTGCTCTGCCTCGGTAGATACTACATGACCCTAAACTGCTCAGCCTCTGTTCATGTAACATGACCCTAATCTACTCAGCCTCGGTCCATACTGCATGACTTGGAACTGCTCAGCCTTCGTCCATACTGCACAACCCTAAACTACTCAGCTCAATCTCTATCCAAACTGCATGACCCTAAACTGCTCCGCCTCGGTCCATTATGCATGACCCTAAACTTCTCAGCCCCGGTCCAATCTGCCTGACCCTACGCAACCGCGGTCCATGCTGCATAACCCAAAACCGCTCAGCCTCGCTCCATACTGCATGACCCAAAACTGCTCAGTCTCGATCCATATTGCATGACCCGAAATTGCTCAGCCTCGGTCCATACTGCATGACACTAAACTGCTCAGCCTCGATCCTTACTGCATGACCCTAAAGTGCTCTGCCTCGATTGATACTACATGATCCTCAACAACTCAACCTCGATCCATAATGCATGACCCTATGCTTCTCTGCCTCGATCCATACTGCATTACCTTAAACTGCTAAGGGTCGATCCATACTGCATGACCCTAAAGTGCTTAGCCTCGGTCCATACTCTATGACCTTAAACTGCTCAGCCTCGGTCCATAAAGCATGACCCTAAACAGCTCAGCCTCGATGCATAATGCATGACATTAAACTGCTCTACCTCTGTCCATACTACATGTCCCTAAAGTGCTTAGCCTTAGTCCATACCGCATGACCCTAATTTGCTCAGCCTCGGTCCACACATCGAGACCGTAATTTACGCAGCCTCCGCCCATACTGCACGACCCTAAACTTCACTGCTTAGCCTCGGTCCATACTGCATGACCCTAAATTTCTCAGCTTCGGTCCATACTGCGTGACCCTAAAAATAGTGCATGACCGCAAACTGGTCCGCCTTGGTCCATCTCTCATGACTTTAAACTACTCATCCTCAATCCATACT
>NW_006499809.1:389797-406308 GCF_000471905.2 Amborella trichopoda
AAATTTGCTCATCCACGGTCTATTTTGCAAGACTCTAAACTGCTCAGCCTCGGTCCATACTGCATGACCCTAAACGGCTCAGCCTCGTTCCATATTGCATGACCATAAACTGCTCAGCCTCGGTCCATACTGCATTACCCTAAACTGCACAACCTCGATCCATACTGCATGACTATAAACTACTCATCCTCGATCCATACTGCAAGACCTTAAACTGATCAGCCTTGGTTCATACTGCATGACCCTAAACTACTCAGCCTCGATCCACAATGCATGACCCTAAAGTGCTCAACCTCGGTCCAAACTGCAAGACTTTAAATCGCTCAACTTGGGTCCATATTGCATTACCCTAAACTTCTCAGCCTCGGCCCATACTCCCTAACCCTAAATTGCTCTGCTTCACACTGCATGACCTTAACTGCTCAGCTTCATCCATATTGCATGACCCTAAACTTCTCAACCTTGGTCAATACTTATGGAAATAAACTGCTCAGCCTCGTTCCATATGGCATGACCCTAAACTGCTCTGCCTCAGTCCATACTGCATGTTTTAAACTGCTCAACCTTGATCCATAATGCATCACCCTAAAGATCTCAACCTTTGTCCACACCGCATGACCTTAAACTGCTAAGCCTCGGTCCATACTGCATGACCCTAAACTGCTCTGCCTCTATCCATAATGCATGACCCTAAACTGTTTAGCTTCGGTCCATATTGTATGACCTTAAACTGCTCAGCCTCGGTCCATACAGCATTACCCTCAACTGCTCAGCCTCAGTACATACAGCATTACCTTAAACTGCTCATCCTCGGTCTATATTGCATGATCCTAAACTGCTTAGCCTTGGTCCATACTGCATGACCCTAAACTCCTCAGCCTCAGTTCATAATGCATGACCCTCAACTGCTCAGCCCCAGTCCATTCTGCCTGACCCTTCTCTGCCTCGGTCCATACTGCATAACCCTAAACTGCTCAGCCTCAGTCCATACTGCATGACCCTAAACTGCTTATCCTTGATCCATATTGCATGACCTTAAATTGCTCATTCTCGGTACATACTGCATGGCCCAAAATGTCTCAGCTGCGATCCAGACTGTATGACCCTAAACTACTCAACCTCGATCCATATTGCATTACCCTAAACTGCTCAGCCTTGGTCCATACTGCATGAAACTGCTTAGACTCGGTCTATACAACATGAACTTAAACTGCTCAGCCTCGATATATACAGCATGACCCTAAACTACTCAGCCTTGATCCATAATGCATTATATTAAACTGCTCATCCTCGGTCCATACTACATGACCCTAATCCGCTCTGCCTCAGACCTGATTCAGATAGTTGAATCAGGTTATGGTAAAGAATAAGTACCCCTTGACCAGAATTGATGACTTATTTGATCAACTTCAAGGGGACTAAGAATTTTCTAAGATTGACCTCAAGTCAGGTTATCATCAGTTGCGGGTTAAGGAAGAGGATGTTCCTAAGATCGCTTTCCGGAACCAATATGATTACAAATTCTTGGTGGTGCCGTTTGGGTTAACCAACACACCAGTTGTCTTTATGGATTTGATGAACTGAGTTTTTAGAACCTTCCTGGATGACTTTGTAGTGGTTTTTATCGATGATATATGGTGTATTCAAAGAGTTTGAATGAACAGGAACAACACCTAAGGATAGTCCTCCAGGCCTTAAAGTCTGAAAGGTTGTATGCCAAGCTAAGTAAAAGTGAATTTTGGCTTCCAAGCATAGCTTTTCTTGGGCATGTTGTTTCCAAGGACAGAGTTTCCATTGACCCTTGTAAAATTGACGCCGTAATTAAGTGGGGAATATCAACAAATGTGTCTGAAATCTGTAGTTTTCTAGGTCTGACAGGTACTATAAACATTTTGTAGAGGGTTTTTCAAAGATAGCACTTCCCCTGACTCGTCTAACCCAAAATGAAGTAAAGTTTGTATGGTCAGATGACTACGAGATAAGTTTTTAGGAACTTAAAAAGAGATTGACTACGGCCCCGATACTGACTTTGCTTGAGGGGAATGAAGATTTTGTAGTTTACACTAATGCCTCGCACAAAAGGCTTGGGTGTGTGTTAATGCAGCAGGGCAAGGTCATAGCTTATGCCTCTAAGAGTTAAAGCCACATGAACAAATTTTCCCCACCCATGATTTGGAATTAGCAGCTGTGGTCTTCGCCCTAAAAATTTGTAGGCACTACCTCTATTGGGACCCAATTTAAGGTATAAGAGACTTAAGTACTTATTCTCTCAAAAAGAGTTGAACATGAGGCAAAGAAGATGGATGGATCTGCTGAATGATTATGACCGTACCATTAATTACCACAAGAGTAAAACAAACATCGTAGCAGATGCCTTGAGTAGACCCTTGGTATCAATGACTCATATGATGGTCCGAGAGATGAAATTATTAGAAGATGCAATAGAATGGCACCCAACTCTATCCTTGGGTAATGAGGTGGGGACAATTTCATGTATGAGGGTGGAGTCCCAACTCTTTCAGCAGATTTGAGTGACACAAAACGAAGATCCTCAACTCATGAAAATTCGTGAGGAAATTAAATTTCAAGGAAGGAGGATTTTTCCATGGGCAGTGATGGAATGTTACGATTTAAAAATCAAGTATGTGTTCCTAGCGACGAGAATGTAAAAAGGGTCATTTTGGAAGAAGCACACTACTCCCGTTGCATGGTGCATCTAGGGAGTACAAAAATGTATCAGGATCTAAAGAGGGTCTTCTGATGGAACAATATGAGGAGAGAAGTAGCACGGTTTGTTTCTAAATGCTTGACCTATCAGCAAGTGAAGGCTGAACATCAGAGGCTTGCAACTCTGTACAACCCTTACTAGTACTAGAGTGGAAGTGGGAACACATCACCATGGACTTTGTGTCTGGCCTACCTAGATCGGGCACTGGACACAATAGTAGTTGGGTCATTGTGGCCGACTAACAAAAGCCGCCCATTTTTTATCTATCCGCACCACCTATACTCTGGAAAGATTGACCCAACTATACATCAAGGAAATAGTAAGACTGCATGGAGTACTTATTAATATTGCGTCCGACAGGGACCCTAGATTTACTTCAAGATTTATGAACAGTCTGCAGTCAGCTTTAGGGATCGAACTTACCTTCAGTACCGCTTTCCACCCTCAGACTGATGGACAGTTGGAAAGGACTATTCAGACCCTAGAAGATATGTTGAGGGCCTGTATTGCAGATTTTAAAGGAAACTGGGATGATCATCTATCTCTGATAGAATTTTCTTATAACAACAGTTTCCAGGCCAGTATCCAGATGGCACCTTTTGAGGCACTGCATGGGAGGAAGTGCAAGTCACCCATATGTTGGGAGGAAGTTGGTGAAAGGAGACTGCTAGGGCCAGAAATTGTCTAGATAACATCAAAGAAGATTGCTTTAATTCGAGAAAGGGTTAAGATAGCTCTTAGTCGGCAGAAGAGTTTAATTCGATAATCAGAGAAGAGATCTCAAATTTGAAGTAGGTGATAGGGTCTTTTTTAAGGTATCACCAACTAAGGACATTATGAGATTTGACAAGAAAGGGAAACTGAGTCCACGATTTATTGGACCCTTTGAGATTTTAGAAAGAATTAGAGTCATGGCATATCGACTGGCCCTACCACCCGAGTTGGTCAATATTCATGATGTTTTTCATATGTCACTATTGAGAAAGTATTAGCCTGACCCATCTCATGTTTTGAAGTATGAACCAATCCCAATTAGGGAAGATTTAACTTATGTTGAACAACCAATTGAGGTATTGGAGAGGAGGGTTTAGGTATTGCACAATAAAGAGCTTCCCCTGATCTGGGTTCTATGACAGTATCATTCACAAGAAGAATCGACATGGGAACGAGAGGATAAAATCTGAGATAGGTACCCCCATCTATTTAATTGACTAAGTTACGATGTTGAGGACAAAATACTTTTTTAGGGGGGGATGATGTAAGGACCACGATTTTTTGGCCAAAGAAACACATATGACGGTAGGAGTTTGATAGAAATGAAGCACATGCAACAGTAAAGGGGGAAAGCTTACCGCCGTGCATGTCAAGGGAGTATCGCCGTCCATGAAAGGTAACATTGCGTGTGAAGAGAGAGAAGAGTAACGTCGTGCGTGAAGGGTCAGCGGCGTTTGGGGCATCACCTTCTATGAAGAAAGGAATAACGCCGTGGTCGTAATGTCGTACGAGAATGGGGGAGAAAGAAGCAGCGCCATGAGTGTATACGAAGAAGAAGAAGAAGAAATTTTCACAAGCGGCAGTAAGATGGAGCAAATGGACTAGCGTCGTGCGTGTAGCACAGTGTGTGTCACTGCCACCTGCCAGATGTATGCTGCCACACATGCCACTTATCCTTGTGCATGTGTGGTGATTGTCACTTGTCCAACTTTGGACTGCCACCCAGTCAACATGGTAGTTAAGCCCTCTTCCCCCTCACGCTATTCATTTTTCACTTTCCCTCTCTCTCTAAGAGCTAACAGTTAGAGTCATTGGAAGCTCACTGCTATCTCAATGTTGGAGCCTTGTAAGAAGCTTGAGGAGGATTGTAGCGGGGGAATTGAAGGCATCATTGTTTATTGAGTAAGTGGATCTTCCACCCCTGCATCAAGTTTATAGAAGCATGAAATTGAATGCTTACAAGCATGGAATATGTGATAACGAACAAATGTGTATAGCGATTTTATGTACCAGTCTACTGAACTGATTCCTCTGTTGTATGGTTAGTTTTGATGTTCAGAATGGGTCTATTGCTCACAAAAATATATGGAAACATGCCTATGTATGTTTAAATCAAATCGAGCTGATTTTAGTTAATATCTATTGTGGATTGAAAGTTATTAGGTGTTTCATGAAGCATGCCCTGTGACACTGTGAATTTCAAAGAACTTACAAGTTCTTTTATTAAGCATTTGAATAATCAAATGAGGTCCAAATGATCTCAAATCACTGCCATTTGAAAGATATATGTGTCTAGTAAAATGTTTATGTTTGAATCTTACTCAACTTCTTTATACATGAATAATTATGCTATAAAATGCGTACCTAGGTCACTGTTGATAGATTTAGTAAAATTTCGGAACTGATGTCTTTGTTGCCACAAATTTTGACTGACCAAATGGATTCCATTTCCTTCTAAACCATTTCCATTTGAAATATCTATGAGTATTCTTAAAATCACTTATTGAACACATTTTGAAATTCCTCTTAGATTGAAAGCTATGCAATTATTTGTGAAGGTATGTCACTGTGGACAGATTTTAATAAAACGTAGAACCATTACTTTAGTTGGCACAGACTTTTGAATCACCAATTGGAGTCAAAATTCTTTCAAACTACCCTTGTTAGAAGGATACATATTTATATTCGATCTTTGTTTTTGGATTTGTCTCCAAATTCTAAATGGAGCAAAAGTTATGATCCTATTTATAATTGGATATTACTGCCTAAAATTACAGGAAATGTGAACTATAATACTTAAAATGTGATACTGATACTGTTGCTTGGTCATATTGATACTGTCATTCTGTGATACTGATACTGATACTGTCACTTTGTGATACTGATATTGTTATTTTGTGATACTAATAATGCCACTCTGTGATATTGATACTGTCATTTTGTGATAAGTCGAACTGATACCGACCACTACACAATGGGTCACCCATTGGTAGTTGATTGTGTTATACTGGGACTATGAATCTAATACTGACTCTGACCACTACACAATAGGCCACCCAATGATAGTGGGCAATGTGTTGCTGCTTTATACTTTGAGATACTGTGCCACTGACCAACACGCAATGGGATATCCATTGGTGGTTGCATACAGTTATGCCGGCTATTGATTGATTGTACCTCGACCCCAATGATAGGAATGAGGTCGAGAAGTGAAACTCAATAATAGGGTGGGTCGCTCTCCCAAATGATATGGGCACTATGCATTGGATCACCCAATGTTAGTGTAACGCTCTCTCACCAGAAAGGCATAAGGAGAGGGTCGTGTCTTGCAAGGTCATTGCTTATCGAATAACCAAAGCACGCTGGGAACGTGTGTGTGTTTGAGGGCATTACAAAGTGGGACACCCACTTGTCATTGCCCTCCCTCCTGAATGAGGGTAGAGGTTCCATGCTACAGGATTGGCTTGACCTAATCTGTGGAAGTTCTATTTTAGGAGTAGGCTTCTCTAGCTCTCACTAAGTAAAATTGTGAACTGTTAATCTTACTGTCTGCTTAAAATGAAATGATTTATGATTTATGCACTGCATGTTCATGATTATTCAAATGTGTTTATCCTTATACTGTGAGAGTATAATAAAGGAAACTTCCTTGATATCTCTGTAAATTAATGAGCACTGTTAACTGCTTTCACCGTTTATAAAGTTGAAATGCAAGCGTATAGATTTATTTACTGGGCTGTTAGCATATCCCAGTCTTTTTATTTCCACGATTGTAGAGTGATAAGTCTTGATATGAAGGACGGATAGTGGGATTACGTGCCGAACGTGTGAAGCTTGGAGTTTGGAGAAAGGATCCTGCAAAAGTTTTTCATAGTAGGTGTTTAGTGGTTGTGTCGCTGAGATGTTTTTGTAGCTCTGTTTTTGTGGGCCAATAGTGCCTTGAACTGATTATAAAACATTTTGATGAATGAATGAATGTATAAATAAATATGCCTTTGCTTTGGGTAAATGTATGTCCCATGAATGAATTTTAGTTTTATTTTCGTGGTTTGCTTTGATTCCGGACTTCTAACATGCATTCAGCCACTCCTACCTGAGTGACATTCGCGACCTCCGGGCGCGATCTTGTACTCTGTCGCCCTCCGGTTAGGTACGGTAGGGGTCAAGGGGCAGGGTTGTGACAGAGTGTCCAACCATTATTCATTAGACACAAGAGTAATCTTTGTCCTCCCAAGATGGAGTTGGAAGGGGAAGATCAAGAATCAGAGAGGGAAGAAGAAGTGTTCACCCTTGGGGCCAACTAGATAGTCAAAGCTAAGCCTTGGTATCATGATGTATTAATTTTAATCAAAGATGGAACGTATCCCGAAGGTGCCTTAAAGAGAGACATGGATGCCTTAAGAAGATTCTCAATCAACTTCTTGATCAAAGACGACATCCTCTACATAAGTCCTTTGAAGGAATCCTCCTAAGGTGTATTGACCAACCAGAGGTTGACACGGTGCTCAAAAAACTACACAACGAAGGAGGACTAGCGTAGAAAGTCAGAAGACAACGATACTACTGGACTACTATGGCTGAAGACTGCTGGAAACACGTGAAGAGATGTTCTAAATGTCAAGTTTATGGGGATCTCATACATGCTTATTCCATGCCACTCAATTCAACACCTCCAGTCTGGCCATTTTCCATGTTGGCCCTGGACATAATCAGAATGATAACACCAAGAGCTTCTAATGGACACATGTTTATCATCACTGCTACTGAATATTTCACAAAGTGGGTTGAGGCTGCTTCATTCACTAAAATAGAAGGACAACATGTGACCAGATTCATTACAAACAACGTCATCCATAGATTTGGAGTCCCCGAAATGATCATCACTGATAATGAGACAAACTTCAAAAATGAAAAAGTAGCAAAGATGTGTAAAAGATTTGGAATTGAGCATAAGTTTTCTTCACCCTGTTACCCCCAAGGCAATGGTCAAGCAGAAGCGCCCAACAAAGCCCTCCTGAAGATCATCCATCGAACCATAGAAAGTGGCAAGGATTGGCATGAGAAATTACAAGCTGCACTTTGGGCTTATAGAACCACTGAGAAAACAACCTCAGGGATGACTCCCTACTCACTAATCTATGGCATAGAGGTAGTACTTCCAATCGAAGTGGAAATACCCTCTCTTAGGGTACTCCCTCATAAAGAATCAGACTACAAGCAACATGCTGAAGCTCGACTAGCCACTCTCGCAACTCTAGATAAGAGACGACTACGAGCAGCTGAGAAAATTATATTTTATCATCATAGAATTGAGCGAGCATATCGAAATAGGTGATACTCTGAGAATTAAGAGTTGGGGACTAGTTCTAAAGAAAATCTTCCATTCGATAGTGAATCCTCACCCATTAGGAAAGTTCAAGCCTAATTAGGAAGGACCATGTGTCATAACCCAAACCCATTCAAGCAATTCCTACAAAATCAGGAACCTTGAAGGACAAGAACTGAATGATCCTATAAACGCTTACCGCTTGACCTTAAACTGCTCAACTTCGATACATAATGCCTCACCCTAAATTGTTCTGCCTCGGTCCATACTGCATGACCTTAAACTGCTCAGCCTCGGTCCATACTGCATGACTCGAAACTGCTTAGCCTTGATCCATAATACATGACCCTAAACGTTTCAGCCTCGGTCCATATTGCATGATCATAAATTGCTCAGCCTCGGTCCATATGCATTACCCTAAACTGCTCAAACTCGGTCGATACTGCATGACCCTAAATTGCTTATCCTCAGTCCATACTACATGACCTTAAACTGCTCAGCTTCGATCCATAATGCATGACCCTAAACTTCTCTGTCTCGATCCATACTACTTCACCCTAAACTCCTCAGCCTCGATCCCTACTGCATGACCTTAAGCAGCTCTACCTCGGTCCATACTGCATGACACTCAACTGCTCAGTCTCCGTCCATACTGCACGACCCTAAACTGTTCAGCTCAGCCTCGGTCCAAACTGCATGACCCTAAACTACTCAGCCTCAATTCAAAATGCATGACTTTATACTGCTCTGCGCCTGTCCATTCTTCCTTACCCAAATCTGCCACGGTCCATACTGCATAACCCTAATCTCTTCAGCCTCGGTCCATATTGCATGATCCTAAACAGCTAAGTCATGGTCCATTCTGCATGACCCCTAACCGCTCTGCCTCTGTCCATACCACTTGACCCTAAACTGCTCAACCTCAATCCATAATGCATGATCCTAAACTACTCTGCCTCGGTCTATACTGCATGACCGTAAATTTCTCAGCCTCGGTCCATACGACATGACTCTAAACGGCTCAGCTTGGGTTCATACTGCATGACCCTAAACTGCTCATCCTCGGTCCATAATGCATGACCCTAAATTGCTCAGCCTCGGTCCATACTGCATGACCCAAATTGCTCAACCTCGGTCCATACTGCATGACCAAAAAATGGTCAGCCTCGTGCCATCTTGCATGACTTTAAACTGCTCAGCTTCGCTCCATACTGTGTGACCCTAAACTGCTCAGCCATAGTCCATACTGCCTGACCCCAAACTACTCAGACTCAGTCTAGACTTAATGACAACTGCTACTCCTCGATCCATGCTGCATTACCTGATACTGCTTAGCCTCGGTCAAGACTGCATGACCCTAAACGGCTCAGCCTCGGTCCATACTGGATGACCCTAAACTCTTCAGCCTTGGCCCATACTACATGACTCTAATCTGCTCCGCCTCAGTTCCTACTGTAAGACCCTAAACAGCTTAGCCTCGGTCCATACTACATGACCCTAAACTGCCTAGCCTCAGTCCATACTTAATGTCCCTAAGCTGCATTGCCCCTTTCGATAAACCAGTACCCAAAACGGCTTAGCCTCAATCCATACTGCATGACCCTAAACTGCTCAGCCTCGCTCCATACTACATGACCCTAAACTGCTCAGTCTCGATTAAAATTTCATGGCACTAAACTGTTTTGCCTCGTTCCTTACTGCATGACCCTATACTGCTCAGCCTCGGTCCATACTGCATGCCCCTAAACTGCTCAGCCTCGATCCATACTACATGATTGTAAACTTCTCAACCACGATCCAAAATTCATGGCCTAAAAATGCTCTGCCTCGGTCCATACTGCATGACCCTATACAGCTCAACCTCGGTCCGTATTGCATGACCCTACACTGCTTAGCCTCGGTCTATACGGCATGCCCCTAAACTCCTCATCCGCGATCCATACCGCCTGACCCTAAACTTCTAAGCCTCGTTCTGTATTGCATGAACCTAAACTGCTCAGCCTCCTTCCATATTGCTTGACCTTAAACTGCTCTGCCACGGTCCATACTGCATGACTCTAATTTTCTCAGCCTCGGTCTATACTGCTTGACCCTAGACATCTCAGCCTCAGTCAATACAGCATGAACTTAAACTGCTCAAGTTCGGTCCATACAACGTGAGCTTAAACTACACTTCCTCGGTCCATACTGCATGATCCTAAATTGCTCAGCCTCGGTCTATACTGCATGACCATAAATTGTTCAACCTCGGCCCATACTGCATGACCACGAACTGGTCATCCTCGGTCCACCTTGCATGATGCTAAACTGCTCAGCCTCAATGCATACTGTATGACCCTAAACTGCTTAGTCTCGGTCGATACTGCATGACCCTAAATGGTTCCGCCTCGATCCATAATTTATGGCCCTAAACTGATCTGCCTCGGTTCATATTTCATGACCCTATACTGCTCAACCTCGGTCCGTACTACGTTCCCCTAAACTGCTCAGCCTCTATCCATATTGCATGGCCGTAAAATTCTCAGCCTCATTCTATAGTTCATGACCCTAAATTGCTCAGCCTCGGTCCATATTGCTTGACCTTAAACTGCTCAGCCTCGGTCCATACTACGTGAACCTAAACTGCTCAGCCTCGGTCCATTCTGCACGAATCTAAACTCCTCAGCCTCAGTCTCTACCGCATGACCCAAAACTGCTTTGCCCCGGCCCATACTGCATGACCCTAAACTTCTCAGCTTTGCTCCATAATGCCCGACCCTAAACTGCTCAACTCAGCCTCGTTCCTTACTGCATGACCCTAAACTGCTCAACCTCGGTCCATAATGCATAACCCTAAACTGGTCGGCCACAGTCCATACTACTTGATGCGGCTAAGCCACGGTACATACTGCATATCTCTAAACGGCTAAGCCTCGGTCCGTATTGCAAGATTCTAACCTGCTCAGCCATGAACTATACTGCATGACCCTCAACGTTTTAGATACAGTCCATACTACAAGGTCGAAAACTGCTCAGCCTCGATCCATATTGCATGACCATAAACTGCTTAGCCTCAGCCCATATAGCATGACCCTAAATTGCTTAGCCTCGGTCCATACTACATGACCCTAAATCGTTCAGCCTCGATCCATACTGCATGACCCTAAACTGCTCAGCCTCGGTCCATACTGCATGACCTTATACTGCTCAGCCTCGATCCATACTACATAACCCTAAACTGCTCAACCTCGATCCATAATGCATGACCATATACTGCCTCGGTCCATGCTACATGACCCAAAACTACTCTGCCTTGGTCCATCTTGCGTGACTCTAAACTTCTCAGCCTCGGCCCTTACTACCTGACCTTAAACTGCTCAGCCTCGGTCCATATTGTAGTACCCTAAGTTGCTCTACCTCGGTCCATACCGCATGACCCTAAACTGCTCAGCCTCGTTCCATACTGCACGACCCTAAACTGCTCAGCTCAGCCTCGGTCAATACTGCATGACCCTAAACTGCATTGCCTCGACCCATACTGCATCACCCTAAATTGCTCAGCCTCGGTCCATACTACATGACCTTAAACTGGTCAACTTCGATCTATACTGCATGATAAACTGCTCAGCTTCGGTCCATATTGCTTGACCTTAACTGCTCAGCTTCGGTCCATACTACATAACCCTAAACTACTCAGCTTAGTTCCATATTGCTTGACCTTAACTTTCTTTGCCTCGGTCCATACTACATGACCTTAAACTGCTCAGCCTCGATCTCTAATGCGTGACCCTAAACTGCTCTGCCTCGGTCCATACTTCATGACCCTAAACTTCTCGACCTTGTTCTATACTGCATGACCTTAATCTGCTTAGCCTCGATTCGTACTGCACTACCCTAAACTGCTTTGCCTTGGTCTATACTGCATGACCCTAAATAGCTTATGCTCAGTCCATACTGCGTGCCTAAACTTCTCAGCCTCGGTTCACAATGCATGACCCTAAGCAGCTCAGCCCCGGTCCATAATGCCTGACCGTGCTCAACCTCGGTCCATAATGTATAACCCTAAACAACTCAGCCTCAGCCCCCTAAATTGCTTTGCCTCGGTGCATATTGCATGACCCTAAACTACACAGCCTCGGCCCACACTGCATGGCAAAAAATCACTCAGCCTCGGTACATACTGCATGATCCTAAACTGCTCTGCCGTGTTACATACTGCTTGACCCTAAACTGTTCGGCCTCGGTCTATACTGCATGATCCAAAACTGCTCAGCCTCAGTCCATCTTGCATGACATTAAACTGCTCAGCCTCGGTCCATACTGCATGACCGTAAACTACTCAACCTCGATCCATATTGAATGACCTTAAACTGCTAAGCCTCGGTCCATACTGCATGACCATAAACTGTAGAGGCTCGATCCATATTGCATGACCGTAAATTGCTCTGCCTCGGTCCATACTGCATGACCTTAAACTGCTCAGCCTAGGTCCATACTGCATGATCCTAGACTGCTCAGCTTCGGTCCATATTGCGTGACCTTAAACTGCTCAGCCTCGGTCCTTATGGCATTACCCTAAACTGATCAACCTCGGTCCTTACTGCATGACCCTAAACTTCTTAGCCTCGGACCATACTACATGACCTTAAACTGCCCAGCCTCAATCCATACATCAAGACCCTAAATTGCTCAGGCGCAATCCATAATTCAAGACACTAAACTACTCTTCCTCGGTCCATCCTACATGAACGTAAATTACTCAGCCTCGGTCCATACTGCATGACCCTAGTCTGCTCAGCCTCCGTCCATATTGCATGAGCCTAAACTGTACAACCCTAACCTGTACTACATGACCCTAAACTGCCAATTCTTTGTCCATACTGCATGACCCTAAGTTGCTCAGCCTCGGTCGATACTGCATCACCCTGAACTGCTAAGCTCAGCCTCGGTTCATAATTTATGAACCTAAACAGCCCAGCCCCGGTCTATTCTCCCTGACTCTGCTCCGCTTTGATCCAAGCTGCAAAGCCCTAAACTGCTCAGCCTCGGTCCATACTGGATTACACTAAACTACTCTACCTCGGTCCACACTGCTTGACCCTAAATTGCTCAACCTCGATACATAATGCATGACCCTAAACTGCTCTGCCTGGGTCCATACTGCATGACACTAAACTGCTCTACCTCGGTCCACACTGCTTGACCCTAAATTGCTAAACCTCAATACATAATGCATGACCCTAAACTGCTCTGCCTCGGTCCATACTGCATGACTTAAAACTGCTCCGCCTTAGTCCATCTTGCGTGACTCTAAACTTCTCAGCCTCGGTCCATCCTACATATCCCAAACTGCTCAGCCTCTGTCCTTATTGCAGGTCCCTAAACTGCTTTGCCTCGGTCCATACTACATGACCCTAAACTACTCAGCCTCGATACATACTGCATGCGACTAAACTACTCAGCCTCGATACATACTGCATGACCCTAAACTTCTCGGCCTCGTTCCATACTGCATGACTCTGTACTGATCAGCGTCGCTCCATACTGCATTACCTGAAACAGCTTAGCCTAGGTCCATACACTCTGACCGTAAAATGCTCAGTCTCGGTCCACACTTCATGACACTAAACTGCTCAACCACGTTCCATTCTGCATGACCCTAAACTTCTCAGCCTCGATCCATATTGCTTGACCTTAAACTGCTCAGCCTCGGTCCATACTCCAGGAACCTAAACTGCTCAGCCTTGATCCATACTGCATGACCCTAAACTGCTCTGCCTTTGTCTACATTGCAAGACCCTAAATCGTTTAGCCTCGATCCATACCGCATGACCCTAAACTGCTCATCCTCGTTCCATGCTGCACGACCCGAAACTGCTCCGCTCAACCTCGGCCCATACTGCATGACCCTAAACTTCTCAACCTCTGTCGATAATGCATGACCCTAAATTGCTCAGTCGCAGTCCATACAACATAACCCTGCTAAGTCTTGGTCCATACTGTGTAGCCCTAAATCTCTTAGCCTCGGTCCATACTACATGGCCCCAAATTGCTCAGCCTCGGTCCACACTACATGACCCTAAACTGCTCAGGCTCGGTCCATACTGCTTGACTCAAAACTGCTCAGCCTCAGTCCATCTTGCATGACTCCAAACTTCTCAGCCTCTGTCAAAACGACATGACCCTAAACCCCTTAGCTTCGGTACATACTGCATGACCCTAAAATGCTCTGCTTCGATCCATACTGCATGACTCGAATCTGTTCAGCCTCGGTGCATACTGCATTACCCGAAATTGCTTAGCCTCGGTCCATACAATATGACCCTAAACTGCTCAGTCTCGGTCCATAGTGCATGACCATAAACTGCTCAGCCTCGATCCATACTGTATCACCCTAAACTGCTTAGCCTGGATCCCTAATTTCATATTGCATGACTATAAACTGCTCAGTTCATATTGCATGACCATAAACAGCTCAGCCTCGATCCATACTGCATGACCTAAAATTACTTAGCCTCAATTCATATTGCATGACCCTAAATTGCTCAACCTTGATCCATTAGGCATGACCTTAAGTTACTCAGCCTCAATCCGTACCGCATGACCCTAAACTATTCTGCCTCTTTTCGTACTGCATGACGCTAAACAACTTAGCCTCGATCCATACAGCATGGCCCTAAACTGCTCAGGCTCGGTCCATACTGCGTGACCTTAAACTGCTCACCCTCGGTCCATACTGCATGACCTTAAACAGCTCATCCTCAGTCCATAAGGCATGACCCTAAACTGCTCAGCCTCATTTCATACTGCATGACCTTAAATTGCTCAGCCTCTGTCCATAATGCATGACCATAAACTGCTCAGCCTCGGTCAATACTGCTTGACCCTGAACTACTTAGCATCCATCCATACTATCTGATCTTAAACTGCTCAACCTCGGTCCATACAGCATGACCCTAAACTGCTTATCCTCGGTCCATAATGCATGATCGAATAGTTCTGTGCCTCAGTCCAAACTACATGACCCCAAACTGCTTGGCCTCCTTTTATACTACGTGACCCTAATCTGCTCAACCTCGGTCCATACTGTATGACCCTAAACTGCTTAGCCTTAGTTTATATTACATGACCCTAAACTCGTTGTGCTAGGTCCATACTGCATGACCTTAAACTGCTCAGCCTTGGTTCATAACGCATGACCCAAAACATCTCAGCCCCGGTCCATTTTGCCTGACCCTCCTCAGCCTCGGTCCATACTTCATAATCCTAAACTGCTCAGTCTCGGTGCATATTGGATGAATTTTCAGCCTTGGTCCATACTGCATGACCCTAAGCAGCTCAGCCTCTGTCCATACTGCATGGCACTAAACTTCTTAGCCTCGTTCTATACTGCATGACCCTAAACTGCTCTGCCGCATTCTATATTGATTGACACTAAACTGCTCAGCCTCAGTCCATACTGCATGACCCAAAACTACTCAGCCTCGGTCCTTCTTTCATGACTCTAAACTGCTCAACCTCGGTCCATATTGCCTGACCTTAAACATATCAGCCCCGGTCCATACTGCTTAACCTTAAACGGCTTAGCCTCGGTCCATATTGCCTGTCCTTAAACTGATCTGCCCCTGTCCATACTACTTGACCTTAAACGGCTTAGCCGCGGTCCATACTACATGACCTTAAATTGCTCAACCTCTGTCCATACAACATGACCCTAAACTGCTCATCCGCGATCCATAATGTATGACCGAAAACTGCTCTGCCTCGGTCCATACTACATGACGCCAAACTGCTCGGCCTCGTTCCATACTGCATGTCCTTAATCTACTCAACCTCGGTTCATACTGCATGACCCTAAACTACTTAACCTCGGTTTGTACTGCATGACCCTAAATTGTTCTGCCTCATTATACTGCTTGACGCTAAACTAGTTAGCCTCGGCCCATACTGCATGACCCTAAACCGCTCAAGCTCGGTCCATATTGCTGACTTTAAATTGCTCATCCTCGGTCCATACTGCATGACCTTAAATTGCTTAGCCTTACTCCAAAAGGCATGACCCTAAAATTCTCGGTCTGCTCAGCCTCTGTCCATAATGCATGACCCTAAACTTCTTAGCCTCAGTCCATATTGCATGACCTTAAACTGCTTATCCTCGGTCCACACTGCATTACCCTAAACCTCTCAGCCCCGGTCAATACTGCTTGACCCTGAACTGCTTAGCCACTGTCCACACTACCTGACCTTAAACTGCTCACCCTCGGTCCAAACAACTTGAGCCTAAACTGCTCATCCTCCATCCATAATGCATGATTGAATACTGCTCTACCTCGGTCCATACTGCATGACCCCAAACTGCTCGGCCTCCTTCTATACTGCTCAACCTCGATCCATACTGCATGACCCTAAACTGCTTAGCCTCGGTCTATACTACGTGCCCTTAAACTACTTACGCTAGGTCCATACTGCATGACCCTAAACTGC
>NW_006499809.1:406696-422966 GCF_000471905.2 Amborella trichopoda
ACCCTAAACTGCTCAGCTTCGGTCCATACCGCATGACCTTAACTACTCTGCCTCAGTCCATAATGCATGACCCTAAACTGCTCAGCCTCGGTCCATATGGCATGACCTTAAACTTCTCAGCCTCAATCCATAATGCACGACCCAAAACTGCTCAGCCTTGGTCCATTTTTCATGGCCTTAAAGAGATAAGCCCCGGTCCATACTGCTTGACCCTAAATTGCTTAGCCTCGGTCCATACTACATGACCTTAAACTGCTCAACCTCGGTCCATACAACATGACCCTAAACTGCTCTGCCTCGATCCATAATGTATGATCGAAAACTACTCTGCCTCAGTCCATACTACATGACCCTAAACTGCTCGGCCTAGTTCTATACTGCATGACCCTAATCTACTCAGCCTCGATCCATACAGCATGACCCTAAACTGCTTAGCCTCGGTGTGTGCATCATACCCTAAACTGCTTATTTTCGGTCCATACTGCATGACCCTAAACTTCTCGGCCTCATTCCATACTGCACGACCTAGAACTGCTTTGCTCAACCTCGGTCCTTACTGCATGACCTTCAACTACTCAGCCTCGGTTCATAATGCATGACCCCAAACTTCTCAACCCCTGTTCATTCTCTCTGAAACTGCTTAGCTTCGATCCATATTGCATAACCCTAATGTGCTTAACCTCGGTCCATGCTGGATGGCCCTAAACTGCTCAACCACGGTCCATACTGCATGACCCTAAACTACTCAGTCTCGATCCTTACTGGAAGGAACTAAACTGCTCAACCTCGGTCCATACCGCATGATCGTAAAGAGCTCATCTTCGGTCCATACTGCGTGAACCTAAATTGCTCGGCCTCGGTCCATACTGCATGACCCTAAATTGCTCAGCCTCAGTCCATACTTCATGACCCTAAACTACTCAGGCTCGGTCCACACTGCTGGACAAAAAACTGCTCGGCCTCGATCCATCTTGCATGACTCTAAACTACTCCGCCTCGATCCTTACGGCATGACCCTAAACTGCTCAACCTGCGTACATACTGCATGACCCTAAAATGCTTACCCTTGGTCCATACTGCATGACCCTAATTTGGTTTGCCTTGGTCAATACTGCATTACCTGAAACTGCTTAGCCTCGGTCCATACAGTACGACCCTAAACTGCTCAGTCTCGATCCATATTGCATGATCATAAACTACTCAGTCTCGGTCCATACTGCATGACTCTAAACTGCTCAGCCTCGATCGATAATTGATGACCCTAAACTGCTCTGCTTAAGCTCAGACTGCATGACCCCAAACTGCTCAGCCTCGGTCCATATTGCATTCCTTGAAACTTCTTAGCCTCAGACCATACTACATGACCTTAAACTGCTCAGCCTCGGTCCATGCTAATCGACCCTAATCTTCTCAGCTTCTGTCCGTACTGCATGACTCTAAGCTGCTCACCCTCAGTCTATATTGCGTGACCCTAAACTGCTCTGCCTCAGTCCATACTGTTTGACCAAAAACTTCTCAACCTCGGTCCATCTTGCATGACTCTAAACTGCTCAGCCTCAGTCCTTACGGCATTCCCCGAAACTGCTTCATGTAGTTTGACTCTAAACGGCACAGTCTCGGTCCATACTGCATGACCGTAAACTGGTCACCCTCGTTCCATACTGCATGACCCTAAACTTCTCAGCCTCAATCCATAATTGATGAACCTAAACTGCTATGCCTCTGTCCATACTGCTTGACAAAAAACTGGTCAGCCTCGATCCGTAGTGCATTACCCTGAATTGCTCATCCTTGGTCCATACTACATGACCCTAAAGAGCTTAGCCTCGGACCATACAACATGACCTTAAATTGCTCAGCCTCGGTCCATACTACATGACCCTAATCTGCTCAGCCTCTGTTGATACTGCATGACCCTAAACTGCTCTGCCTCAGTTTATACTGCGTCACCCTAAACTGCTCTGCCTCGGTCCATACTGCTCGACCCAAAACTGCTCAGCCTCGATCCATCTTGCATGACTCTAAACTGCTCAACCTCAGTCCTTACAGCATGACCTGAAACTACTCAGCCGGGGTACACATACTTCTTGACCCTATAAAGCTTTTCCATACTGCATGACCCTAAACTGCTCAGCCTTGGTCCATAATGCGTTCCCCGAAACGGCTTAGCCTCGGTCCATACAGTATGAACCTAAATTGCTCAGTCTAGGTCCGTACTTCATGGCCATAAACTTCTCTGCCTTATTCCATACTGCATGCTGCTTAGCCTCGATCCACAATTGATGACCCTAAACTGCGCTACCTCAGTTCAAACTGCATGATCCTAAATTGCTGAGCCTCGGTCCATACTGCATTACCCGAAATTGCTTACCCATGGTCCATACAGTATGACCCTAATCTTCACAGTCTCGTTTCTTATTGCATGACTCTAAACTGCTCTGCCTTGGTTGATAGTACATGAACCTAATCCGCTCAGCGTCGGTCCATACTGCAAGACCCTAAACTGGTCAATGTAGATCTATACTGCATGACCCTAAACGGCGTAGTGTCAGTCCATACTGCATGACTATAAACTTCTTTGCCTCGCTCCATACTACACGACCCTAAACTGCTCAGCTCAGCCTCGGTCCATTCTCCCTGACCATGCTCAGCTTCGATTCATACTGCGTAACCCTAAACTACTCAACCTCGATCTGTAATGCAAGACCCTAAACTCCTATGCCTCTTTACATACTGCTTGACTCTAAACTGTTCAGCCTCGGTCCATACTACATGACCCAAAACTGCTCAGCCTTAGTCAATACAGTATGACCCTAAACTGCACTGTCTCGGCCCATACTGCGTGACCATAAACATCTCACCTTCATTCCATGCTGCATGACCCCAAACAGCACAACCTCGATCCATAATTGATGACCCTAAACTGCTCTGCCTCGGTCCTGCATGACCTTAAACTGCTCAGCCTAGGTCCATATTGCATGACCAGAAACTGCTCTGCCTTGGTCCATAGTGCATTGCCCTAAATAGCTCATCCTCGGTCCACACTGCATGGCCCTAAACATCTTAGCCTCGGACCGTACTACATGACCTTAAATTGTTCAGCCTCGGTCCATATTGCCTGACCTTAATCAGCTCAACCTCAGTCCATAGTGCATGATCCTAAACTGCTCAGCCTCAGTCTATACTGCATGACCCTAAACTGCTCTGCCTCGATCCATAATGCTTGACCCAAAACTACTCAGCCTAGGTCCATCTTGCGTGACTCTAAACTGCTCAGCCTCGGTCCTTACGGCATGACCCAAAACTGCTCAGCATGGGTGCCTACTGCTTGACCCTAAAATATGTAGCCCTAATCCATACTGCATGACCCAAAACTGGTCAGCCTTGGTCCATATTGCATTTCCCAAAACTGATTAGCCTCGGTCCACATAATATGAACCTAAACGGCTCTGTCACGATCCATACTGCATGACCATAAACTGCTCAGCCTCGGTCCATACTTCATGACCCTAAGCTGCTTAGCTTTGATCCACAATTGATGAACCTAAACTGCTCTGCCTCGTTTCATACTGCATGACCCTAAACTGCTCAGCCTCGGTCCATACTGCATTACCCGAAATTTCTTAACCTCGGTCCAAACAATATTACCCTGAATTGCTCCTTCTCGGTCCATACTATATGACCATAAACTACTCACCCTCGTTCCAAACTTCATGACCCTAAATTGTTCAGCCTCGGTCCATACTGCATCCCCTTAAACTGCTTTGCCTCGATCCACACTACATGACCCTAAAACTATCGATCCATACTGCATGGCCATAAACTGCTCAACCTTGATCCATACTGCATGACACTAAACTGCTCGGCCGCAATCCATAATTGATGACCTTAAAATGCTCGACCTAGGTTCATACTGCATGACCCTAAACTGCTCAACCTAGGTCCATACAGTAGTCCCCGAAACTGCATAACTTCGGTCCATACAGTATGACCCTAAACTGCACAGTCTCGTCCATACTGCATGACCATAAACTGCCCACCCTCGTTCCATACTGGATCACCCTAAACTGCTCAGCCTCAATCCATAATTGCTGACACTAAACATCTATGCCTCGGTCGATACATGGCCCTAAACTACTCAGCCTTGGTCCATATTGCATGACCTTAAGCTGCTCAGCCTCGGTCCATAGTGCATTGCCCTAAACTGCTCAGCCTAAGTCCATACTGCATGACCCAAAACATTTTAGCCTCGGGCCTTACTACATGACCTTAAACTGCTCAACCTCGGTCCAGATTGCGTGACCCTAATCAGCTCAGTTTCGGTCCATTGTGCATGCCTCTAAACTGCTCTGCCTCGGTCTATACTACATGACGATAAACTGCTCTACCTCGGTCTTTACTGCTTGACCCAAAATTGCTCAGCCTCGGTCCATCTTGCACGACTCTAAATTGCTCAACCTCGGTCCTTATGGCATGACCCCAAACAACTCAGCCTAGGTACATACCGCTTGACCCTAAAATGCGTAGCCTTGGTACATGCAGCATGACCCTAAACTACTCATCCTTTGTCCATACTACATTACCCGAACGGATTAGCCTCGGTCCATATAGTATGGACCTAATTTGCTCAGTTTCTGTCCATATTGCATGAACATAAACTGCTTAGCCTCGGTCCTTACTACATGACCCTAAGCATCTTAGCCTCAATCCAAAATTGATGACTCTAAACGGCTCTGCCTCGATTCATACTACATGACCCTAAACTGCTCAGCCTCGGTCCATATTGCATTACCCAAAACTGCTCAGCCTCGGTCCATACAGTATGACCCCACACTGTTCAGTCTCGGTCCATATTGCATGACCATAAACTTTTTACCCTCATACCATACTGCATGACCCTAAACTGTTCAGCCTCGGTCCAGACTGCATGCCCCTAAACTGCTTAGCCTTGATCCACACTGCTTGATTTTAAGTTTCTCAGCCTCGTTCCATACTGCATGACCCTAAACATCTACGCCTCGGTCCATTTTGCATAACCTTAAACTGCTCAGCCTTGGTCCATACTACGTGAAACTAAACTGCTCAGCCTCAGCCCGTACTGCATGACCCTAAACTGCTCAGACTCGATCTATACTGCATGACCCTAAATTGCTCAGCCTTAGTCCGCACTGCATGATCTTAAACTTCTCTGCTTTGGTTTATATTGTATGGCATTAAACTGCATAGCTGCGGTCCATACTGCATGACCCTAAACTGCTCTGCCTCATACCATACGGCTTGACCCTAAACTGCTCAGCCTCGGTCCATAATGCATGACCCAATCCTGCTCAGCCTCGGTCCATCTTGCATGACTCTAAACTGCTCAGCGTCGGTCCATCTTACATGACTCTAAACTGCTTAGCCTTGGTCCATACTGCATGACCATAACTTTCTCAGCCTCGATTCAAATTGCATGAACCTATGCTGCTCTACCTCAGTCTGTACTGCATGCACCTAAACTGCTCAGCCTCGGTCCATACTGCATGCCCTAAACTGCTCAGCCACAGGCTAAACTGCATGACCATAAACTTCTCAGCCATGGTCCATACTGCATGACCCTAAACAGTGTTGCCTCGGTGTATATTACACGACCCTAAACTGCTCAGCCTCGGTCGATACTGCATGACCCTAAACTTCTGAACCTTTGTCGAAACTGCATGACCCGAATCTCGCTCAGCCTCAATCCATACTTCATGACCCTAAACTGCTCAGCATCGGTCCATACTCCATGACCCTAATATGCTCATCCTCGCTCCATACTGCCAGACCCTAAACTTCTTAGCCTTGATCGGTACTGCCCGACCCTAAACTGCTCAGCTCAGCCTCGATCTATACTGCATGACCATGCCGCATGACCCTAAACTGTTAATCCACGGTCCGTACTGCATGACCCAGCTAAGCCACGATCAATACTGCATAACCCTAAACTTCTCAGCCTCGATCCATACTGCGTGACCATAAACGTCTTAGCCACGGTCCATACTGCATGACCTTAAACGGCTTAGCCTCGGTCAAAATTGCACGACCCTAAACCTCTCAGCCTCGGCCCAAGCTGCATGACCCTAAACATCTCAGCGTCGGTCCATACTGCGTGACCCTAAACTACTCAGCCTCGGTCCATACTGCATGACTCTAATCTGCTATGCCTAGGTCCATTCAGCAAGACCCTAAACTGCTCAGCTTCGTTCCATGCTGTCTGACCGTAAACTGCTCAGCCTTGGTCTATACTGCATGACCCTAAACTGCTTAGCTCCGCCTCGGTTCGTACATCATGACCCTAAATTGCTCAACCTCGAACCATAATGCATGACCCTAAACTGCTTAGCATCGGTCAATACTACATAACCCTAAATTACTCAGCCTTGGTCCATACTGTATTACCCAAAATTGCTTAGCCTCCGTTTGTACTGTATGCCCCTAAACTGCTCAGCCTCGGTCCTTACTGCATGACCCTAAATTGCTCAGCCTCGAACCATATTGCATAACCTTAAACTGCTCAGCCTCGGTCCATAGTGGGATACCCTAAACTGCTCAGTCTCGGTCCATACTGCATAACCCTAAACATCTTAACCTCGGACCATACTACATGACCTTAAAATGCTCAGCCTCGATCCATAGTGCTTGACCCTAATAAGCATAGTTTCGGTGTATACTGCATGACCCTAAACTGCTCTGACTCAGTCCACACTGCTTGACCTAAAACTGCTCAGCCTCGGCCCAACTTGCATGACTCTAAACTGCTCAGCCTCTGTCCATATGGAATGACCCGAAACAGCTCAGCCGGGGTACAGGTTGCATGACCCTAAAATGCGTAGCCTTGGTCCATACTGTATGACCCTAAACTGCTCATCCTTAGTCCATACTGCATTACCCGAAACAGATGAGCCTCGGTCCATATAGTATGAACCTAAACTGCTCTGTATCGATCCATACTGCATGACAACTCAACCTAAGTGCAAACTGCATGACCTGAAGCTGCTTAGCCTCAATCCACAATTGATGACCCAAAACGGTTCTACCTCGGTTCATACTGCATGATCCTTAGCTGCTCTGCCTCGGTTCATACTGCATTCCACGAAACCGCTCAGCCTCGGTCCATACAGTATGACCCTAAACTGCTCAGTCTCGATCCGTACTGCATGACCATAAACTGCTCACCCTCATTCCAGATTGCATGACCCTAAACTGCTCAGCCTAGGTCCATACTGCATGCCCCTAAACGGCTTAGCCTCGATCCAAACTGCTTGATTCTAAACTTCTCAGCCTCGTTCCATACTGCATGACCCTAAACATCTAAGCCTCAGCCCTTATTTCTTAACTTTAAACTTCTCCGCCTCAGTCCGTACTGCATGACCCTAAACTTCTCGGCCTCGAACTATACTGCATGATCCTAAACTGCTCTGCCTCTATCCGCATTGCATGATCCTAAACTGCTCAGTTTTGATCCATACTTTATGGCACTAAACTACTTAGCCTAAGTCCATACTGCATGACGGTAAACTGGTCAGCCTCCTTCCATACTGCTTGACCCTAAATTGCTCAGCCTCGGTCCATAATGCATGACCCAATCCTGTGCAGTCACGGTCCATCTTGCATGACTCTAAACTGCAAAGCCTCGGTCAATCTTGCATGACTCTAAGTTGCTCAGCCTCGGTCCATACTACATGACCATATATTTCTCAGCCTCGATCCATATTGTATGATCCAGAACTGCTCTACCTCAGTCCATACAGCATGACCCTAAACTGCTCAGCCTCGCTCCATACTGAATTATCTGAAAAAGCTTAGCCTCGTTCCATACTGCATGGCCCTAAACTGCTCATCCTTGGATCATAATGCATGACTATAAACTGCTCAGGCTCGTTCCATACAGCAAGACCTTAAACTGCACAGCCTCGATACGAAATGCATGACCCTAAACTGCTCTGCCTCGGTCCATACCGCACGAACCTAAACTAGTTAGCCTCGGTCCATACTGCATGCCCCTAAACTGCTCGGCCTCGGGCCAGGCTGCATGATAATAAAATTATCTTCCATGGTCCATACTTCCTGACCCATAATTGCATAGCCTCGGTCCATACTACACGACCATAAACTGCTCAGCCTCGGTCCATACTGCATGACCTTAAACTGCTCTATCTCGGTCGGACTACATGACCCGAACTTGCTCAGCCTGGATCCATACTTCATGACCCTAAACCTCTTAACTTCGATCCACACTACATGTCCTTAAATTGTTCAGCCTCAGTCCATCGTGCATGACCCCAAACTGCTCAGCCTCGATTCGTAATGTCTGACGCTAACCTGCTAACCCTCAGTCCGTACTGCATGACGCTAATTTTCTCTTCCTCGGTCCGTACCGCATGACCCTAAACTATTCAGCCTCGGTCCAACCTGCATGACCCTAAACTGCTCATCCTCAGTCCATACTGCATTAGCGTAAACTACTCAGTGTCGGTCGATATTGCTTGACCTTAAACTGTTAAGCCTCTGTCAATACTGCATGACCCTAAACTGCACTGCCTCGATCTGTACTTCTTGACCCTAAACCTCTCAACCTCGGTCCATACTATATGACCTTAATCTGCTCAGCCTCAATCCATATTGCATGGCCCTAAACTGCTTAGCCTCGGTTTATACTACATGACCCAAAACCGCTTATGCTTGATCCGTACTTCATGGCCCTAAACTGCTCAGTCTCGGTTCAAACTACACGACCTTAATCGGCTAAGCTAAGCCTCCGTCCATACTGCGTTACCCTAAACTGTTCAGCCTCGGTTCATAATGCACGACCCTAAACTGCTCAACCCCGGTCCATTCTACCTGACCCCGCTCAGCCTCGGTCCATACTGCATGACCCTAAACTTCTCAGCCTCGGTCCATACTGGATGACCCTAAACTGCTCAGCCTCGGTCTGTATTACATGATCCTAAACTGCTCAGTCGTGGTCCATAATGCATGACCCTAAACTGCTCTGCCTCGTTCCATACTGCTTGACCCTATATTGCTTAACCTCGGTCCATACTACATGACCCAATCCTGCTCAGCCTCGTTCCATACTGCACGACCCTAAACTGCTCAGCCTCAGACCACACGGTATGCTTATAAACTGCTCGGCCTTGATTCATAATGCAAGAACTTAAACGCCTCAGCCTCGATTCGTAATGCATGACCCTAAACAGCTCTGCCTTGGCCCATACAGCATGACCCTTAACTCCTCAACCTCAGTCGGTACTGCATGCCTCTGAACTGCTCAGCCTCAGGCCATACAGCTTGACCACAAAATTCTCAGCCACGGTCCATACAGCATGACCCTAAAATGCATATTGTCGGTGCATACTATACAACCCTAAACTCATCAGCCTCGGTCCATACAGCATGACCCTAAACATCTCAACCTCGGTCTAGACTGCATGACATGAAACTTGCTCAGCCTCGATCCATATAACATGACCCCAAACTTCTCAGTATCAGTCCATACTGCTTGACCCTAATCTGCTCAGCATCGGTCCATACTGTAAGACCCTAAAATGCTTAGCCTCGGTCCATACTACATGACCTTATACTGCTCAGCCTTAGTCTAGACTGCATGACCCTAAACTGCTTAGCTTCAGCCCTACTGCATGACCCTAAACTACTCAGCCTCGGTCCATACTGCATGACCCTAAACTAATCAGCCTCGGTCCATACTACACGAACCCAAACTGGTCAGTCTTGGTCTATAATGCATGACCCTAAACTACTCAACCTCGATCCGTACTCCATGACCCTAAACTGCTTTGTCTCAGTCCATACTGCAAGACCCTAAACTGCTCTGCTTCGGTCAATACTGCATGACCCTAAACCTCCTAGCCTTGGTCCATAATGCATGGCCCAAAACAACTCAGCCTCAGTACGTACTGCATGACCCCAAGCTGCTTAGCGTCTGTCCATACTGCATGACCCTAAACTGCTTAGACTCGTTCCATACTGCATGATCCTAAACTTCTCAGCCACGGTTGATGCTGCATGACCTTAAATTGCTTAGCCTCGCTCCATACTGCACGGCCCTAAACTATTCAGCCTCGGCCCATACTAAACTTCTCAGCCTCATGCCATACTACATGACCCTAAATTGCTCAGCCTCGATCCATACAGCAAGATCATAAACTTCTCAGCCACGTTCGATACTGCATGCCCCTAAACTGCATAGCCTCGGTCCATACTACATGGCCATAAACTGCTCAACCTCGGTCCTTACAGCATGATCCTAAACTTCTCAGCCTCGGCTCATACTGCATGACCCTAAACAGCTCAGCCTCGGTCCAAACTGCATGACCGTAAACTACTCAGCCTCGGACAGTACTGCATAACCCTAAACTGCTCGGCCTTGGTCCAGACTGCATGAACCTATATGGCTTGGCCTCGATCTCTATAGCATGATCATAAACTCCTCGGCCTCGGTCCATACTACATGATCCGAAACTGCGTAGGCTCGATCCATATTGCATGACCTTATACAACTCAGCCGTAGTCCAGACTGCATGACCCTAAACTGCTTAGCTTTGGTCAAAACTGCATGACCCTAATATGCTCAGCCTCAGTCCATACTGCATGACCCTAAATTTCTCAGCCTCGGTCTATAATGTATGACCCTAAACTGCTTTGCTTTGTCCTTACTGCATGACCTTAAACTACTCAGCCTCTGTCCATACTACATGACCCTAAACTGCTCAGCTCAGCCTCGGTCCATACTACATGACCCTAAACTGCTCAGCCTCGATCCAAAATGCAGGACCTTAAACTCCTCAGCCTCAGTCCATACTGCATGACCCTAAACTGCTCAGCCTCGGTCCATACCGCTTGATCCTAAATTGCTCAGCCTCAGTCTATAGTGACTGACCCTCAACTGCTCAGCCTCGTTTCATAGTGCTTGACGCTAAACTGCTCAGGCTCAGCCCGTACTGCGTGACCCGAAACTGCTCAGCCTCGGTCTATATTGTATGACCCTAAACTGCTCAACCTCGATCCCCACTACATGATCTTAAACTGCTCAGCTTTGGTCCATACAATAAATCACTAAACTGCATAGCCTCGATCCTTACTGCTTGACCTTAAACTGCTCTGCCTCATTCCATACTGCTTGACCCTAAATTGCACAACCTCTATCCATACTGCATGACCCAATCCTGCTCAAGCTCTGTCCACCTTTGCATGACTCTAATTTGCTCAGCCTCGGTCCATACTGCATGACCCTAACTTGCTTAGCCTCGGCGTATATTGCATGACCCTAAACTGCTCTGCCTTAGTTCGCACTGCATGACCCGAAACTGCTTAACCTCTGTCTATACTGTATTATCTTAAATAGCTTAGCCTCGTTCCATAATGCATGACCCTAAACTGCTCATCCTCAGACCATACTGCATGACCATAAACTACACAGCCTCAGTCCATACTGTAAGACCTTAAACTGCTCAGCCTTGATTCGAAATGCATGACCCCAAACTGCTCTTCCTCGACTCATACTGCATGACCCTAAACTGCTCAGCCTTGGTCCATACGGCATGCTCATAAACTACTCAGCGTCGGGCCAGACTGCATGACCATAAACTTCCCAGCCATTGTCTATACTGCATGACCCTAAACTGCTTAGCCTCAGTCCATAGTGCATTAGCCTAATTGCTCAGCCTCGGTTCATATTGAAAGACGTTAAACAACTCAGCCTCAGTCCATACTGGATGACCCAAAACTACATAGCGTCGACACATACCTATGTTGCTCAGCCTCAATCTATAATGCATGACCCTAAACTCCTCTGCCTCGGTCCAGACTGCATGACCCCAAACTCCTCCACTTTGGTCCTTCTTGCGTGCCCTTAAACCTCTTAGCTTCTTTTCATACTGCATGACCCTAAACTTGTCAACCTCGGTCCATATTGCAGGACCCTAAACTGCTCTACCTCGGTCCATACTACATGACCCTAAACCGCTTAGCCTCGGTCCATACTAATTGACCCTAAACCGCTTAGCCTCGATAAATAATGCATGACCCTAACCTGCTTTGCCTCTATCCATACTGCATGACCCTAAACTGCTCAGCTTCCTTGCATATTGTATGCTCCTAAACTACTCAGCCTCAATACATACGGCATGATCCTAAACGTCTCGGCCTCATTCGATACTGCAAGACCCTGTACGGCTTCACGTCGCCCAATACTGCATTACCCGAGACCTCTTAGCCTTGGTCCATACCGTATGACCCTAAACAGCTCAGTCATGGTCCATACTGCATGACCCTAAAGTGCTCAGCCTCGTTCCATTCTGCAAGACCCTCAACTTCTCAGCCTTCGTCCATATTTCTTGACCTTAAACTGCTAAGCCTCGGTCCATACTCCATGAACCTAAACTGTGCAGCCTCGGTCCATAATGCATGACCCTAATTGGCTCAGCCTCGGTCTATACTGCATGACCCTAAATTGCTTAGCCTCTGTCCATACTGCATGACCCTAAACTGTTCAGCCTCGTTCCATGCTGTAGGACCCTAAACTGCTCAGCCTCGGTCCATACTGCATGATCCTTAATTGCTCAGCCTCAGTCCATACTGCATGACCCTAAATTGCTCAGGCTTGGTCCATACTGCTTGACCCACAACTGGTCTGCCTCAGTCCATCTTGCAGGACACTAAACTTCTCAGCCACAATCAATACGGCATGACCCTAAACCTCCCAGCCTCGGTACGTACTGCATGACCCGAAAATGCTCTGCCTCGATCCATACTGCATGACCGTAAACTGTTCAGCCTCGGTGCATACTGCATTACCCGAAAATGCTCTGCCTCGGTCCATACTGCATGATTTTAAACTACTCAACCTCGGTCCATGCTGCATGACCCTAAACTGCTTATGCTCGGCCCATATTGCATGCCTTAAACTGCTCAGCCTTAGTCCATATTGCATGACCTTAAAGTGCTCAGCCTTTGTCCACACTGCATGACCCTAAACTGCTCAGCTTTCGATCAAAACTCCAAGACCCTAAACTGCTCTACCTCGGTCCATATTGCATGACCTTAAATTTCCCTGCATCAGTCTATATTGCTTGACCCTAAACTGCTTAGTCTAGGTCCATGCTGCATGACTTCAAACTACTCAACCTCTGTCCATACTACATGACCCTTAACTGCTCAGCTCAGCCTCGATCCACTCTAAACAGCTCAGCCTCGTTCCGAAATGCAAGACCCAAAGAAGCTCAGCCTCGGTCCATACTGCATGACCCTAAACTGCTCACCCTCAATCCATATTGCATGACCTTAAATTGCTCAGCCACAATCAAGAGTTCATGACCCTAAACTACTCAGCCTCGTATCATAATGCATGATGCTAAACTGCTCAGCCTCAGTCCGTACTGCATGACCCGAAACTTCTCAGCCTCGGTCTATACTGCATGACCCTCAACAGCTCAGCTTTAGTCCGCACCGCATGATCTTAAACTGCTCAGCTTCGGTCCATACTATATGGCTCTAAACTGCTTAGCCTCGGTCCATACTGCATGACCCTAAACTGCTCTGCCTCATTCCGTACTGCTTGACCCAAAATTGCTCAGCCTTGGTCCATAGTGCATGACCCACTCTTCTTCAGCCTCAGTCCATATTGCATGACTCTAAACCGCTCAGCCTCGGTCCATACTGCATGACCCTAACTTTCTCAGCATCGGTCCATATAGCATGACTCTAACTTTCTCAGCCTCAGTCCATATTGCATGACCTTAAACTGCTCTGACTCAGTCTGTACTGCATGGCCCTAAACTACTCAGCCTCGTTACATATTATATTTTCTTAAATAGCTTAGCCTTGCTCCATACTGTGTGACCCAAAACTGCTCATCCCCGGACCATACTGCTGGACCACTAACTTCTCAGCCTTGGTCCATACTGCAAGACCTTAAACTGCTACGCCTCGAATCGAAATGCATGACCCTAAACTGCTATAGCTCGGTCCATACTGCATGACCCTAAACGTATCGGCCTCGGTCTCTGTTGCATGTCCCTAAACTGCTCAGCCTCGGTCCATACTGCATGACCTTAAACAACTCAGCCTTAGTCCATACTGCATGACCTTAAATTGCTCAGCCTCAGTCCATAGTGCATGACCCTAAACTGCTCATCCTCGTATCATGATGCATGACTGTAAACTGCTCAGCCTCAGTCTCTACTACATGACCCTAAACTGCCCAGCCTCAGTCTATACTGCATGACCCTAAGCTGCTCTCCCTCAATTAGTACAACATGATTCTAAACTGCTCGGCTTCGGGCCGTACTGTATGGAACTATACTGCTTAGCCACGGTCCATACTACTTGACTTTAAACTGCTCTGCCTCATTTCATACTGCTTGACCCTAAATTGCTCTGCCTTGGTCCATAGTGCATGACCCAATCCTCCACAGCCTCGATCAATCTTTCATGACTCTAAACTGCTCAACCCCGGTCCATACTGCATGACCCTACTTGCTTAGCCTCGGTCCATATTGCATGACCTTAAACTGCTATGCCTCAGTCCGTACTGCATGACCCTAAACCGCTCAGCCTCAGTCCTTACAGTATTTTCTGAAATAGCTTAGCCTTGTTTCATACGGTGTGACCCTTAACTGCTCATCCTCGGCCCATTTTGCAGGACCATAAACTGCCCAGCCTTGGTTGATACTACAAGACCTTAAACTGCTCAGCCTTGATTCGAAATACATGACCCTAAACTGCTCTACGTCGGTCCATACTGCATGATCATAAACTGCTCAGCCTCAATCCATATAGCATGCCCCTAAATTGCTCAGCTTAAGGCCAGACTGCATGACAATAAAGTTCTCAGCCATGGTCCATACAGCATGACCCCAAACTGCTCAGCCTCAGTCTATACTGCATGACCCTCAAGTGCTCAGCCTCTGATCATATTTCGGACCTTAAACAACTCAGCCTCGGTCCATACTGCATGACCCAAAACTGCACAGCCTCAACACATACCGCATGACCCTAAGTTGCTCAGCCTTTATCCATAATGCATGACCCTAAACTGCTCTGCCACGGTCCAAGCAGCATGACCGAAGACACCTTCGCCTTGATCCTTCATGCGTGATTCTAAACGTCTCAGCCTCGATTCATACTGCATGACCTTAAACTTCTCAGCCTCTGTCCATATTGCTGGACCCTTAACTGCTCTGCCTCGGTCCATATTGTATGACCCTAAACTGCTCAGCCTCGATCCATAATGCATGACCCTAAACTGCTCCGCCTTGGTCCATACTGCATGAACCTAAACTCCTCAGCCTCGATCCATACTACATGCGCCTAAACTACTCAGCCTCGATACATACTGCATGACCCTGAACTTCTCTGCCTCATTCCATACTGCATGACCCTGTACTGCTCGGTGTCGCTCCATACTGCATTACCCAAAACTGCTTAGCCTCGGTCCATACAGTATGACCGTAAACGGCTTAGTTTTGGTCCATACTGCATGACCCTAAAGTGCTCAGCATCGTTCCATTCTGCATGACCCTGAACTTCTCAGCCTCGTTCCATATTGCTTGACCTTAAATTGCTCAACCTCGGTCCATATTGCATGACCCTAAACTGCTTAACCTCAGACCATAATGCATGAGCCTAGACTACTCAGCCACGGTCCATACTGCATAACCCTGCTAAGTTTCGCTCCATACCGCGTAGCCCTAAACTGCTCAGCCTCGGTCCATACTGCATGACCCTAAACTGCTCAGCCTAGGTCCATACTGCATGACCTTAAACTCCTCAAGCTTTGTCCATACTGCTTGACCCAAAACTGCTCAGCCTTGGTCCATCTTGCATGACTCTAAACTTCTCTTCCTTAGTCAATACGGCATGACCCTAAACTTCTCAACCTCGGTACATTCCATAAAATGCTCTGCCTCGGTCCATACTCCATGACACTAAACGTTTCAGCCACGGTGCATACTGCACTATCCGACACTGCTTAGCCTCGGTCAATACAGTATGACCCTAAACTGCTCAGTCTCGGTCCATACTGCATGACCATAAACTGCTCAGCCTCGGTCCATATTGCGTCACCTAAACTGCTCAGCCAAGATCCCTAATTGATGACCCTCAACTGCTCCGCCTCGGTTCATATTGCATGACCCTAAACTGCTCAGCCTCGACCGATACTACATGACCTTAACTTACTCATATCCAGATCATTTTGCATGACCCTAAACTGCTCAACCTCGATCCA
>NW_006499809.1:423294-454762 GCF_000471905.2 Amborella trichopoda
TGACCTTAAAGTACTCAGCCTCAGTCCGTACTGCATGACCCTAAACTGCTCTGCCTCGGATTGTACTGCATGATGCTATACTACTCAACCTTGGTCCATACTGCATGACCCTAAACTGCTCAGGCTCGGTCCATATTGCATTACCTTAAACTGCTCAGCCTCGGTCCATACTACATGACCTTAAACATCTCAGCTCAGTCCATAATTCATGACCCTAAACTGCTCAGCCTCGCTGCATACTACATGACCTTAAAGTGCTCAGCCTCGGTCCATAATGCATGACCCTAAACTGGTTAGCCTATGTCCATATTGCGCGACCTTAAATTGCTCAGCCTCGGTCCATACTGCATTCTCAGCCCCGGTCCATACTGCGTGACCATAAACTGCTTAGCCTCGATCCATACTACATGACTTTAAACTGCTTAACCTCGGTCCATACAGCATGACCCTAAACTCCTCAGCCTCAATCCATAATGCATGATCGAAAACTGCTCCGCCTCATTCCATACCACATGGCCCCAAATTGCTCGGTCTCATTCCTTACTGCATGACCCTAATCTGCTCAACCTTGGTCCATACTGCATGACCCTAAACTGCTTAGCCTTGATCTATATTGCATGACCCTAAACTACTTATGCTCGGTCCATACTGCATGATCCTAAACTGCTCAGCCTCGGTTCATCATGCATGACCCTAAACTACTCAGCCCCGATCCAATCTGCCTGACTTTGCTCAGCCTCGGTCGATATTGTACAACCTTATACTGCTCAACCTCGATCCATACTGGATGAGTTTAAACTGCTCAGCCTCGGCCCTTACTGCATGACCCAAATCTGCTTAACCTGGGTCCATACTGCATGGCAATTCTCAACCTCGGTCCATAATGCATGACTCGAAACTGCTCGGCCCCAGTCCGTACTGCTTGACCCTAAACTGCTTTGTCTCGGTCCATACTGCATGACCCAAAACTGCTCTGCCTCGGTCCATCTTGCATGCCTCTAAACTGCTCAGCCTCGATCCATATTGCATGACCGTAAACTGCTAAGCCTCGATCCATGTTGAATGACCTTAAACTGTTCAGCCTCGGTCCATACTGCATGACTGTAAACTGCACTGTCTCGATCAGTACTGCATGACCCTAAACTGCTCAGCCTCGATCCATGCTGCATGAGCTTAAACTGCTCAGCCTCGATCCATACTGCATGACCCTAAACGGCTCAGCTTTGGTCCATATCGCATGACCTTAAATTGTTCTGCCTCAGTCTACAGTGCATTACCCAAAACAGCTCAGCCTCAGTCCATACTGCATGACGCTAAACATCTTATCCTCGGACCATACAACATGACTTTAAACTGCTCAACCTCGGACCATACATCATGACCCTAAACTGCAAAGCCTCTGTTCATAATGAATGACCCTAAACAGCTCCTTCTCTGTCCATACTGTGCGACCCTAAACTGCTTCGCTCAGTCTCGGTCCATACTGCATGACCCTAAACTGCTGAGCCTCAGCCCGTACTGCAAGACTCTAAACTGCTTAGCTTCGGTCCGTTCTACATGACCGTAAACTGCTCAGACTCAGTCCATACTGCACAACCCTAAACTGCTTTGCACAGCCTCTCTCCATACTGCATGACCCTAAACTGCTTACTCTCGATTTAACCCCAAATTGCTCAGCCCCGGTCTATTCTCGCTAACTCTGCTCCGCTTCGATCCATACTGTATAACCCTAAATCTCTTAGCCTCGGTCCATGCTGAATGACCCTAAACAGCTTAGCCTCGGTCCATACTGCATGACCCTAAACTGCTAAGTCTGGGTCCATACTGCATGGAACTAAACTGCTCAGCCAAGGTCCATACTATATGACCCTAAACTACTTTTCCTCGGTCCATACTGCTCGAGCCTAAACTGCTCACCCTCGATCCATAATGCATGACCCTAAACTTCTCTGCCTCGGTCCATACGGCATGATCCTAAACTGCTCAGCCTCGGTCCATACAACATGACCGTAAAGTGCTCAGCTTCGGTTCATACTGCGTGACCTTAAATATCTTGGCCTCGGTCCATACTGCATGACCCTGAATTGCTAAGCCTCGATCCATACTGCCTGTCCCTAAACTTCTCAGGCTCAGCCAATACTTCTTGGCCAGAACCTGCTTGGCCCATACTGCTTGACCAAAACCTGCCAGGCCTCGGTCCATCTTGCATGACTCTAAACTGCTCAGCCTCGGTTCTTACGGCATCACCCTGAACTGCTCAGGTTGCTTACATACTGCTTGACCCTAACATGCTTAGCCTTGGTCCACACTGCATAACCCTAAATAGCTTAGCCTTAGTCTTAACTGCATTACCTGAAACTGCTTAGCCTCAGTCCATACGGTATGACCCTAAACTGTACAGCCTCGGTTCAAACTGCATGACCATAAACTGCTTAGCCTCGGTCCGTACCGCATGACCCTGAACTGCTCAGCCTTGATCGATATTTAATGACCCTAAACTGCTCTGCCAAGGTTTACACTGCATGACCCTAAACTGCTCAACTGCAGTACGAACTCCATTACCTGAGACAGCTTAGCCTCTGTCCATACAGTATGACCCTAAACTGCTCAGTCTCTATCCATACCGCATGACCATAAACTGCTCACCCTCTTTCCATACTGCATGACCCTAACTGCTCAGCCTCGACTCATAATTGATGGCCCTAAACTGCTCTGCCTCGGTCCATACTGCATGACTCTAAACTGCTCAGCCTTAGTCCACACCGCATGCCCCTAAACAGCTCAGCCTCGATCCATACTGCATGACCCTAAACTTCTCAGCGTCGTTCCATACCGCTTGACCCTAAACATCTAAGCCTCAGTCCATATTGCTTGACCTTTAACATCTCACCCTCGGTCCATACTACATGAACCTAAACAGCTCAGCCTCGGCCTATACTGCATGACCCTAAATTTCTCAACTTCGGTCTATACAGCAAGACCCTAAGCTGCATAGCCTCAATCCATACTGTATGATTATAGACTGCTCAGCCTTGTTCATACTGGACGACCCTAAGCCGCTCAACTCAGCCTCGGTCCATACTGCATGACCCTAAACTGCTCAACCTCGATCCATAATGCATGACCCTAATTTGTTGTGCCTCGGTCCATACTGCATGATCCAAAATTGCTCAGCCTCGGTCCACACTGCATGACCATAACGACTCAGTCTCATTCCATATTGAATAACCTTAAACTCGTCAGCCTCGGTCCATACTGCATGACCCGAAACTGCACAGCCGTGATCCGTATTGCATGCGCCTAAACTGCTCGGCCTCGATCCTTACTGCATGACCTCAAATTGCTCAGCCTTGGTCCATACAGCATGACCTTAACTTGTCGATCCATATTGCATGACCTTAAACTGCTAAGCCTTGATCCATATTGCATTAACCTAAGAAGCTCAGCCTCGATCCATACTGCATGACATTGAACATCTTGGCCTCGAACTATACTACACGACCTTAAATTGCTCAGCCTCGGTCCATACATCGTGACACTAAACTGCTCACCCTCAATCCATAATGCATGACCGTAAACTTCTCGGCCTCGGTCTATACTGCATGACCCTAAATTGCTTAGCCTCGGTCCATACTGCTGGCACTAAACCGCTCAGTCTCGGTCCATACTGCATGAACCTAAACTGTTCTGCCTCGGTCCGTACTACTTGACCCAAAACTGCTCAACCTATATCCATAGTGCATGACCCAAAACTGCACTGCCTCGATCTTTACTACATGACCCTAAACTTCTCAACCTCGGTCCATACAGCATGATCACAAACTGTTCAACTTCGATCCATACTGCATGACCCTAAACTACTTAGTCTCGGTCTATACTGCATGACCCGAAATTTCTCAGCCTCGGTCCATACTGCTTGACCCTAAACTGCTATGGCTCGATCCATATGGCTTGACCAAAAATTATTCAACCTCGGTCCATCTTGCAAGACTCTAAATTGCTCAGCGTCAGTCCTTAGAACATGACCCAAAACTGCTTAGCCTGGGTACATACTGCACGACCCTAAAATGCTTAGCCTTGGGTCATACTGCATGACCCTAAACTATTCAGCCTCGGTCCGCACTGCATTACCCGAAACTGCTTAACGTCGGCCATACAATATGACCCTAAACTGGTCAGTCTCGGTCCATGCTGCATGACCATAAACTGCTCAGCCCCGATCCATACTGCATGTTCCTAAACTACTAGGCCTCGATCCATCATTGATGACCCTAAACTGCTCTGCCTCGGTTCAGATGGCATGACCCTAAACTGCTCAACCTCTGTCCATAAAGCATGACCCTAAACTCTTACTTCGGTCCATACTGCATGACCCTAAATAGCTCAGCCTCGGGCCATACTGCATGCCCCTAAACTGCTCAGCCTCGATCCATACTGCATGACCCTAAACCTCTTAGCCTCATTCCCTACTGCATCACCCTAAACTTCTAAGTCTCGATCCATATTGCTTGACCTTAAATTGCTCAGCCTCGGTCCATTCTACAAAAAGCTAAACTGCTCAGCCACGGTCCATAGTGCGTGACCCTAAACTACTCAACCTAGGTCTATACTGCGTGACCCTAAACTGTTTAGCCTCGAGCTATACTGCATGACTACAAACTACTCCTCCTCGTTCCATACTGTAGAACCCTAAACAGCTCAGCCTAACCTCGGTCTATACTGCTCAACCTAAGTCAATAATGCATGACCCTAAACTGATCAGCCCCGGTCCAAACTACATGTCCCTGCTAAGCCTTGGTCCATACTGCATGACGCCAAACTGCTTAGCCTCGATCCAAATAGCTTCAACTTAAACTGCTCAGCCTTGATCTATGCTGCATGACCCTAAACTGCTCAGCCTCGGTCCATACTGCATGGCCCCAATGTTCTCAGCCTCGATCCATACTGCATGAACCTAAACTCTTTAGCCTCTATCCATACTGTATGACCTTATACTGCTCAGCCTCGATACTTAATGCTTGACCCTAAACTGCTCAGCCTCCATCCATAATGCATGACCCTAAACTGCTTCGCCTCGGTCCATACTACATGACCCTAAATGTCTCAGCCTCTGTCCATACAACACGACCCCAATCTACTCAACCTCAGTTTGTACTGCATGACCCTAAACTGCTCACCCACGGTCTATACCGCATGACCCTAAACTGCTTAGCCTAGGTCCATACTGTCAGACCCTAAACTGCTCAGCCTCGGTCCATACTGCATGACCCAAAACTGTTCAGCGTTGATCCATCTTGCATGACTCTAAACATTTTAGCCACGGTCCATACTGCATTACCTTAAACTGCTCAGCCTGGATCCATATTGCATGACCCTAAACTGCTATGCCTCGGTTCATACTACAATATCAAAAATTGCTAAGCCACTGTCCCTACGGTATGACTCTTAACTGCTCAGCCTTGATCCATATTGCATGACCATAAACTGCTCAGCCTCGGTCCGTACCGCATGACCCTAAACTGCTCAGTCTTTATCCAAATTGCATGACCCTAGACTGCTCTGCCACGGTCTATACAACCCCTCAACTGCTCAACCTATATCCATAATGCATGACCCAAAACTGCACTTCCTCGGTCCATACTGCATGACCTTAAACTGCTCAGCCTCAGTCCATACAGCATGATCGCAAACTGCTCAGCTTCAGTCCATACTGCATGACCCTAAACTGCTTAACCTCGGTCTATACTGCATGACCCTAAATTGCTTAGCCTCAGTCCGTACTGCATGACCTTGAACTTCTCAGGCTCGATCCATACTGCATGACCAAAAATTGCTCAGCCTCGGACCATCTTGCATGACTCTAAACTACTCAGCGTCGGACCTTACGACTTGACCATGAATTGCTTAGCCTGGGTACATACTGCATGACCCTAAAATTCTTAGCCTTGGGCCATACTGCATGACCCTAAATTGTTCAGCCTCATTCCACACTACATTACCCGAAACAGCTTAGCGTCGATCCATATAATATGACCCTAAACTACTGAGTCTCGATCCATACTGGATGATCATAAACTTCTCAGCCTCGATCCAAACTGCATGTCACAAAACTGCTCAGCCTCGATCCATAATTCAAGACCTAAACTGCTCTGCCACGGTTCAGACGGCATGACCTTAAACTGCTCAGCCTCGGTCTATACTGCATGATGCTAAACTGCTATGCCTCGATCAATCTTGAATGACCCTAAACTACTCTGCCTAGGTCCATACTGCATGCCCCTAAACTGCTCAACCTCCATTCTGCATGACCCTAAACTTCTTAACCTCATTCCATACTGCATGACCCTAAATTTCTAAGCCTTGATCCATATTGCGTTACCTTAAACTGCTCTGCCTCGGTCCAAATATGAACCTAAACTACTCAGCCTCGATCTATTCCGCATGACCCTAAACTGTTCAGCCTAGGTCTATACTGCATGACCCTACATTGCTTAGCCTCGAGCCATACTGCATGACTATAAACTGCTCCGCCTCATTCCATAGTGCTGGACACTAAACAACTTAGATTAACCTCAGCCTATACTGCTCAACTTAAGTCCATAATGCATGACCCTAAACTTCTTAACCGCGGTCCATACTGCATGTCTCTGTTAAGCTGCGGTCCATACTGCACGACCCTAAACTGCTTAGCCTCGATCCAAATATCTTGACCCTAAACTGCTCAGCCTCGGTCTATGCTGCATGACCCTAACCTGCTCAGCCTCGGTCCATATTGCATGACCCTAATCTGCTATGCAGCGACACATACTGCATGAACCTAAACTACTCAGCCTCTGCTTATACCACATGACTTTATACTGCTCAGCCTCGGTCAAGATTGCATGCCCGCAAACTGCTCAGCCTCGATCCTTAATGCTTGACCCTAAACTGCTGAGGCTCGATCCATAATGTATGACCCTAAACTGCTCAGCCTCGGTCCATACTACATGACCTTAAACTTCTCAACCTCCGTCCATGCATCATGACCCTAATCTGCTCAACCTCCGTCCATATTACGTGACCTTAAAGTGCTCATCCTCGGTCTATTATGCATGACCCTAAACTGCTTAGCCTCGGTCCATACTGCTAGACCCTAAACTGCTCAGCCTCGGTCCATACTGCATGACCCAAAACTACTCAGACTTGGGCCATCTTGCACGACTCTAAACTTTTCCATACTGCATGACCCTAAACTTCTAAGCCTCGGTCAATTTTTCATGACTCTAAACTGCTCTGCCTAGGTCCATACTGCATTACCCAAAATAGCTAAGCCACGGTCCATATGGTATGACTCTAAACAGCTCAGGCTCGGTCCATATTGCATGACCATAAACTGCTAAACCTCGGTCCATACTGCATGACCCAAAACTGCTCAGCCTCTATCCAAATTGCACGACCCTAAACTGCTCTTCCTCGGTCCATACTGCATGACCCTAAACATCTCAGCCTCGATCCATACTGCACGACCCTAAACTGCTCAGCCTCAGCCCATTGTCCATTACCCTAAACTGCTCAGTGTCGGTCCATACTGCATGACCCTAAACATCTTAGCCTCGGACTATACTACATGAACTTAAACAGCTTAGCCTCGGTCCATACATCATGACCCAAAACTGCTCAACGTCAATCCATAATGCATGACCTTAAACTGCTCTACCTCGGTTCATACTACATGACCTTAAACTGCTCAGCCTCAGTCCATACTGCATGACCCTAATCTACTCAGCCTCAGTCCATACTGCAAGACCCTAAATAGCTCAGCCTTGGTCTTTACTGCATGAACCGTAAACTGCTCTGCCTAGATCCATACTGCTTGACCCAAAACTGCTCAGCCTCAATCCATCTTGCATGACTCTAAACTGCTCGGCCTCGGTCCTTACGGCATGACACTAAACTGCTCAGCCAGGGTACATACTGCTTGACCCTAAAATGCTTATCCCTGGTCCATACTGCATAACCCTAAATTGTTCAACCTGGCTCCTTACTGCATTACCCGAAACTCGATAGCCTCGATCCATACAGCATGACTCTAAACAGCTTAATCTCGGTCCATACAGCAGCACCATAAACTGGTCAGCCTTGGTCTAGACTGCATGACCCTAAATTGCTCAGCCTCAATCCATAACTGATGACCCTAAATAGCTCTACCTCGGTTCACACTGCATGACCTTGAACTACTCAACCTCGGTCCAAACTGCATTACCCGAGACTTCCTAGCCTCGGTCCATACAGTATGACCCTAAACTGCTCAGACTCGATTCATATTTCATGACCATAAACTTCTCAACCTCGTTCCATACTGCATGACCCTAAACTGCTCAGCCTCGTTCCATATTTGGTGACCCTAAACAGCTCTGCCTCGATCCATACTGCATGACTCTAAACAGTTCAGCCTCGATCCATAACGCATGCCCCTAATTTTCTCAGCCTCGATCCATACTGCATGACCCTAAACATCTCAACGTCGTTCCATACTGCATGGCGCTAAACATCTAAGCCTCGGTCCATATTGCTAGCCTTAAACTGCTCACCGTCAGTCCATACTACATGAACCTAAACTGCTCAGCCTCGATCTATACTGCATGACCCTAAACTGCTCAGCCTCGGTCTATACTGCATGACCCTAAACTTCTTAGCCTCGGTCCGTACTGCATGACTATAAAGTGCTCAGCCTCATTCAATATTGCACTACCCTAAACTGTTCAACTCAGTCTCGGTCCATACTGCATGACCGAAAACTGCTCAGCCTCAGTCCATCTTGCATGACTTTAAACTGCTCAGCCACGGTCAACACTGCATGACCCAAAACGGCTTAGCCTCGGTCCATATTGGATTACCTTAAACGCATCAGCCACAGTCCATACTGCATGACCCTAAACTGCACAGCCGCGATTCGTACAGCCTGCGCCGAAACTGCTCTGCCTCTGTCCATACTGCATGAGCTTAAACTTCTCAGCCTTGGTCCATTTTGCATGACCCTAAATTGCTCAGCCTCGATCCATATTGCATGACCTTAAACTGCTCAGCCTCGGTCCATACTGCATTACCTAAAACTACCCAGCCTCGGTCCATACTGCATGACATTAAACATCTTAGCCTTGAACTATACTACACGATCATAAATTGCTCTGCCTCGGTCCATACATCAGGAACCTAAACTGCTCACCCTCGATCCATACTACGTGACCTTAAAATGCATAGCCTCGGTCCATACTATGTGACCTTAAACGGCATAGCCTCGTTTCGTCTTGCAAGACCCTAAATTGATAAGCCTCAGTCCATACTACATGACCCTAAACTGCTCAGGCTCGATCCATACTACTTGACCAAAAACTGCTCAGCCTCGGTCCATTTTGTCTGACTCTAAACTGCTCAGCGGCGGTCATTACGCCATGGCCCTAAACGTCTTAGCCTGGGTGCATACTGCATGACCCTAAAATGCTTAGCCTGGGGCCATACTGCATGACCCTAAACTGTTTAGCCTCGGCTCGCACTGTAATACCCGAAACTGCTTAGCCTCGATCCATACAATATGATCTTAAACTGCTGAGTCTCGATCCAAACTGCATGACTACAAACTGCTCAGCCTCGATCCATACTGCATGTCCCTAAACTGCTCAGCCTCGATCCAAACTTGATGACCCTAAACTGCTCTGCCTCGGTTTATACTGCATGACCCTAAACTGCTCGGCCTCGGTCCATACTACATGATGCTAAACTGCTCTGCCTTAGTCCATACTGCATGACCCTAAACTACTCAGCCTCCGTCCATACTGCATGTCCCTAAACTGCCCAGCCACGATCCGCACTGCATGACCCTAAACTTCTCATTGTCATTCCATACTGCATGACCCTCAACTTCGAAGCCTCTGTCCATATTGCTTGACATTAAATTGCTCAGCCTCTCTTCATACTACGCGAACCTAAACTGCTCAGCCTCGATCCATACAGCATGACCCTAAACTGCTCAACCTCGGTCTATACTGCATTACCCTAAGCTTGTTAGCCTCGGTCCATACTACATGACTATAAACTGCTCTGCCTCATTACATACTGCAGGACCCTAAAATTATCACCCTAATCTCGCTCCATACTGCTCAACCTAGGTCCATAATGCATGACCCTAAACTGCACAGCCACGGTCCATACTGCATGACCCTGCTAAGCCTCGGTGCATACTGCATGACCCTAAACTTCTTAGCCTTCATCCAAATCGCTTGACCCGAAACTGCTCAGCCTCGGTCTATGCTGTATGACCCTAAAATTCTCAGCCTCAATCCAAACTGCATGACCCAAATCTGCTCAGCCTGTGTCCATATTGCATGACCCTATACTGCTCAGCCTTTGTCCATACTGCATGACCTTATACTGCTCAGCCTCGTCCAAGATTGCATGACCATAAATAGCTCTGCCTCGATCCTTACAGCTTGGTCCTAAACTGCACAGCCTCGATCCATAACGCATGAACCTAAACTGCTATGCCTTGGTCCATACTGCACGACCCTAAACTGCTCAGCCTCGATCTATATTGCATGACCCTAAACTGCTTAGCTTCGGTCCATACTGCAAGACCCTAAATTGCTCTGCCTCTGTCCATACTGCATGACCCAAACTTGCTCAGCCTTGGTCAATCTTGCGTGACTTTAAACTTCTCAGCCTCGGTCCATACTGCATAACCTTAAACTGGTCAGCCTCGGTCCATATTGCATGACCCTAAACTCCTCTGCCTCGGTCCATACTGCATTACCCAAAACTGCTAAGCCTCGGTCCATACGGTATGACTCTAAACTGCTCTGCCTCGGTCCATATTGCATGACCCTAAACTTCTCATCCTCGGTCCGTACTGCAGGACCCTAAACTGCTCAGCCTCGACCCAAATTGCATGACCCTAAATTGCTCTGCCTCGATCCATACTGCATGACTCTAAACTGCTTAGCCTTGATCCATACTGCACGACTCTAAACGTCTTGGCCTCGTTCCATACTGCATGACCCTAAACTTCTAAACCTAGCTCCATACTGCATTACTCAGAACTGCTTAGCCTCGGTCCATATACTATGACCCTAAACTGCTCCGTCTCGATCCATACTGCATGACCAATGACTGCTCAGCCTCGGTGCATAGTGCATGACCTTAAACCGCTCAGCCTCGATCCATAATGTATCCCCCTAAAGTGCTCAGCTGCGATCCATACTGCTTGACCCTAAACTTCTTAGCCTCGTTTCATATTGCATGACCCTAAACTTTTCAGCCTTGGTCCATACTGCTTGACCTTAAACTGCTCAGCCTCGGTCCATACTACAAGAACCTAAACTGCTCAGCCTCGGTCCGTACTGCATGACCCTAAACTGCTCAGCCTTGATGTATACTACCTCACGCTAAATTGGTTAGCCTCAGTCCATACTGCTTGACCCTAAAGTGCTCAGCCTCGTTCTTTGCCGCACGACCCTAAACTGCTCGGCTCAACCTCAGTCCATACTGCATGACCATAAACTTCTCAACCTCGGTCCGTAATGCATGACCCTAAATTGCCCAGGCCTCACTCAGCCTCGGTCCATATAGTCTAGCCCTAAGCTGCTCAGCCTCGCTCCATATTGCTTGATTCTAAATTGCTCAGCTTCGGTTCATACTGCATTACCCTAATATGCTCAACCTTGATGCATACTGCTTGATCCAAAATTGCTCAGCCTCGGTCCATATTGCATGACTTTAAACTGCTCAGCGTCGGTCCTTACGGCACGAACATAAACATCTTAGCCTGGGGACATACTGGATGACCCTAAACTGCTCTCCTCGGTTCACACTGCATGACCCTAAGCTGCTCAACCTCGATCCATAATGCATGACCTTAAACTTCTCTGCCTCGGTACATACTGCATGACCTTAAAACAGCTCAGCATCGATCCATACTACATGACCCTAAACTGCTCAGCCTCGATCCATAATGCATGACACTAAACTACTCAGGCTCAGTCCATACTGCATGACCCTAAACTACTCAACCTCTGTCCATACTGCATGACCCTAATCTGCTCAGCCTCAGCCCATACTGCATGACCCTAAACGTCTTAGCCTCGGTCCATACTTCATGACCTCATACTGCTCAGCCTCAATCCAGATTACTTGACCTTGAACTCCTTAGCCTCAATCCACACAGCTTGACCTTAGAGCCTCAATCCATAATGTATGACCCTAATCTGCTCTGCCTCGGTCCATACTACATGACCCAAAACTTCTTTACCTCCGTAGATAATGCATGACCCTAATCTGCTCAGCCTCGGTCCATACTGCATGATGGTAAACTACTCAGCCTCGGTCTATACTGCATGACCCTAAACTGCTTAGCCTCTGTCCATACTGCATGACCTTAAACTACTCAGCCACGGTCCATACTGCATCACCCCAAACTACTCAACCTCGGTCCACATTGCATGACCCTAAACTACTCTGCCTCGGTCCATACTGCATAGCCTCGGTCCATATTGTACGACTCTAAACCCCTCACCCTCGATCCATATTGCATCATAAACTGCTCAGCCTTGGTCCGTATTGCATGACCTTAAACTGCTCAGCCTTGATCCAAAATGCATGACTTTAAATTGCTCTGCCTCAGTCCGTACTGCATGACCCTAAACTTCTCTGCCTTAGTCCACACTGAATGCCCCTAAACTACTCTGTCTCGATCCACAGTGTGTGACCCTAAACCTCTTAGCCTCGTTCCATACTACATGACCCTAAACTCCTCAGCCTCGCTTCATATTGCAATACCGAACCTTCTTAACCTCGGTCCGTACAATATGAACCTCAACTGCTCAGTCTCGGTCCATACTGCATGATGACAAATTACTCAGCCTCGGTCCATACTCCATGACCCTAAAGTGCTCGGCCTCTATCCATAATTGATGACCCTAAACTGCTCTCCCTCGGTCCATCTTGCATGGGCCAAAACTGCTCAGCCTAGGTCCATAATGCATGACTCTAAACTTCTCAGGCTCAGTCCTTACGGTTTGACCTAAAATTGCTCAGCCTCAGTCCATCTTGCATGACTCTAAACTGCTCTATGTCGGTCCTTATGGAATGAACCTAAACTGCTTAGCCTAGGAGCATACTGTGTGACCCTAAAATTCTTAGCCTTTGGCCATACTGCATGACCCTAAACTGTTCAGCGTCGGTCCATACTCCATTCCCCAAAATTGCTTACCCTTGGTCTGTACAACATTACCCTAAATTGTTCAATCTCGGTCCATATTACATGACTATAAACTGCTCCGCCTCAGTCCATACTGCACGTTCCAAAGTTGCTCAGCCTCCATCCGTAATAGATGACCCTAAACTGCTCTGCCTCGGTTCATACTGCATGACTCTAAACTGCTCAGGCTCGGTCCGTACTGCATTACTCGAAACTGCTTAGCCTCTATCCTTTCAGTTAAACTGCTCAATCTCGGTCCATACTGCATGACCATAAACTGCTCACCCTCATTCCTTACTGCATGACCCTAAGTGCTCAACCTCGATACATAACTGATGACCCTAAACTGCTCTGCCTTGGTCCATAATACATGACCCTAAACTGCTCAGCCTCGATCCATACTGCATGCCTCTAAACAGCTTAGCCTCGATCCTACAACATTACCCAAAACCTCTTAGCCTCATTCCATACTTCATGGCGTTAAACAGTTAAGCCTAGGTCCAAATTGCTTGACCTTAAATTGGTCAGCCTCGATCCATACTACATGAAACTAAACTGCTCAGCCTCAGTCCAGACTGCATGACCATAAACTGCTCAACCTTGATCCAAAATGCATGACCCTAAACTGCTCTACCTCGGTCCATACTGCATGATGCTAAACTATACTGAATGCCCCTAAACTACTCAGCCTCGATCCATCTTGCACGACCCTAAACTTCTCGGCCTCGTTCCACACTACATGACCCTAAACTCATGAGCCTAGCTCCATACTGTATTACCCAAAACTGCTTAGCCTTGGTCCATACAATATGACCCAAAACTGCTCAGTCTCGGTCCATACTGCATGACCATAAACTGCTCAGCCTCGCTCCATCTTGCATGACCTTAAACTGCTCAGCCTCGATCCATAATTGATGACCCTAAACTGCTCTGCCTTGGTCCGTACTGCATGACCCCAAACTGCTCAGCCTCGGTCCATAATGCGTGACCCTAAATAGCTTAGGCTCGGTCCATACTGCTTGACACAAAATTGCTCAGCCTTGGTCCATCTTGCATGACTCTAAACTGCTCAGCATCGGTCCTTACGGCATGAGTTTAAACAGCTTAGCCCGGGTACAAACTGCATGACCCTACAATGCTTAGCCTTGGGCCATAATGCATGACCCTAAATTGCTTTGCTTGGGTCTATACAATATGACCCTAAACTTTTCAGTCTCGATCCATACAACCTGACCATATACTGCTCAGCCTCTGTCCATACTATATGTCCCTAAATTGCTCAACCTCGATCCATAATAGATGATCCTAAACAGTTCTGCCTCAGTTCATACTGCATGACTCTAAACTGCTTAGCCTCGGTGCATACAGTATGACCCTAAACTGCTCTGCCTAGATCCATACTGCATGACCATAAACTGCTCACCCTCGTTCCAGATTGCATGACCTTAAACTGCTCTGCCTCGATCCATACTGCATGACCATAAACTGCTCACCCTCGTTCCAGATTGCATGACCTTAAACTGCTCAGCCTCGATCCAGAATTGATGACCTTAAACTGTTCTGCCTCGGTCCATACTGCATGAACCTAAACTGCTCAGCCTCGGTCCGTACTGCATGCCCCTAAACTGCTCGATCCATACTGCATGACCCTAATCCTCTCAGTCTCATTCCATACTGCATGACCCTAAACGTCTAAGCCTCGGTCCATATAGCATGACCATAAACTGCGTAGCCTCGGTCTGTATTGCATGACCCTAAACTGCTCAGCCTCGATCCAAAATGCATGACCCTATATTGCTCTACCTCCGTCCATACTGCATGACCCTAAACTGCTCAGCCTCTGTCCATATTAAATGCCCCTAAACTACTCAGCCTTGATACATATTGCACGACCCTTAACTTCTCGGCCTCATTCCGTACTGCATTACCCGAAACTGCTTAGCCTCGGTCCATACAATATGACCCTAAGCTGGTCAGTCTCGATCCATACTGCATGACCATAAACTGCTCAGCCTCGGCCCATGCTGCATGACCCTAAACTACTCAGCCTCAATCAATAATTGATGACCATAAACTGCTCTGCCTCGGTCCATACTGCATGACCCTAAACTACTCAGCCTCGGTCAATAATGCATGCCCCTAAACTCCGCAGCCTGGATCCATACTACTTGATGCTAAACTTCTCAGCCTCGTTTCATACAGCATGACCCTAAACTTCTTAGCCACTATCCCTGTTGCTTGACCTTAAACTCCTTAGCCTCGGTCCAATACTACATGAACCTAAACTGCTCAGCCTTGGTCCATACTGCAAGACCCTAAATTGCTCAGCCTCGTTCCATATTGCACGATCGTAAACTGCTCAGCTCAACCTCGGTCTATACTGTATGACCCTAAACAGCTCAACCTCAGTCCATCATGCATGATCTTAGTCCATACTGCATGACCCTGCTAACCCTCGGTCCATACTGCCTAGCCCAAACTGCTCAGCCTCGGTTCATACTGTATGACCTTAAATTGCTCAGCCTCCGTCCATACAGCTTGATCTTAAACTTTTGAGGCTTAGTTCATACTGCTTGACCCCAAACTCCTCAGCCTCCGTCCATCTTGCATAGCCTCGGTTCGTAAGCCACAACCCTAAACTACTCAGCGTCGAGACGTATTTCATAACCCTAAAATGCTCTGCCTCGATCCATACTGCGTTACCCGAAACTGCTTAGCCTCGGTCCATATAGTATGACCCTAAAATGCCCAGTCTCGGTCCACAATGCATGACCATAAATTGCTCTGCCTAGGTCCGTATTGCATGACCCTAAACTGCTCAACCTGGATCCATAATTGATGACCCTAAGCAGCTCTGCCTCGGTCCATACTGCATGACCCTAAATTGCTTTGCCTTGGTCCACATTGCATGCCCCTAAGTTTCTCAGCCTCGATCCATACTGCATGATCCTAAACTTCTCAGCCTCATTCCATACTGCATGAACCTATACTTCTCAGCCTCGGTCTATACTGCTTGACCCTAAACTGCTTAGCCTTGATCCATAGTGCATGACCCTAAATTGCTCAGCCTTGGTCCATACTGCTTGGCCAAACTACTCAGCCTCCTTCCATATTTCATGACCTTAAACTGCTCAACCTCGGTCCATACTACCTCACCCTAAACTCCTCAACCTAAACTGCTCAGCCTAGATCCATAAGGCATGACCCTAAACTGCTCTTAGTGCATGACCCTAAACTACTCGGCCTCGATCCTTTATGCATGGCCCTAAACTGCTCTGGCTCTGCCATACTGCAGGACCCTAAACTGCTCGAACTAGGTCCATACTGTCAGACCCTAAACTGCTCAGCCATGGTCCATACTACATGACCCTAAACTGCTTAGCCTTGGTCTATACTGCTTGATCCCAAACTACTTAGCCTCAGTCCGTACTGCTTGACCCTAAATTGTCCAACCTTCGTCCATACTGCACGACCCTAAACTGCTCAGCTTAGCCTCGGTTCATCCTGCATGACCCTAAATTACTTAGCGTCGGTCCATAATGCCTGACCTCAAATTTCTCAAACTCAACCACAATCCATGACTCTAATCTGCTCAGCCATGGTCCATTCTCCATGACCCTGCTCAGCCTCGATCCATTCCCCATGACTCTGCTCGGTCCATATTGCATAACCCTAAACTGCTCAGCCTCGATTCATACGGCATGACCCTAAATACCTCAGCCTCAATCCACACTGAATGACCATAAACTGCTCAGCCGCCATCCCTACTGCATGGGCCAAAACTACGAAGCCTCGGTCCATAGTGCATGACCTTAAACTGCTAAGCCTCTGTCCGTGGTGCATGACCCAAAACGGCTTAGCCTCGGTCCATATTGCATGACCCTAAACTTCTCAGCCTCGGTCCATACTGCATGACCCTATCCTGCTCAGCCTCGGTCCATACTGCATGACCCTAAACTCCTTTGCCTCGGTCCATGCTGCATGACCCAATACTTCTCAGCCTCGATCCATACAACATGACCCTAAACTGCTCAGCCTCGGTCCATACTGCATGACCCTAAACTGCTCAGCCTCAGTCCATACTGCATGACCCTAAACGTCTCAGCCTCGATCCATAGTACATGACCCTAAATTTCTCAGCCTCATTCCATACTGCATGACCCTAAATTGGTCAGCTTCGATCCATACTGCATGACCCTTAACTGCTTAGCCTCAGTTCGGACTGCATGACCTCAAACTGCTCAGCTTCTGTCCATATTGCATTATCTTATATTGCTTAGCATCGGTCCATATTGCATGGTAATAAATTGCTCAGCCCAGATCCATAACGTTGGACCTCAAATTACTCAGACTCGGTCCATACGTGATGACCGTCTACCGCTCGGCCTCAAACCAAACTGCTTGACCCTAAATTGCTCCGCCTCAGTCCATACTGCATGACCCTAAACTGCTTAGCCTCGGTCTGTACTGCATGACCCTAAACTGACCAGCCTCCGTCCGTACTGCACGACTCTAAACTGCTCAGCTCAGCCTTGATCCATATTGCATATCTTTAAATGGCTCAGCCTCGGTACATGCTGCTTGACCCTAAACTGCTAAGCCTCGGTTCGTAGTGCCTGACGCTAAACTGCTTAGCCTCGGTCCATATTGCGTGACCCTAAACTGTTAAGCCTCATTCCCTACTACATGACCTCAGACTACTCAGCCTCGGTCCATACTGCTTGACCCTAAACTCCGTAGCCTCGATCCATACTGCATGACCCAAAACTACGCAGCTTCGATCCATATAGCATGACCCTAAATCGCTTAGCCTCGGTCCATACTACATGACTCTAAACTGCTCAGCCTCAGTCCATACTACATGACCCTAAACTTCTCTGCCTCGATCCATAGTACATGACCCTAAACTGCTCAACCTTGGTCCATACTGCATTACCCTAAACCACTCAGCCTCTGTCCATACTGCGTGACCCAAAACTGCTCGGCCTCGGTCTAGACTGTTTGACTCTAAATTACTCAGCTTTTGCCCATACTGCATGATCTTATATTGCTCAGAATCGGTCCATACTACATGGCATTAAACTGCTCAACCCGGATCCATAACGTCGGACCTCAAACCGCTCAGCCTCAGTCCATACGTCATGACCGTAAACCACTCGGCCTCGGTCCAAACTGGTTGACCCTAAATTGCTCAGCCTCGGTCCATACTGCATGACCTAACCAGCTTCGCCTCAGTCCGTACTGTATGACCCTAAATTGCCTAACCTTTGTCCATATTGTATGACCCTAAACTACACATCTCAGCCTCAGTCCATACTGCATGACCCGAAATAACTCAGGCTCAGTCCATACTACAAGACCCTAAACTAGTTAGCATTGGTCCATATTGCATGACCCTTAACTGCTCAGCCTCAGTCCATATTGTATGACCTTAAACTGCTCAGCCTCGATCCACACTACATGAACCTAAACTACTCAGCCTCAGTCCATACTTTATGACCCTAAACTGCTCAACCTCGGTCCATACTGCATGACCCTAAACTGCTCAGCCTTGGTCCAAACTGCAAGACCCTTAACTGCTCAGCTTCTATCCATATTGCATTATCTTAAATTACTCAGCCTCGATCCATACTGCATTACCTTAAATTGTTCAGCCTTGATCCATACTGCATGTCCACAAACTGCTCAGTCTCGGTCCATATTGCATGACTCTAAACTGTTAAGCCTCGGTCCTGACTGCTTGACCCTAAATTGCTCAGCTTATGTCCAAACTGCGTTATCTTAAATTGGTCAGCATCTGTCCATCATGCATGGCATTAAACTGCTCAGGCTGGATCAATAACGTCGGACCTCAAATAGCTCAGCCTCGATCCATACGTCATGACCATAAACTGCTCGGCCTCGGTCCATACTGCTTGACCCTGAATTGCTCAGCCTCAGTCCATACTGCATGACCCTAAACTATTTAGCCTCTGTCCATACTGCATGACCCTAAACTGCCCATCTTTGGTCCATACTGCATGGCCTTAAACTGCTCAACCTCGGTCCATACTGCACGACCCTAAACAACTCAGCCTCGATCCATACTACTTGACCCTAAACTTCTCACCCTCGATCCATACTGCATGCCCCTAAACTGCTCAACCTTGACCCATACTGCGTGACCCTAAATCGCTCGACCTCGGTTCATACTGCATGACCCTAAACTGCCCAGCCTCTCGCTTGTAAGAGAGGTTTTTTAACCTTCTTTTTTGGAGAGACTCCATAACAATACCCCTGAAGGCTAGGAAGAATCAAGGCTAGATTATTTTTGTTGGTTTATCTTTCTTCGAGAGCCCCTGAGGGAGAGGAGAGAGAGAGAGAGAAAAAAAATTTAGTGAAGGAGGATACCCCTGAGTACAAAGTCCGGCAGGAACCCCAGTCATGTGGGTCCCCCCATATCTCCTAAGTCGCGTCGTTTCATATCTCTCTCACGCTTTCTCTTGCCTCTACATGCATTACCCCTGTCCATGCGACAACTCGCATCCGTTCGCAAACCCGTGGACATGAGTGAACCCACGGGTCTCATCCCTTAAGTTTCTACACATCCCCTTCAGCAGCCAGCAGATCCCCTCCATAAAAGGGGGCCAAGGGGGAGGGACATCTAGATCCCACCCCAAAATCATAGAACGAGTGAGAGGAGAGAGGTTGTAAGCCTGAGGAGGGCTCCCATCCAAACCTGCTGACGAACAGCCAGAGGGCTACGTAATTTCTCTAAGCGCCATCCGTCCGAGCTTGTCCTTGAACCCCCAAAGTGGGGTAAGGGCGTTTGCGCTCCAATCGTAAAATATCTTTCACCATCGGCCTCCTATTCGCTAGCACGAGGACCCGTATGCGTCACGTGCCAGACCTTTGTGGTTGTTCGAGAGAGGGTTTCTGCCTCCCCGCCTGGAGGGAAACCAGGACACTCGACATCAATGCAGTTTAGGGTCTTACAACATAAACCGCGCTACACAATTTGGGGTCTTACAGCATGAACCAAGGCTACGCAGTTTAGGGTGTTGCAGTAAGAACTGAGGCTATGCAATTTAGGGTCTTGCAGCACAAATTGAGGCTATGCAGTAGAGGGTCTTGCAGCATGGACCGAGGTTATGCAGTTTTGGGTCTTGCAACGCGGACCAAGCCTATGCCTTTTAGGGTCTTGCAGAATGGACCGAGACTATGCACTTTAGGGTCATGCAGCACAGACCGAGGCTATGTAGTTTAGGGTGTTGCAACACAAACCGAGGCTATACAGTTTAGCATCTTGCAACATGGGCCGAGGCTATGAAGTTTAGGGTCTTGCAGCATGGACCGAGGCTATACAGTTTAGGGTCTTGCAACACAATCCGAGGCTATGCAGTTTAGGGTCTTGCAACACAAACGGAGGCTATTTAGTTTAGGGTCTTACAGCATGGACCGAGCCTATGCAAATTAGGGTCATAGAACATGGACTGAGATGCGAGCTCATGATTCATCTTGCACGAAATTGGACTGCAAATTCAATTGCCAATTGTCTATGAAGTTCTTGATGATGTCTTTACGAGCATGACAATCATCAGTTATATGACCAAGCATTCTATGATATTGGCAGTAGTTAAGGTCGTCATCCCTTCCAACTTCGTCCAACCTCTTTGGCATGGGTAGCTGATCATTCCCTTGGATATGAAAGTATTAAGCAACTCGGAGACCATGCCTTCGTCAACGGAATAACTCTTGCGCCAATTTTGCCAAGAGGAATGCATAGTGTTTAGCATGGTGACTACTAATTGCTCATCATCTTCCATCACTATGAAGGGATCAGATATTTTTCCATAATGTTTAAGAAATTCTTCCACTCGCACTATGCTATCAATCATTTTGGCGAATGAGGAAGGACATGCTACGCTGACATGCATTGACAATTCTTGGTGCATACTTTCTACAAAGTATTCCACTTCTTGAACCTCACCCACTGGAGTGGCCAAATTTATAGCCAGGTTGTGCCACCTTCTGATGTACTCGATCACTGGCTCATGTGGCCTTTACCTTACATCAAGAACTTCATGAAGCTACACATTCCTTTCTATGTCATAAAACCACTTGAGGAACTCTCTCTCCATTTGCCCCCATGATGAAATTGCCCCTGGTGGTAATTGAGAGTACCACTTGAATGCAGCTCCTATAAGGATCCCCACAAATTGTCGGAGCCAGCAATGCTCATTGTTTACGGTATTTTCAAAAGAAGAAACAAAGTGAGCTATGTGTTTGTCACGACCTTGCCCCATGACCCCTATCGTACCCAACCGGAGGGCGAAAGAGTACGAGATCACGACTGGAGGTCACATTTCGCCACTTAGGTGACAGTGGCATCAACACATATTATAAATGCGGAATCAAAGCAAACCATGAGAAAAAGCACAAACTCCCCCAAGAAACAACAATAAAAGCTTGATAAATTAAAACCATTCATATCCATATGCATTCTCCAAAAGTCATAACTATAGTATCCATAATATTACAATTCATCCAAGGCACCAAAGCCTATTAACAAATATCCAAAGCTTCACAAACAGCACAGAACAGCCAATGGCCAGCTGACAACTACAAAAACAAGGAGATCTTCTAGTCTAGCACTGGACTCCAGTCCACCAAACATGATCACTGCCCTCCTATCTTTGATTGATAGCCACTAATCTACAAGAGTGGAAGCAAAGGAATGAGATAAAAAGCCCAGTAAGTAGATCACAATATCATGCTTCCGTCCCTATGAATATTATCACACATCATAAATCAAGGTTCTAAGCCATGCTCATAAAACAGGAGTCATGCATCACAATTATAGGATGATGCTTTTCTTGGAAGAGCAGGCACAATATAAGATATATGATATCATTTACACAAGCAATCTATCAGATTTCAATAGATCCACACAAACAAGAGAGCATAACCAAATCAACAGACACAACCCACTCTCTAGCCCTATTCATCAGGCCAAACACTTATCTCAGATTAGTCACATAACTCAAGTAATCATATATCTCAAGTCAATCTCACATCATAAGTAATCAAAATAGTCACAATATCACAATATCCAACTACCAAAGGGTGACCCATTGCGTAGTATCCATATAGATCTGGGGGGCGTGAAACTCCCAAATATTCACATTCACATCCTGACTCCCATCCTATCATAGAGAGTTATGAAATGATCTTAGCTACCAGCACCATCATTCACACAGTAGGTGCCCATTTACATATCACATAAGCAGCACGGTACCATCATTCACACAGTAGGTACCCATTGACATAACACATAAGTAGCACAGTACCATCAGTGTGCATATCACAGAATAACAGTGTTCATAGCACCAAATAACAGTGTTTGGCTGCAATTTCAAGCCCTGACATCTAGTCATAAATAGAGTCATAACTTTTGATTCGTTTGGAATTTGAAGACGATTGCAAAACAAATTTTACATTAGACATACCTATCTTTCAAATCGGGGTAGTTTGAAAACGATTGGACCTTGTTTTGGCCCCTCAAAAGTTTAAAAGAATGAAGATATTTTATCTGAAATCTACTGTGCAGTGAAGGCAGTGACATGTCTTTAAAATTTAAATCATAACTTACAATCAAGAAGAAATTCCAAAACGTGCTCAACATGTGAATTTAAGCTTACTCATGAACTGTTCAAATGAAATTAGTTCAGAAGAAAATGGACCCTTTTGGTCATTCAAAATCCATGGTGACAGAGGCATAAATTCTGAGTTTTATAAAAGTTGTCCATAGTGACATATCTTCATAAAACAAAGTATAACTTTCATTCCAAGAAGAATTTCAAAATAGTTTCTACATGCAAATTTTAGCCCATTAAAAGATACTTTAAATGACTATGGTTTGGCTGAAAATGAACTTCGTCTAGTTAGTTAAAATCAGTGACCACATTAGTATTAGTGAAAATTTCAGGAAAGTTGTCAACAGTGATATACCCTGTCAATTTGAAAAATAACTTCATTTTCGTAAAGAATTTCGAAAGTGGACAAAAACAACAATTTTAGTAGACTCGTATATATTTTCAATGTCAATAATTTTGTGTCATTTGGACTCCAATTTCTTAGTCAAACTCTCAGTACAACAGAAGTAATATTTCTGGAAATTATCACAGTCTACTAACAATGACATACATGCATAGAACGAGCCATATCTTCCAAACTATCAAGAATTTCAGCTAGTCCTACACACCAAACTCCAAGTAGACTCATAGACCTTTCAAACAGTGGGGATTTTAGACCAATTGGATATTATTTTCTTAGTGAAAAGTCCATCATAAAAGTCTGTAAATTCCCTAGAATTCCATTTCACAGTTTTGGCATATTTCAGAAAATGACTAATAACATCCAAACTAAAATAGATATTTAAAAAAGGTCTTTTCCATATTCAAATTTACTCATAGGGGTTCTTTTCTACCAAATTTCGTAACCATCGTAGATATTTTCAATACTCTATCACATGAATAAGAGTCACAGTTCTGGAAAATACAGAGCACATATTTACCATAACATCCATATTCATTCTTGGACTTCACACTTTGATGATCTAAATAGCATGCAGCAAAAAAAATTACGAAACACGGAAGCTAGATCTACTTACCTACTGCAAATGAAACTTCAAAGTCTTGCTCCAACTTCACCTTAACTGCCCAACTCCAATGGCTAAGGTCCAAGTTTAAGGAACAAGGTTTGTAGAGCTCAAATGATCAAGGGAGGAGAGATGAACCTGGGTCAGAGAGCTAGAAATCACATTTCATGGGTGGTAGGGTGAGTAAATAATCCCATATGGTGGCAGCATGTAATGGACATGTGGTGGTAGCACGGGACAAGTGGCATCACATAAATAACAAGTGGTATGCAAGCCGAGAGAGAGAAGCGCAAGCATGGGGAAATCATTATTATGGAGTCAGCAAGCATGGAAGACAAGCATCATTGTGTGTACAGAAGCCTTTACCCCTTGGCACATATGAGAGAGAAGAAACTCCCTAGACTACTATACACCACTCGCGTGCGGCCACGTGCTTCTCAACCCGCGCCCTCAATGCGTGTGGCGATAGCCTCTTACGCACATGGCAATAATCCCTTACACGTGCCCTTATGCGTACGACGATACACCTTCATCTTCACGCTTGGTGTTATCCTAGGTGGCGTTACTCCAAACGGAATGCTCCACATGGCAATGCTCCACACGACGATACTTCTCATGGCGAGGCTGCACATGGTGATGCTCCTCACGGCGACGCTCCACACGGCGATGCTCCACAAGGCGGTGCTCTACATGATGATGCTCCTCATGGCGACACTCCACATTGAGATGCTCCTCACAGCGCTACACTTGTGGAACTGCCTCTTACGCTCACGGCGATACTTCCATTCGCACATGGCGAAAGCCTTATTCCTTAGCACCGGGCATGAGCTTCCTCCTCCCTACTACCGTGAGTGTCTAAGTTCAGAAAATTGGGGTCCTTACAGTGGTGTTACAATGAGCTGATGCCATCATACTTGGGAAATTTGAAGCTTTAGTAGTTTTGTGGGAATGGAGTTTTGTCAACATGAGTTGGATAAGGTTTCGATAGTGATTCAACTCTTCTATTATTGGAATATTGTATCTCTTCATTGCTTCAGCTACCATGTCTTTCACTAGTTCCTCATCCACAACCTGGATCGCTAAGAGTGAGGGAGGTATGAGTGTGAAAAATTCTTCTTTTGATGGCATCGTTTCAATGGCTAACATGGTGGTCGGGAGGTGGTAAAGAGGGTTTGGTGTACCGATGGAGTATGCTCAACCTCGTGGGACACCAACATCTCTTGGCACATGATTTCCATTATTTCATCTTTTGACCTCATCTCGGCTTGTAATTGCCTTAATGTGGTCTCAAGCTGCGCAATCTCATCTCCATCTAATTTTGATGTTTCATCAATCACCATGACATTGACAACGAACATGCTTGAAGGTTCTTCTTCCCTTGAACGGTTGAGTTGCTCATCATTAGAGAGTGGAGGGACAATAGAGGCTTTAGGGCTGATTGCCTCAGAAACTTCTTCTTCGTTTGGGGTGATACTCTCCAACATAGTTTGCTCACTACATGCCTCTTCTTCGATGGAATTTTCAATCATGGGTGTGACTGCTGCTAATTCAACATCATTTATGACATTTATTGGGCTTTCCCTCCGACCCACTTCATTTTTCAAGGCATAGATATCCTAATCATTGAATGACAATGTGAAACTCTCATAGGACAATGAGACCACGTTATCATCGAGAGAACATAAAAAGCTTTCGAGATATGAAGAAAACATGTCATTGTCATCAAAAGGAATCATGGGATCTTTGGGCCATGGTAAAGCCACTTTAGTGAGGTTTCTAGTAGAGGGAATGTGGCTCATCCCATCTACCATAAAGGGGTATTTTTCCTCAAAAGAGAGTGACGAGCTCTCATCAGAGGATAAGGTGATTGGACAGATGAGTGTGAGGAAGGCTGCATCATCAGTATCGATCTCTTCACCATCAAAGGAGGGGCGTGCAACTCTCATCAGATGATGAGGCCACATCGTTGTCATCAAGAGAACTTATGGGGCTTCCAAGGCATGGATAGAACATGTGATCGACCTCATAGGGGACAATGGAACCTTTGGGGCATGGAGAAGTTGTTTTGGTGAGATTGCCAGTAGAGGGAGTGTGACTCATCCTATCCATCGTTAGAGGGCGGTTTTCCTCAAATGAGAGTGTTGAGCTCTCATCATAGGATGGAGTGATTGGGAAAATGAAGGTATTGGAGGTTGCATCACCTGAACTGACCAAAGAAGAATCTGGTTCATCCGATCTCTGAGATTCTAGGATGAATCCAGGTGGAAGAGTAAAGGGGACGAACAATGGCAAAGCCTCTTCCTTATTCACGAGGTTTATCTTTCAGCCCTTTGAAGCAATTTAGCGACATTGACTTTTTCTTTGATTTCAGTCTAGGGAGTCAAGATGTCGGTGAAGACAATAGGTGAAGATGATGGGTCATTCTCTTGCAACGTGGTAGTAAAACCAGTCTCCTCTTGGTTCAGAACTTGCATCATCTGGGGGAAACTTTACTTAAGCGAGCATATAATGGCTTCTTTAGAGGGGGCCACAATACTCTTTTCTGCATGCTCCATAACTTCCTTGGACTCAATTTGCACCCTTGTCAAAACTTGAGAGCTTCCCCTATATAATGGACCCCTCATGAATATAGGGAGGGTGAATTTTGGCTTCTTGGTTATGGGTGGCTTGGGACTAACTGGCTTAGTCGATCCCTTGTCTTAGATTTGAATATTTTCCTCGTTCATGGGTTCAGCTTCCATCTCATTTGAAAATTGGGGAATGCCCCGAGTTGGTGTTTCCTGACTCAAGATGAGTCTAAGTGAGACTTCTTTGGCTCATGAGCTACCTCGAGCTCAAATTGATCTATCTTAGGCTCCGACCTAATGACAAGCTCAGATCTAGTTGCCTCAGGAAAGTTGGGCTCAAGTGGGGATTCTTTGAGGATCTGAGCTACAACATGCTCAAGCCGAGCAAGTTCTATCTTAGAGGCTCAGCTTGTTTGAACTTATGGGGTTGCTGATGTCAGACCAGCTCTTTGCCCCATTGGTAGGCTCCTCTTTGCCCCAAGCCAGACTTCGGACCCTATAGATCACTTGCCCCACCATGCCTCGAGCAACCTCTTTGACCTATATCATGTGGCAGGCTTCTTTGACATCATTGGTGCTAAAGGTAGTAGGGGGGAAGAAGCGGTTCTCCTCTTGAGAGGAAGAATCTTCTTTGCCCTTAAGTTGGGCTTTCAGAATCTTGGTCTGCTGGCCCCATATCTAGGCTTGAAAGTTATTTCCATTCTTGATGGCCAAGTAGAACTGTCCCCGAGCGAAGGAGAGCTGTTCTTCTAGACTCCTTTCACATTTGCCCTTAGAACTAGGGGTAATGTCAGATCTGCTTGTGTGTGCAGAGTCTGAAGACGTGTTTGGGGTCGCTTGGGCGCCGACTCTTAGTGAGGTAGAAGGTCCGGCCTTTGGGAGGCTGACCTTAGTGATTGGAGTGACCTTATGGACACCCATTGTTTGCATGCAACTATATGTGCACATCTGTACTATGAATGGGTCATTGATCGTGTGCTCTTTGAGGGATGGAATTTGACCTGCCCCGAGCAGAGTGAATAGTATGCAATGCAATTGAAGTGACTTGAGAGTCATTCTTGATAGTGGGTCTAGGTTCCAAGAGACCAAGAGTGTGTGAGGGACTCAGGGTAGCTTTTTGCTTGCCCCGAGAAGACGAACCAACGGTTAAGTCGTTAGTTATAGTTGGTGTGAAAGTGTGTCGAGTGACCTTGTGGTCCTTCGATTGAGATGGGCCAATGATTGAACTGCCAGTATGAGGTGTGTGAAATGCGATGCCGAGACAGGCAGCGCCCATGTGGATAACAGAGTTGGGGGTGACCTTCTTGGTACTCAAAGAAGCAACGGCTTTAGAAGAGATAGTTGCATGAGGAGGGGGAGTGGCCTTAGGCTTGAGACTGGTGAAGGATCCACCAGTATTTGTGAAAGCATGAGAGGTGCTGATTTTAGAACCACCCATGCATTTGGCATCAACGAACTAGCCGTTGATGTGGGTAGAGGGGGAGTAAGAGGTTTGAGAGCCCCTTCTCGCCTTAGGTTGGGCCGGAGCCTAAGTGCGAGCAGTTTGGTCTCTTCAAAAAAGAAGGAAGGGAGATGTAGCTTGAAAACCCTGACCCCCAAGGGATACTTTCACGGATGTGGGAATCATGAAGTCCCCAACCCAGTAATAAGAAGGGTTAGTAAACCACAGAGCCATTTTTTAAGTGCGGATTAAGTGGTTTGTGAGAAAACCAAACCAACGATAGTGTGGCACATCCCCAACGAAGTTGTCGGTTGGTCGGGCCTGATTTCTCATCGTCCCGAGTTGGCCCAGATATAGGTGGTGAACCGGTCGGAGGAATCCTCTCTCAAACAATCACAGGCCCCATGCACGTGTGCGTACGTGTGCATGTAGTGCAGATAAGAACCAACAAAGAGAGAGATTTTAATTGATAAAGAAGCGCTTGAGCACCTACCTTGCCATGTTGGGTTCGAGGGATGCATCCGGGCAATTCGCCCTTTAGATCGCCTTGAAAGCCCTCCGATTGTCCTTGCAGCGCGGTTTGAATTCGGCTCCCTCACTTTCCTATGCAGCACATGGATCCACACACTAAAAATAACCTTCAGCATATACTTTTTGGGGTCTCCTCCTATTGTAATATATGGTGGATTTGCGGGTCTAGTCCAACGGCTAGAGGGGTTGAGAGTGAATAAAGAAGAAGAAGTAGAGAAGTGAAAAGAGGAAACTTACCCAACAATTGGGCAGCCTTCCGATGTCACCTCTCCCATGAGGTATTATAAGAGACAAGAATGATATTAGGCTTGGAAGCCACAGGTATTTCAGGGGATTCAGTGAAGAAGTGATAAAGAAATAATGAAATTAAGGTGGATGAATGAGAGGTGAGGGCACGAGTAAGAAAGAGTGGAGTATTAGAGTGAGAGAGTTAGAGAGATGAAGGGATGAGGCAGACTTGCCTATGGCACGGGTCCGAGTCTAAGTGGGGTGGAGAGATGATGAGAGAGATAGCTGAAGGGAGTGAGGAGGAATGGACTCGCCTATGGTGTGGTTCTATAGCTTAGGAGGTGAGGAATGGGGGTGAGATAAAATAAGATATAGAGAGAGATGGACGGACTCGCCTATGGCATGGGTCCGTGACCTAGTGTGTATGAGAGAGAAAGAGAAATGAGAGAGTAAAAGAGGGGGGGAGATGACAGACCCGCCTAGAGCGCGGGTCTGTGATTAGGCGAGGGGGAAAGAGTGTGCGAGGGAGAGAGATAGAAAGGGGGTAGACGGACCCACTTGTGGCACGGGTCTGTGACTTAGATGAGGTGGTGAGAGAGGGTGAGAGAGAGGAAAATAGAGAGCGGGGCAGACCCACACCATAGGCAATCCGTGACATAAACGAGGGGGTGAGAGAGGGTGAGAGATAGGAATAGAGAGACGGGTGGACCCCCTTTTGGTGTGGGTCCGTGACCTAGGCAAGAGAAAGAGAGAGTGTGAGAGAAAAGGAAAAGAGAGAGAGATAAGGGGGAAGGAAAGGAAGAAAATAAGGGAAAAGAAAGCAGAGAGAGAAAGAAAAGGCTCGAGAATTGGAGAACCTTCCAGCGTCACCTCCACTAAGAGGTATTCTCGAAGACAAGAAAGATACTGGGCTTGGAGGCCACAAGTATCTTGGGGATTCAAGAGAGTGTGGTCTGTAGTTATACACTGTCAAGAGAGTGTGGTCCGTAGTTATACATTGTCTAGACTTCAAGACCAAAGTCAAGAGCACTCTGGAGGATTCTAGATAGTGAGGATTTCAATTCTAGACTGTTGAGAAATCACATCCGAAGCTGGAATGTGAAGTTTGCAGTTCTAAACTATCGGAAAATCACTTCTGAAGAACCTCGTGAGAGCTATCCAAGTTTAGAAAGATAAATAGAGTATGAGAGAAATAGATTTATAAGAGATGAGTGGTATACATCATTTTTGACGTACCTACATATCCCACATGAATAAGGAGAGAGACGATAGCAACTTGGTCCTGTTGATACTCAAAACACTGATGGACCAAAGTTGTGCCGCGAAATAAGTCTCGAACCAGGCAACCAGGGAGGAATGTTATCACGTTGAAGAGATATATTACAACTGCAATGTCGCAGTGTGGTTTCACTGAACCAGTTCCCAATCATGAAGACTACAACATCGCATCTCGAGATGCACCTCAAGAACCCACAGTACCTTCACCTAGAACCAGAAAAAGTTCAGACTTTGACATATTCTAGATCTCACCAGCCCCGTCATTTTGACCTAGGGCATGCACTGTGGCACAACCCAAAGTCAAACTTCTTTTATAAAGAAGGTGACGATAAAATCAGAACAATCAAGGTTTTATGAAGAAGACTTCTCAAACCTCATGAAGCATAGCTCGAAATCCGTGCATGAGATCATCACAAGGACGAGTTCAATGCAACCACCTCGCGAAGAGCTGCAAACTGGTATAACTATTGCACTTGGTACAAGGCTAGATAAGTGCAAATCCCCGGCTTACTGGAAAAGCAAACCCTCTCGGTCGCTGAAATCCTTTTTTTTGGTGACCTCTCAATTGGGAAATACTACAAATGAAGACCAAAACAGACCAAACATGGTGCAAAATGACTATGAAAGTCTCCTCTTTCACATGCAAGCAAAACAAAGACTCAGAGCATCACAGGTCAAAGGGCATTAGTGATCGAAGTTCATGAACCTGGCCAGACTTCCACCACGTGCGAAAAGGCTGCCTCAGCATCACTAAAGGGCATCAAAATGCTCCAAATCAAACAAGCATCGAGGATATAACAACAAATCGGCTGAACTATCGCTCAAAGTCCACGAAAATGCTTCCAAGATCTGGCAATGGCGGGAGGACCCTCAAGCAAGGATGGTTTCATTATTAGCATAAAAGGTCTTAAGGGCATTTTGATCATTGCACCTAATTTTGGGATTTTATTTTAATTCATTTAATTGTAATTAAGCTTTGTGTTTTAGTGTTCACCCTTGTTTGGTGAATCCTCTATATAAGCAAACTTAACTCACTTGTGAGGGGTGTATTATTGAGTATTCTTCATTGCTAAAAATAGAGGGTTAACACTTATTTTCACTCGTCTTTTGCTTCTTAACCCTTAATCTGATCGAGAGGAGAGAAAAAACATTTCTAGGGATAAAACATCTCTGCCCGCACGACCACATTCTCTTTCTTTATCATGCCGGATCATATCCCGTGCTCTCTCTCTTCTCCTCTACGCATCATCTGCCCCAAGCAGCAGCCTGTACCCGCTAGGGATGCGTAGTCACGAGCAAGCCCGCTAGTGCTCATCCTCGGTTTCTCTCGCACCCTCCTAAGCCAGTTTCCCTTCAAGAGGGAACCATCACTAAAGGGGGATAATCATGCCCCATTGCAGTTGCACGAGAGAGAGAGCGAGAGAGAGAGAGAGAGAGAGAGAGAGAGAGAGAGAGAGACGTACGTACGTACGTAGAGTACGTCCGTACGTACCGAACCGACTAGTCGACACGAACAACGAAGAGACGTCGTTCGTAGTAGTTACGTTACGTAAGGT